>MU223057.1:141235-174508 GCA_018584345.1 Thuja plicata | reverse complement strand
GAGAGAGAGAGAGAGAGAGAGAGAGAGAGAGAGTGTGTGTACATGCAATAATATGTATTAGTTTTTGTTGTTGGTTATTCTTATTTAAGTTTCAGTTTGAGGTCATTTTATGGTCATGACCTTTGGCATTATGTTCTATGTTTAGCTATATTAGTTGTTTGGTAGATATATTTACCATAATATGGTCTTAGTTTAATTTTGTGTCTTGCAGACCTCTCTCATACTGGCTTCTATCTTTGATGGGTTTGTATTATGGTCTACTTGAACTATCATATCTCATTATGTAAATTTTCTATATTAATGAAAGTACGAGTACTACCCTTTGCAAAAAAAATATATTATGAATTAAATCCCTATAAAATAGCTAATTGATCTTATTACCTATATTTTAAAATGTAAAAATATTATTGAAATTTGTATATCTTTATTTTAAAAAATAACTTTGTTTACAATGTTATAAATAAAAAAATGACATCAAAAGGAAAGAGGCTAAATGATCACCATCGCCTAGAACTAAATTTAAGCTTAACTATGGCGGTGCTTCTAGAGGTAATCCTCGGAAGTCAAGTATTGGGGTGGTAATCTCGGACCATGTGGAAAAAATTGTTAAGGATGCTTGTAAATGCATTGAAGATGAAACTAATAATTATGCAGAGTTACAACTTTATCATTTGGCTATCTCCCTTGGAATTAAAGACATTCTTATTGAGGGATATTTCATGGTTACTTTTTATGCCATCTCCAATAAAAAATTTATGCCATGACATCTTCAATAATTGCTAGATAATTTTATTTTGCAATTACATTTTTTTCAATTCTGATATCATCTCTCATTGTTATAGGTAAGTTAATTTTATTACAGATTTTTTGGTTGGGTTTGTCTAATTATTGATGGAATTTTTATCATGTGATCAACATGTTTTATAGAAATCTTTTATGGATGATATTAGAGTTGATTGATATACTTCATCTCAGAGCATGTTTTATTAGGCCTTATTGAATTCATTGGCAATTGATGATTATTATGTTTTTGGCTTTGTCATGTGTACTTTATAGGGATCATCTGAGCTATTTGATTTACTAATATTTCTTCATGTCGAATCAATGGTTTTAGTGGATAATAAATTAATGATGGCTTCGTGTGATATCATGTGTCAAATGGATTTATGACATATTTGGTTCTTGTAGAATATTTAATTTTATAGGATGTAACTTGTTGATCCCTAAGAGGCTCATACCTAAATAAGGGCACTCGAGAAGCTTTACAAGATTGGGACAGAAATGCACCCTACAAAGCAACCTCTGGGGTTTTATAGAAGTTGTCTCTTCTTGTTGGGGTTTGGATGGAAAGGGGAAGGGACCTCTTTGCAAACAATATAAGCTATGGGGATGTGAAGTGCCAAACTAAGCTTTTAGGTGGGCTAAGAGTGTGAAAAATGACATCTATAGAGGTCTTATCATTCATGTTCATAGATTATGTCTCCATCCACATGGACATGATGCATAATACACCCTTCATTGTTGGATGGGAGAAAATGATGTCAATGTCACAAGATAGGGAAAAATATTCAAATCCCAATCGTGGGAAACACCTGCAAGGGTCTAGATAAATGCATTTAAAAATCCTAAAGAGAGTGAAAATCCTTACACCCATAGACACGGTATAATAACATTACTTATGAACAAAACTTGGACAAGAGGCACCGAGAATGGGCTCTTTCTTTTGACCTAAATAGTTCCTACAAGGATCGAGTGAAGGAACCACAACCCCCATAGAAAACCCTCTTAAGGACCAGGCCACGAATGGTGCAATTCATCTTCTATTCTAGATACATTTTAAGGAGAGGAAAGCCATATAATCACAAACACACACGGACAAATAGAAAATTATTGAACTAGTTGTATCATCCTATAAACTTAGATGTCCATAATTGGATGTCTTTAGGACCTATTATACCCCATTTTTGGTGATTTTGAGGTCTGAATGTCCATAATGCTTGATCGTATAGAAACCCTAAAGAGAGTTTAAATCTTTACACCCACATACATGGTATAATAACATTACTCATGAACAGAACTTGGACAAGAGGCACTGAGAATTGGCTCTTTCTTCTGACCTAAATAGTTCCTACAAGGATCGAGTGAAGGAATCACAACCCCCATAGAAAACCTTCTTGAGGAGCAGGCTACAAATGGTGCAATTCATCTTCTATTCTAGATACATTTTAAGGAGAGGAAAGCCATATAATCACAAACACACACAGACAAATATGAAATTATTGAACTAGTTGTATCATCCTACAAACTTAGCACCCATAATTGGATGTCTTTAGGACCTATTAGACCCCATTTTGGTGATTTCGAGGTGTGAATGTCCAAAATTCTTGATTGTATAGAAATCCTAAAGAGAGTGAAAATCCTTACACCCACAGAGACATGGTATAATAACATTACTTATGAATAGAACTTGGACAAGAGGCACCAAGAATGGGCTCTTTCTTCTGACCTAAATAATTCCTACAAGGATCGAGTAAAGGAACCACAACCTCCATAGAAAACCTTCTTGAGGAGTAGACCATGAATGGTGCAATTCATCTTCTATTATAGATACCTTTTAAGGAGAGGAAAGCCATATAATCACAAACACACATGGACAAATAGAAAATTATTGAACTAGTTGTATCATCCTACAAACTTAGCACCCATAATTGGATGTCTTTAGGACCTATTAGACCCCATTTTTGGTGATTTCAAGGTCTGAATGTCCATAATGATTGATCATATAGAAACATACATTTTCTCCCCTACTTCTTTTCACCTTTCCTAACATCCTCGTGAAATTTGAGCTTATTTTTCCAAGAACAAGTCGACTAGACGACTTCTCCCTAGGCTTTTGGGCCCAAATTTTTCCTGAATCTTGATGTCAGGGTTTTCTGAGGTTTTCAATTGTGGTCGATCTAGATCAATTTGAATCCTGAATTTTAGGATTTACTATAAAAGGACCTATCTCCTCATTTTAAAATAATAAGAACATAATAAGTGAATCAAGTGCAAGCATTCAAGCAATCAAGTTGTGAAATTGAGGATTTGGATTCAAGATTTGAAGGAAAGAATCTAATTAAAGATCTCCAAGTCTCCATTTATTCAAGATCCATTCAAGAAAATACAATATTATATAATTGATGCAAGTTTCTCTCCCATGATGACCAAGTATAGGAATTCTCAATCAAGCAAGGAGATCCATTCATCCACCCTTCTCTCTCTCTTCTTCTTTGCATGTGGTTATCAAGCACATCTACAATCTATATCTAGGAGAAAAAATCATAGATACATGTATTTGTGAAGCCATCCTTGATTCTACATCTCATTCCAAGTTCAACTCTTTGGATTCCAAGCACATTCAAGTATCTTCATGGATTTGAGTGATTACTACATCCATTCATGAGGGTTTCATACAAGGTGAATCAACAATTTACCTTTTACAATACTTTCCTTTATGAAATTTCAATTCAATTTCAATGTTGATTCCTAAATAGGGGTTTGACCAAGGCAAACCCCTTTCCACAACATTTTCCCCCATTTTTATGTGTATGGAAATAGGTTGCAGAGCTGCAATTATGGATCTGGGTAGTACAAATATAGTTGCAAGATCCAAGAAAGTTTCATCATTTTTTGTCAGGAACAAGTCGACTTGTTCCCAAAAATTTGATTTGTCTCTGCCATTTTTGAGTGAAATTTTTAGGACAAATAGATACAGATCCCTATTTTCTAGATGTGCAATTACTACAAGATCCAAGATTCTAGCGATAGTCAAATTTAGATTCAAATCCCTACCTTCTCCATCTTGTTTCCAGGTGCACTTATTCTTCCTTATTTTCCTTTTCACCTACTTTATTATATAATATTTGTACTTTATCATATTGCATCTATCCCCTTAGGAATCCAAAACCCCCTTGCTCATAGATCTTGCATTGGTACCCTTACTCCTTTTGGTTGTGCTAATCATATTTTTATTAGGGTTGGGTTTGTATTCCAATGTATGGAAGATCTTGGTAATTTCTCTACATCTTAGCATTTCTCACCATTTTCCCCTATACATTTTGGTGAAATCAATGCATTACATATCCTTTTTGAATTGGTGTCTAGATCTCCTTGTGTGCATTATATTTGATAATATATTTATTATATTGTATGCATCTAGATCTATAGGTTTATTTCTTTATAAATATTCTTTAGTTTCTAGATCTACTTGTGTGTGCATTACATTATTTCTTTGAATTTGTTAATTAGATGATCTTTTCTTAACAACATTATTATTGCGTATCACTTTTCAAATTGCGTTAGATCAATATCTTTCCTTTCATTCCTTTGTGCATGAGTGTTATTAATTTGAGTCCTACTAAAATTATTATGGTTATGATAATTTGTAGACTTATGAGTTCATTTGATTCTAACCCTTCTCTCTTTCCTAGGAATATTTATGAGACCAACATGCATATTAGTGACATCAATCCCGTCATAGAGAAAAAATCTTCCCATTCTTCCTATGACGAAGTTGAGGCTTTAAGAGTCCCTCATATGCAAGTCCAAAATCTTTCCAATGACTTTGATAAATTTGAACAATGGTTAGGACAAGAAAACCCTAATCTCAAAGTCATTTATGTTGTATAAGGTTGACGAAAGATAATTCTTAATGATGAACATGGTGTTAATATCTTGTGTAGTATCTCCCATATCATTGATAACAATATTTATCCTATTAGAGATTGTGCTCAAGACCTAGTCTTAATTTCACCTGCTATTAGTGTTGAGACCTCTATTCATATTTCCACTTAAATTCCTAGTGTTTCCACTTATTCTCCACCTATCATAATAACTTCCATTCAAAATCTCAATCCTACACAATTTAGCATTCCTGATCCTATTGCTCCTTCTATTCCTTCAAATGAACTATGTGTTTTGTTGCCTTCATCAATTCCCAATTACCATGGTGTGCCCTTTTCATATTCAATTATTCCTTCCATCTCTCATAATGCTCCAAATATTTCAAACATATCTCCTCCTACCATTCTTTCTAATGATCCTACCATTAATAGCTTGGCTCAAATTGTGTCTTCCTTGTAACAACAAATTACTTCAATGACTCAATCCAAGTTCAACATCCCTACTTGTGATATTTCTAGTCCTTTGTCTTTTGATATCACTCGTGTTGTTATCCCACATTACATAGAGATTCCTCATCTTGAGAATTATAATCGAAAGGGCGATCGTTTGACTCATGTCAAAATATTTCAAACCTTGAGTAGCAATTTTCTCATGACCATAGGTTCATGAAAAAACTATTTTCAAGAACCCTTTGAGACAAATCCTTGCAATGGTATTTTTATTTACCCCCTTATTCTATTGATTCCTTCTAAAATCTTGCTAATGATTTCATTCAACAATTTCAAAACAACATTGGTCCGAAAAATTCTTTGACTGATTTAATGCATCGTAAATAAGGTGTTAAACAAAAAGTGACTGATTTTATTGGTAGATTTAACTATTTTCATGCTTCTTATCTTGTGCTAGATATTTATGTGCACCATATTTTCATTGCTAATTTTAAAAAAAGACATTAGAGATAAGATTATACTTTATGATTCTCTTGTTTTACTAAATTATGTGTTCAATGTAGACTTCTTCATCGGTCAAAGGAAAATCATCAAGATGCTCAATGTAGACTTCCTCTTCTAACTCTCCATTCAAAAATAAAGACTTAACATCCATCTGATATACCTTAAAATCTTTGTAAGTAGTGTATGTAAGAAACATCCTAACACCTTCAATTATAGCAATAGGAGGAAAGGTATCCTCAAAATCAATACCTTCCATCTTTGAATATCCCTTGCAAACAAATATGGCCTTGTTTTTTAATACCTTCTTCATTCATTTTGTTTTTGAATACCCATTTAGTATCAATCAAATTTTTGTCTTTAAGTCTGAGAACAAGAATCCATGTCTATTTTTTCTCAATCTAATCCAACTCTTCTTCCATCTCTTTAACCAAACTTTCATCTTTGCATACTTCATCAACATCCTTAGGTTTAATCTTAGAAAATAAATTTCATTTCTAGAAATTCCTCCTCTAGTCTGAACACCTTGATTCCTATCACCAATAATTTTTTTTTTTTCTGAATTATGTAACTTTACATACCTTGGAGTCTTCAGATTTGCATTTATACAAGACTCTTGTGTTTCCACTTGTTCCTCATTTGTAACTTCTTCATTTTGTTCTACCAAACCATTCTAATTCTAATTTTGATTATGTGCTTGCACTATCTAATTGACTTCTTCATCATCTAATTTATATCTTCAAGATCTGATTTTCTTATGATTATCATCCACTTTGACATTTTCACTTTCAATTACCTTCTTCAACCTTTTGTTATAACACTTCTATATTTTTATTTTTTATAGAATAAACAAGAAATAATTGCTTCCAAAAATTCTAAAGTATTTTATTGTAGGAATATGACCATACCAAAGTTCATAAGGTTTCCTACCAGTTCCTTGCTTGATTTGAACTTGGTTCAATGTATAGACTATAATTCTAACTACTTCTCTCCAATAGATCTATGGTACATATCCTTCAATCATCATATTTCTTGCAGTGTCTAGGATTGTTCTATTTCTTCTCTCTGCAATTCCATTTTGTTGTGGGGTTCGTGGAGAGGACATTTGCCTCTTTATTCCATGCTCTTCATAAAAAATGTTAAACTCAGTGGATGAAAACTCCACCTTTTTTCGATCTCAAACATTTCAACTTGAGACATGTTTCAGTCTCAACCATAGCTTTGGAAATCTTTAATTTGTCAAAGGATTCATATTTATCTTTATAAAATGTAACCTACATCATTCTAGAATAATCATAAATAAATAAAATGAAATACTTGTCCCCATAATAGCTTCTAGTTCTTGAAGGACCACATAAATCAGTATGCACCAAATCTAGCAATCCACTTAAAGAATAATTCTTGATCTTGAAAGTAGATTTAGTCACCTTACCCAATTGAAATTCCTTACACATCACATTATTAGGCTTCAATATTTTAGGTAGATCTCTAACTGCTCTTGTAGTGCTTATCTTCACAATGTTATCAAAGTTAACATGACAAAATCTCTAAGAGTAATGAGGAGCATGGTGTTAATATGGAGAAGTGGATCAACAAGGACATGAATGAAATGAAGCAGCACTTGAAGGAGATGGAAGAAGCCATGGATCCCTTTAAAACTAAGCTGGAAAATCTGGAAAAAGATCTTTTGACGAAGGTAAATAATAATAACTTGAATGAAGAGATAATGACCATAACTACTGCTCTAGTGGAGGAGAAGCTGAATGATACGAAAGAAAAAATTATCCACACTGGGCATATGATTAGCATCATTCTTAAGCATAGAAATGAGGGGCTTAAAGTATCTATGCTTAATCTTAAGGCTTTGTATGCCTATGTGGAGAGAATCATGCTGGAGAATATAACTATCACTATGGAAGATAAAGCTGAGAGCTTAGGCCCGGGAACCAGGACAAGAAGCGGTATCAAAAGGAAACTTCCATAAATGCCTAAGGAGTTGAAATCCCTTAAAAAGTCCATTAATATGATGGAAGATATGAAAAAAGAGGCTGAGAAATCCTTTGAAAGTATTAAGTAGTTTCTCTTTCTATTCTGTGCTCGTAGTTTGCCTGTAGTTGTGGTGGAAACTATTTTTTGGCTGCTTTTTGTATCTCTTTTTGGTTTTTACTGGGGTCAACTGGGGTCCTACTTCTTGTTGTATAGCATGATTTTGATGTTTAAGAGGGTTGTTACTATTTGTCTTTTGTTCTAATATGTAAATGGTTTCAGGTACCATTCAAAACCTGTATTTAACTTTATCAAAAACATGACAAAATCTCTTGTGCCACAACCAACTATCATCAATCTCAGCAATCAACCATCTATTCTATGAATTTTTCAAATGAAATAAATTATCTTTAGTCTTTCTTCTTGATGAAATATCAATTCTAGAGATTTCAATAATCTTAAACATTCCATCCTTGAATAGTAAGTTGTAACCTTTATCAACTAGTTTCCCAACACTCAAAATATTATTCTTCAAACGTTCAACATATAAAACATCATCAGTATTATTCTTACCATCAAGTGTAATTGAAACTCTACCTCTGGTCATACAAGGAGTGTCATCACCAAATCTAACAACACCACCATCATCCTTCTCCAACTTCACAATTTTTTTTTGTCTCCAGTCATGTGCTCAGAACAACCACTATCAATAACCCATTCATCCTTTTTATCTACATGTAAAACCAAGGCTTTTTCCTCATTTAATAAACTAGGATTCTCATCTTTGATAGAAATAAAAATAAGCTTGTCTTCACTCTTTTTGGATTCATCATCAATTACACCTTCATTGACATCATAATAACACTTCTTCTTATATTTAGACTTGAATATCTTAGGCATGTACTTAGATTCTTTATTTGGACATCTTGAAGAAATATGACCAATCTTATTACACGAAAAAAAATTCAAAGGTAATTTTCCTTGATACTTACGAGATCACTTAGGTAGTCTCTTTGCAATTAGAGCTTCAAGCTCTTCAAAATTTATTTATTATTATTCAAAATTTTCTCATTCCTTACCATATCTAGATACATAATTAGATGAAATTTCTCTAGGGTCATATCTTTTCTTATCCTTAGAAATAGTAGCTTTAAATGAAGATTCAACTTTAGGAAGACTATCTCCAAATTATCTCATTTCAAAAGCAGATAACTTACCAATTAAGGTGTCTCTTGTTACTATTGGCACTGTTTTGATTTCTTCAATAGTAGAAACTTTGTGATTGTAAGGAGGCAAGGATCTTAGTATTTTAGAAATAATTTCTTCTTCATCCAATATTCCACCAGCGCATCTGATTCCACAAACAAGTTTTGTGATCTTCTGCACATAGGAGGTAATGTTTTCATCTTTGCTTATCTTCATTGCTTCATATTTCCCTTTCAAAATTTGCAACTTGACTTTCTTGATATATATATCTCCTTCATGTAATGTATCTAATTTTATCCTTATCTGATGTTCAATCTCCAATTCCATAACATTGGTATATTCAGCATCTAAAAAGATGCTCAATAAGGCTTCTTTTTCTCTTACATTGTACTCAGATTGTTTATTCTCATCAAGAGTCGCGGTAGAAAGATCAATAGGAGTGGTGTACGACTTATTTGTGATATCCAAATACTCATCACCAATAAATATCAAGTGTGTAACCATCTGACCCTTCCATATAGCATAACTAGTACCTTCAAATATCATACTTTCTTTCTTAAAGGATGCCATCAAGATCTCGTCAAGCAGTTGTTAGTGAAAAAATTTGTCTTTCTACAAATACTCTTTTTAGTTTTACCGTATCACCCTTTAGAAGACAAAATATCTCTAACAGTTGGGTAAGTATCTTTTATGATTACTTCCCTCTAAATTTTGTTACAGGTACAACTCCCTAATATTTATTTTTAATAAGTTTTGATAACGATTTAACTGGTTAGCTTTTAACCCGAAAGCTTATAAAGGCTGCAATATCATTCTTAGATGATATGCTATTGAACAATTGTAAAGGAAATAAGACTAAATAATAAATGGGAATAAAATCAGAGTTACTTCCCCAATTGCATTTCATGAAAAATAAACAACTTCTCAGCTAAAGATAACAGAATATAGATAGAATTCAAATATTATGAATCCACAAACATATACATAACAGAGTAAACAAGATGTCCACACAGGACACTTCATTTTTAGTTTTCAAATAACACAGATTTGATAAACCTCACTGTAATATATTTCAAAAATTACTACACAGGCAATTGCATGAAATCTATTCTTTTATTAACATTCAATTTCTACTATCTGTTCCTCTAACCTTTTGAAAAAAAAAACTATCACCACAAAATCTATTATCTAGCAGCGATGAGTTTTTTCTGAACCTTTTAAAAGTTTTAGCAGCCAAATATATATTATCAGAGCACTGAGAGGTCTCTTGAAAAACACTACCTCTCGGGATATTAGTTATCAAACTAAACCAAAAGAAAAAGGACACACGTCCTTGAGAGTTTGCATGTTAACCAAATAAAAACTAATTAACCAATTCTTGGTTCTTTGGTTTCCATTCTTTATATGCCTGGACCAGCTCTTTTGCAAACAATAGATGCGGGATCTTGGAATCCACTATCCGGGCCATTGAGGCCTCCTTACTCCACTTCAGCTTCTTCACCTTTTCTATGACATTGGGTAGCTGATCCACACATAGATATAACATAGATTCGATCCTTGCTATCTGAGTTAAGTTAGAGGCTTTAGGATTAACCTTTTCTCTGATAATCTTTATCGCTGAGTCGAAGGCTTCCAGAGTGCCTTTCAATTCCTTCTCACCATATACTGATGGATAAGTATAGGTGAAGTTGATGACCTTCAACTCGTTCAAGGCGGCCTTCTGAATTTTCTTAGCTTCAGACTCATATTATTTGTTTTCTATAATGGTGTCCCTTATGAGAGAGATACGCCAACTAATGTTCTTCCTAAGGATGAAGAAGATGGATTCCTCAACACCTTTCAGGGATTTTTTTGTGCAGAATTTGTTGAAGTCATACCTCTCTATCTCCATAAACTTTGTCATTGCCGATACTCATTTTTCCTCCTCTCCATCCTAGACTTGTCGCTGGGTTTGCAATTCTCCCATTACGGCCTCTTTGTCATGAAGAATTAAATGTAAATCTTTAATATATTGTCAGCCACTGTTAAGTACTTGGGACATCCACTCATCAACTGAGGAGACTAGTGTTTGACCCCTCTAAACTTGATTCAACAAATTTTTACTTCCCGTCGAGTTTGGATCAAATACCTGTGAAGATTGGGTCAGTGGTGTGGTGTCAAAGTTGTAGAAAGTGTTTATGAACTGGGAGAGTGAGACTATCATCTGCTTTAGTTCTTTCTTTTCTTTGCTATCCTGCCATTATGTTATCAACATCTGCTGAGCCGTCTCTTTGAAAAGGTGATTCTTTCCCACCCTATCCATAGTCCCTAATTCAATTTTAGTGACTTCAAAGTCTTCAACTGCAACATCTTGTTTCTCCTCCTTCGGTCTGTATGTGGCTACTTAAGCTATCCACTTCCCATTTTTAGTATCAGCAAACATCTATGCTATACTCTTAACTTTCTTTGCCTTGGGAGTCTTTTGAGCATATTTTCTATCTATGTCTTGCACTAGAATAGATACCATAACTAACCTCTATTTCTTATTCACTAAAGAGGTTAGCCATTTTGGTGTGTCATTTGTTGCTGCTGATTGTTCACATGTTTTCGCAGGGGTACCCATTAAATCCAAAGTCACATCATCAAGATCGAAGAGATCTTTCCCAATTTCCTCATCTTCCCCTATTTGATAGTTTAAATCCCCAAATTTGTCATCCTCCAAATTGATTATTTTTTCATTTTCTTGAGTCATCTTCCCTTTATTCTATGATTGGGATCTTGATCTGGTAATGCACTGAGGTGAGACCACAGGGGAAAGTTCTACAACAGATTTCTTCTTGGAGTCCTTATTCTACTGCTTACCTGATGAACTTGCATTACCAAATGGTTTATGAGGATTAGAAACAGAGGAGGAAAATAAAATTGAAGATTTAGCTTCAATTGATTTAGGACTAGACTATTTTCTTCTTGTCTACAGCCATTCCTTGATTAATTTAAGTACATGTTGTGTCCTACACTTAATGTCATCTTCCTCTTCCCTTAACCAGTCAATATCAAACTCTTCATTCTCCAGGAGCCTTTTGAAACTGGGTTTGACTAAGTTGGAACCATCATCTGTCACCCCTTCTACATTGAACTGCAATCTCATGGATAGATTTTGGGATATTGAGAGTCTACTATTACCTCTCTCCATGACTTGGGACTCATTTGAACAATCTTCCTAGAAATCCTCTAGATGGGGAATTGGAAACATATGAGATCTAAGGCCTAGATTCCCACTAGCAAAGTTCTTGTTATCAAAGCCTGTCCTCTTAGTGTAATATTTGAAATCAAAATGAATCAGATCACTCCCAATATTTATTGCATCTTCAATAGTCAAGCATGAAAATTTACCTAGCTGCAATGGGAAAACTTTCTCCCATTCTTCTTCAAGAAGAAAATGTCAAAGTACAGTAGCAAGCTGCCTATAGACTTCTACAAAGATAAAGAAATCAAAAGTATACCTAGGTAATTTTGTAGGGGAATCTTCAAAACCACTAATTCTAATATAAGTGAACCTAGGAAACTGAATGTAAAAACTCCCAAATCTAGTCACAAATTGCTGAGCTTCAGAACTCATTCTTCTGCCTAAATCCCCAGTCATTTCAAAATAGAGTTTACCCATAAAAGTGACATGCACCCTCCTATTGTTCTGAATTACATTATCTTTACAAAGAATGGGGAAATACTCAAAAATACACATTCCATCTATCCAAGTCTCATGAATCATCCTATCCCATTTCCTACTACAAGCTAAATAGTACATCAGATAAGATGTAAAAAAACTACATCTAGTGAGTTTGGAATTGTTAAGTTGTTCTCTCATGAAATCTACAATTAATTCATCCCAATCCAGCTTCTATTTTCCTTCTAAAACAATTTGAATATAACAAAACAACCAATCTGAGAAGAAAAATGCCTTAGGTGACCCTCTGACTCTATGCAAAATCACCATTACATCTCTAATATACGGGTGCACATGACTTCTATTGAGCTTTTTGGGCAAACAGGAACCTCCCCTCTGAGCATTTAATAACCAATGCTTGGCTATTGAAGTGTGATTTTCATCTACATTTGGTTTGAATTTAACAAGGGACTGCGCAGGAGAGAAAGTGGAAAAAGTTTGCTCTTGAATTTGGAAGGCCGAAGCAACAATTTCTCTATTTACAGCCAACAAGACGTCACCATTTTTCTTGAGAATTGATTTGGTTTACTGATCATAGTTGCAGATACACTCATGAACTAGCTCAAGATAGACTACCATAGGAGGGAAAGAAGCAGCTATGCACAATCCACTACTCAAAATTTCAAGAGAAGGAACATTTTCTTCTACAGACTCAGTAAGCCTATCAGCAATTCCTTCTACATCATATCCTTCTAAATCCGTGTCTATCACAATGGGATTTTCACATACCAGACTAGAAACACTTCCAAACAAGTGAAATGCAGACTTCATACTTGTAAAAACAAACTTATAACTCTCACAGAAACTTTTGCATATTTCACAAGCTCTTAAATTTAAACACTATAGGGGTTGCAACCTGACTTACCTTAATCACTGTAGAAATCTCTGCAACTAGAGATCCAAAAACCCTTACCTTCAATCTACCCGCATACAGACAGTGATAGAATTTCAAAAATAATGAATGCTAAGAAGGGTTTTAAAGAAGAAATACCACAGATTTGACAATTAATTGCCCATCATTAAGGAAATAAAGGCTCGGAGAAAGAAGTGACCATTTACACATGCAAACAATTAAAGCCACTTTGTGCAAACTTTTATGCCACACATATTCATCATAAATTTGACAGCTCAGACACACTTAACCGCCGCCAATACTTTTCTACATTAAAATCCTTTTTAGGTAGGGCCCACTACCGAGTGACGACGATAATCCTTTTTCTTTTGCCACGTGTCACTTTTAAAAATCATTGAACACTCTTGAGCACAGATGAACTAAGTTCAAGAGTGTTCTTATGTGTTCATCACTGTTCAAGTCTGTTCCTATTTGATCTCTTGCCTTCATCATTAAACTGAATATTCCATGCTTAGTCACTGATTCACAACTTTGATCAATTAAAATTCCGCACACCGCAAATATGAAGCCCCTTTTAGTAAAGACTTCATTCACCTACTGTTCCTTCATAAAAATTATGAACTGGCTTGAACACTCATGAACTAAGTTCAAGGTTGTTCAAGTATGTTCAAACCTATTCAAACCTATTCAAGAAAAGTGTTAGCAAATGATTTTTCTAATTCCACGCTGAAACACAGATGAACCACAAGGTTGACACTTTCGCTGAGAATTTGGACATGAGGACTTAAGCAACTTTGAGATTCACAAAAATAATATGGTGATTCTATAAATAAAAAATGAGGACAAGTACCAGACTTGGACTAACACCGGCTCTGACTGGGGACTGGCTTTTCTCAAAAGTCAGAGAACTCAAAAACTCTGGTTTTGCAAACTGCTATAAAGGGCTCAAAAAAACACATGAGAAAGGAAAGACACACAACCTAAAAGAAAACTAAGACTAATATATACAAAAGAACACAGGAAACCAAACTAGAGCTTCAACAATTTGAGATCTTGCCCATTATAATAAAATGGTAAGATCATTCCATCAGGGTAGGCGAGCTTAAAAGCGTTGGTTCCTAGTTCTTCGATAATAACAAAGGGCTCTTTCCAAAGTGATTCAAATTTTCTGTGGGTGCCTTTCAGAGCTTTCCTTTTATCCCATAGTAAGACCTCATCTCCTTTCATAAAAATTTTGGGTCTTGCCTTCCTGTCAAATATATCTTTTACTCTGGCCTGAATAATTTTATCAACCAAAGCTTCCCCTTCTTCTTCTAGTTTATGCAAATACATGATCCTTTTCTCCAAAGAGTCTTTAAATGTCCGGTCTTCAATGGCCATTTGCAGTTTAGCTTCTGAAAGTTCCAAAGGAATTGATACTTGGGCACCTATCCCATACACGAATTCAAAGGGTGCCATGCCGATCTCTCTCTTGGGAGTAATTCTATCAGCCCAAAGGGCCTCATAAAGTTTCTTGTGCCAATTCTTGCCACTATCATCTACAAAATTCTTCATGATCATTATCAAATTTTTGTTACTTGACTTGGCCTACCCATTTCCCTGAGGAAAATAATCTGATGAATGAGCCAGAGAGATACTATGATCAAAACAGAAAAGGGATAGCTCCTGTGAAGAGAAGTAAGTAGCATTATCAGCTACAATTTTTTGAGGTACGTTAAAACCTACCAGAATATTATCTTTTAATAAATCACACACCACTTGAGAATTAGCCTTCTTGGTTGGGATGACCTTGACTCACTTAGTGAAATAGTCAGTCGCTGTTAGGATGTAAGAATGCCTTGCACTTGATTGAGGATTAATAGGACCAATGAAATTGATTCCCCATTGCTTGAATGGTTCACTTACTACAACTGGTTTCAAAGGCAAGGCAGCTAATTGGGGTCTCCCAGAGAATAATTGGCATTTTTCACAGTTTTTGACAAATGCATAAGCATCCTTGAACATCCTTGGCCAGTAAAAATAATTTCAAATAATTTTGAATGCTATCACAATGGATGAGAAATGACCTCCACAGGCCTCTTCATGAAAATTTTTAAGCAACTGTAGCTGCTGACTTTTATCCACACATCTTAGAAAAGTGCCATCAGGGCCTCTCTTATACAATACACCCTTCCATATTACATATTTCACAGCCTGGAGTCTCAAATTCTACCTTTCCTTAGGCGTTATTCTTTCTGGACATTCTCCATAAGTTAGGAAATAAGCAATGTCGCAGAACCAGGAATCTGTCAAACTGACCAACAACACTTGAGATGTTTCACATTCTAGATTTTCAGGTTGACTTACATTTTTCGCAATAAATTTACAGAGCCCCCTTCCCTTGACAAGTTTAGTGGGATTTATTGTTAAGTCATATTCTTGAATTTTTGTCACCCATATTACTCTCTTGTTCATGGCTATTTCTTGTTGCATGAGAAGTGCTTTCACTACTGAATTGGGGACGTATACTATGGAATGAGAATGAAGGATATAGAATCTGAACTGCTTAACTGATTTCACTACAACAAAGGCTTGTTTCTCTATGGGGGAGTATTTTAGTTCATGCTTTTTTAATGGTGTACTCATGAAAGCGATGGGCACTTCATTCCCTGAAACATCCTTCTGGGTTAGAATTCCCGACAAAGTGTGATCAGAAGCATAACACTAAATGATGAAATCCTTTTTGTAGTCGGGGTAAACTAAAGCTGGGGCATTTGCTACAACATTTTTGATCACACTAAAAGCTTTTCTACCTTCTTCTGTCCATTTAAAGGGATGCTTTTCACTCATCATTCCCACAATGTGCCTGGTTAATTTAGAAAAATCTAGGACAAAGGCTCTCAAGAAGTTAATCTGGCCAAAGAAAGATTTGACTCCTGTTATGGTTGAAGGAAGACTAATTTTCTGAATTGCTTTAACTCTTTCAGGATCGATCCTAATCCTTCTTTGGACACAATATGGCCCAACAGCTTCCCTTCAGTCACACCAAAAATATATTTTTAAGGATTAAGTGATATTCCATGGTCTCTGCACCTCTGTATGACTGATTTGAGATCTCTAACGTGATGTTTCCTTCTTTTAGAATACACAGTCAAATCATTAAGATAAATTACTATAATTCTATTTTTCAAATCAGCAAAGGAAGAATCCATTGCCCTTTGGAAAGTTGCCCTTGCATTAGTCAAACAAAAGGGAATTTTGTTATAGACAAATGTTCCCCATGGCATGGTGAAAGCAGTCTTGTGTTTATCTTCATCAAACACACTGACCTTATTATATCCTAAAAACCCATCAAGTAGAGACATCATTTCTGATCCGGCAACCGCCTGTAAAACATGTACCATCTTGGGCAGGGCATAATTGTCCTTTAGACTAGCCTGGTTTAAATTTTGGAAATCTACACAGATCCTTATTTCACCATTCTTCTTTCTGACAGGAAAAATATTTTCTATCCAGGTTGAGTGATGAATAGGGTAAATGATTCTAGATTTTAGCATCTTGTCTAGTTCTTTCAGAAATGCTTCAAAAACTTTAGGATTGTAGCTTTGAAGGTTTTGCCTAAAGGGCTTTGACTCAGGCTTAAGAGGGATATGATGGCTAAATTTCCATTTCCAAAAATCTTTAAGATCACCATAGTTCTAAGCAAACACATCTGTGTAAGATGTCAACAAGATCTGAAGGTTTTTCTTTTCCTAAACAGATAGATTCTTACCTATAGATATCCACCTAGGTTTGGCTGTAGTACCAATATTCACTTTGTCATATTCTTTTTGTGCATCTAACTGAGGGTTTTTCCTTGAAATGAAACTATCATCTTTTTGAGAAAACAAGTTTTCTAAGGAAACCAAACCTTTGGGAATTTTATTGCTCTTCAGCTAAACAACTTCTTCTTCCGATAAGAACTCAGAATTAGGTTCTTCACCATTTTTGTTCATTCCTTCAAAGTAGGTGGATGAGAAAACTTCTATACATGCCATGAAATCCTTAATTCGGGCATCATCTTCAAAAACTTGCAGATGTTCAATGTTATCCAGAATAGTAGGTCTATATATCATCTCAACCCTGTTTGTATTTGTTTTAAAGTCTGGGTGAGGGAGGAGTAGTGACGCTGATACAATTAGGGTATCAGCTCTTGAATTGAGACTCCTGGGAATGTTTTCTATGGAAAAAGCTTCAAAAGAATTAATTTCATCCCAAACCAAGTTTCTGTAATGTTTCAGCCATTCATTTTTTACTGCAAATTGACCTCTCACTTGTTTAACAATCAGTTCAATGTCACCTTTCACAGTAATTTCCTTGATTTCCAGTGTCCTTGCCTCTCGCAACCCTAATAAAAGAGCCTCATATTCGACAGTATTATTAGTATTTTTTAAATCCAATTTGAAAGAGAAAGGGATATATTTATCATCTGGGCCTTTAAAGACTACACCAACCCTAGATAATGTGCTGGCACAACTACCATCAAACTCCATTAACCAAATTTTCTCCTTTTCACCATAGTCTATAAAAATAGGAGGAGCTTCATCTGAGAAAATCATGTAGTTACCAAAATCACAATCTTGAAATAGGATTTATGCCTTGGGATCATCAGATGGGATTACAGTGTATTTATTTTTAGCTTCAGGTTCCAGTTTGACCTTTTTCTTTCCAATAGGAATAACAACTTCTGACCAATCCATCTTTATTTCCCCACCCATGTCTCTGTAGAAAGTTCTAGTCAAAAGCATCCCATAGCTTGCAGGTATATCCACTACTAAAATGGTCAATTTGAGTCTCTTATCGGGATAAGAAGCTAAAACAACTTGGGCATCTTTAACTTGACCTATTAAGGGTACCTGTTTCCCATCCATAGAATAGCACCTCCCAAAAGTTTTAGTCATGGTTAAGCCTAAATATTTGGCAACAGATGATGGCATAATGTTATCAGAGGCACCCGAGTATATAATGAAATTACTCAATTTAAGACCATTAAGGAGAAGAGAAATATAAAAGGGATCAGGCTTTCTAGTTTCATCAACTTCACATTTCAATTCTGAAGTAGAAGTAGAGGCTGAATCACTTTGATTCATAACAAATGGTGAAACAACTATGGGAGATTCAACTGGGTCATTAATTTGATTTACAATACACTAATTATATTGTGATGGATTTGGAAGGTCACCTTTGATGTACTTGACCAACTTATCAAGTTCTTTGGGATTTAATCTCAGATATTCAGTAGGAGAGATTTGGATAGCATAAGACTTACAAAATTCTACAATATCAAAAGAGGACATGCCAGAATCTTTTTGTACAACCTTAACATCAAGAGTCTGAGGACTGGGGGAAAAAGAATTACTTATAGGATCTTTGGTCTTCTAAAAAGTGCCTAATGATGTTGGAGTGTTCTTTGAATTCTTTTGATTTCGAGTAAGCATTGCACAAGCAGGATCCTGAAGAGTGACCAGAATATCTCCTCTTTCTGAGTCAGATTCATATTCTAAGTAGTATGAGCCAGAGTCACCAGGTCTATCTTGAGGCACTTCTTCTATAGTACATTCCCCTAACACATCTTTTGTGGCTTCCATTTGTACATGTCTTTGCATTTCTGGACACGAATTACCATCATGATCTGTTGTCAGGTGAAAAGAACACATGATAGCCTCTTTTGGTGAAGCTTCAAGAGGCAATCTTGGTTGACTAGAAGGAAACAAAGGGGTTTTACCATGCCATTGATTAGGCTACTTTTGACTAATATCTTGATAAGGGGAAGGAAATGAACATCCTTGCTTTGGTAACTGCCTCTTCAAGGAAATTACATCATTCATGAGTCTCTGGACAATCAGATCTGTAGGAGTAGAAGTAGAAGGTTGCGAGTGAGGAGTTTGTATGTCTTTTCTCCATTTCCCCGCTGTAATAAGATCATCTTCTAACTCAGTGGCCTGATCCTGGGTAGTAGCTAAATCTATGGGTCTACTCCTTCTTAAGTGAAAACCTATGTCTGGGGGCATAGAGTTTACAAAGAAACATTGTTGGTTTTCTGGGGTCGGTCTTTTGGCAGTAGGAATTTTGTGAATAACTTTGTTATATCTAGCCACATAGTCTCTCATTTGTTCATGAATCTCTTTTTTCATTTGTTTTAATTGTGCCAATAGGGAATGTTCATCATTAGCCCCTTTAAAATGTCCTTCAAATGTGGTCTTCATGGTTTTCCAATTTGTGATAGACCCAGCAGGCAAGTGACCAAACCATTCTACAGCTCCCTTAGAGAGGGATTGTGCAAAGAGCCTGATGACTATATCTTCATGTTGCACTGCCAAAATGGCAGTAGCCACATCGAATGCATTCAAATGTTCATCTACTAAGACTTTACCATCTCCAAAAAATTTAGGCAAGACTTCTTTAATACCTTTAGGGAGAGGATGATGGGCTCCTAAATTTAAAGGACCAACTACTGCACCCCATGGTTGAGCCATGACTGCAACTGGAAAGATTTTTACTAGTGGTGGTCCTTGAATACCAGACAAAGTCAAAGCTTGCTAGACACTAGTGGATGGAGAAGTATTCAAAGAGGCTTTAAGAGGGGAAGTAGGTCTACTCTTGGCTTTGGGCTTTGAAATGTAAGAGGTCAGAAAATGGAGGTTTTACAAACTCTCATACAAAGTATCAAAAATGCCCTCCTTCCTTTGGGACCTAGTATATGGTCGAGAATCTAGTATTATATTCTTTTACTACCTCTGGATAGCTCTGTTGACAATTTGTGCCTCTTGGGCAATTGGGATCCCCCTCAGCCACTCTCCTATATCTTCCTCTTCTTCCAAAACTAGGAGAACTTGTTGATACTGGTGATAGCTGGTCTTTAAATCCCAAGCAACAGTGTTCAAATTAGAAATTATATCCTCTTGGGTATTTTGAAAGTTAAGATCTGGTTGGATGAAAAAAGGTAGCTCCTCTTGGTTTGGTATCACCATAGCTGGTAGGACCATATCTTGTTCATAAAAGAAAGCATTTAAAAATAGGTCTACACTGTGAGCGCTCCCCAGTAGAGTCACCAAAAATCTGCTAGTGAACAAATTTTTCTTTCTACAAATACTCTTTTTAGTTTTACCCTATCACCCTTTAGAAGACAAACTATCTCTAACAGTTGGGTAAGTATCTTTTATGATTACTTCCCTTTGAATTTTGTTACAAGTACAGCTCCCTAATATTGATTTTCAATAAGTTTTGATAATGATTTAACTGGTTATCTTTTAACCTAAAAGCTTATAAAGGCTGCAATATCATTCTTAGATGATATGCTACTAAACAATTATAAAGGAAATAAGACTGAATAATAAATGGGAAGAAAATCACAATTACTTCCCTGATTGAATTTCATGAAAAATAAACAACTTCTCAGCTAAAGATAATAGAATATAGATAGAATTTAGATATTATGAATCCACAGACATATACATAACAAAGTAAACAAGATTTCAATATAGGACACTTCATTTTTAGTTTTCAAATAACACAGATTTGAAAAACCTCACTATAATATATTTCAAAAATTACTACACAGGTGATTGCATTAAATCTATTCTTTCAATAACATTCAATTTCTACTATCTGTTCCTCTAACCTTCTGAAAAAAAAAACTATCACCACAAAATCTATTATTTAGCAGCGATGAGTTTTTTCTAAACCTTTTAAAAGTTTTAGCAGCCAAATATATATTATCAGAGCACCGAGAGGTCTCTTGAAAAACATGACCTCTCAGGCAATTAGTTATCAAACTAAACCAGAAGAAGAAGGACACATGTCCTTAAGAGTTTGCATGTTAACCAAATAAAAACTAATTAACCAATTCTGGTTCTTTGTCCATAGCATGATCCTCACTCCCCGCTAGACTCCCTCCTTCAATAACCAATTGGGCAGGTTTCCATTCTTTATATGCCTGGACCAGCTCTTTTGCAGATGATAGATGCGAGATCTTGGAATTCACTATCCGGGCCATTGAGGCCTCCTTACTCCACTTCAGCTTCTTCACCTTTTCTATGACATTGGACAGCTGATCCACACACAGATATAACATAGATTTGATCCTTTCCATCTGAGTTAAGTTGGAGGCTTTAGGATTAACCTTTTCTCTGATAATATTTATTGCTGAGTTGAAGGCTTCCAGAGTGCCTTTCAATTCCTTCTCACCATATATTGATGGATAAGTATAGGTGAAGTTGATGACCTTCAACTCGTTCAAGGTGGCCTTATAAATTTTCTTAGCTTTGGACTCATATTCTTTGTTTTCTGTAATGGTGCCCCTTATGAGAGAGATACGCCAGCTAATTTTCTTCCTAAGGATGAAGAAGATGGATTCCTCGGCACCTTTCAGGTATTTTTCTATGTAGAATTTTTTGAAGCCATACCTCTCTATCTCCATAAACTTTGTCACCGCTAATACCCATTTTTCCTCCTCTCCATCCCAAACTTGTCGTTGGGTTTACAATTCTCCCATTACAGCCTCTGTGTCATGAAGAATTAAATGCAAATATTTGATATATTTTTAACCACTGTTAAGTACTTGGGACATCGACTCATCAACTGAGGAGACTAGTGTTCGACCCCTCTAAACTTGATTCAACAAAGTTTTACTTTCCACCGAGTTTGGATCAAATACCTATGAAGATTGGGTCAGTGGCATGGTGTCAAAGTTGCAGAAAGTGTTTATGAACTAGGAGAGTGAGACTATCGCCTGCTTTAGTTCTTTCTTTTCTTTGCTATCCTACCATTATGTTATCAACATCTGTTGAGCCATCTCTTTGAAAAGGTGATTCTTTCCCGCCCTATCCATAGTCCCTAATTCAATTTTAGTGACTTCAAAGTCTTCAACTACAACATCCTGTTTCTCCTCCTTTGGTCTGTAGGTGGCTACTTCAGCTGTCCACTTCCCATTTTTAGTATCAGTAAACATCTGTGCTATACTCTTAACTTTCTTTGCCTTGGGAGACTTTTGAGCATATTTGCTGAGTATGTCTTGCACTGGAATAGATACCGTAACTAAGCTCTATTTCTTATTCATTGAAGAGGTTAGCCATCTTGGTGTGTCATTTGTTGCTGCTAATTGTTCACATGTTTTCATAGGGGTACCCATTAAATCTAAAGTCACATCATCAAGATCAAAGAGATCTTTCCCAATTTGCTCATCTTCCCCAATTTGATAGTTTAAATCCCAAAAATTTTCATCCTCCAAATTGATTGCTTATGCATTTTCTTGAGTCATCTTCCCTTTATTTTGTGATCGGGATCTTGATCTGGTAATGCACTAAGGTGAGACCATAGGGGAAAGTTCTACAACAGATTTCTTCTTGGAATCCTTATTCCGCTGCTTACCTGATGAACCTGCATTACCAATTAGTTTATGAGGATTAGAAATAGAGGAGGAGGAAAATAAAATTGAAGATTTAACTTCAATTGATTTAGGACTAGAATATTTTCTTCTTGTTTGCAACCATTCCTCAATTCATTTAATTACATGTTGTGTCCTGCACTTAATGTCATCTTCCTCTTCCCTTGACTAGTCAATATCAAACTCTTCATTCTCCAGGAGCCTTTTGAAACTGGGTTTGACTAAGTTGGAACCATCATCTATCACCCCTTGTATATTGAACTACAATCTCATGGATAGAATTTGAGATATGCAGAGTCTACTTTTACCTCTCTCCATGACTTGGGACTCATTTGCACAATCTTCCCAAAAATCTTCTAGATGGGGAATTGGAAACATATGAGATCTAAGGCCTAGATTCCCACTAGAAAAGTTCTTGTTATCAAAGCCTGTCCTCTTTGTGTAATATTTGAAATCAAAATGACTCAGATCACTCCCAATACTTATTGCATCTTCAATAGTCAAGCATGAAAATTATCTAGCTACAATGGGAAAACTTTCTCCCATTCTTCTTTAGGAAGAAAACATCTAAGTACAGTAGCAAGCTGCCTATAGACTTTTTCAAAGATAAAGCAATCAAAAGCATACCTAGGTAATTTTGCAGGGGAATCTTCAAAACCACCAATTCTAATATAAGTGAACCTAGGAAACTGAATGTAAAACCTCCCAAATCTGGTCATAAATTGCTGAGCTTCAAAACTCATTCTTCTGGTTGAATCCCCAGTCATTTCAAAATAGAGTTTACCCATAAAAGTGTCATGCACCCTCCTGTAGTTCTGAATTACATTATCTTTACAAAGAATGGGGAAATACTCAAAAACACACATTCCATCTATCCAAGGCTCATGAATCATCCCATCCCATTTCCTACTACAAGATAAACAGTACATCATATAAGAAGACATGAAAAAACTACATCCAGTGAGTTTGGAATTGTTAAGTTGTTCTCTCATAGAATCTGCAATTAATTCGGCCCAATCCAAATTTTGCTTTCCTTCTAAAACAATTTGAATATAATAGAAGAACCAATCTAAGAAGAAAAATGCCTTAGGTGACCCCCTGACTCTATGAAACATCACTAATATATGGGTGCACATGACTTCTGTTAAGATTTTTGGGCAAACGGGAACCTCCCCTCTGTGCATTTAATAACCAATGCTTGGCTATTGAAGTGTGATTTGCATCTACATTTGGTTTGAATTTAACAGGGGACTGTGTAGGAGAGAAAGAAGAAAAAGTTTGCTCTTGAATTTGGAAGGCCTAAGCAACAATTTCTCTGTTTACAACCAACAAGACGTCACCACTTTTCTTGAGAATTGATTTGGTTCGCTGATCATAGTTGCGGATACACTCATGAACTAGCTTAGGATAGACTACCGCAGGAGGGAAAGAAGCAGCTATGCACAATCCAGTACTCAAAATTTCAAGAGAAGGAACATTTTCTTCTATAGACTCAGTAAGCCTATCAACAATTCCTTCTACATCATATCCTTCTAAATCCGTGTCTGTCACAATGGGATTTTCACATACCAGACTAGAAACACTTCCAAACAAGTGAAATGCAGACTTCATACTTGTAAAAACAAACTTATAACTGTCACAAAAACTTTTGCATATTTCACAAGCTCTTAAATTTAAACACTATAGGGGTTGCAACCTGACTTACCTTAATCACTGTAGAAATCTCTGCAAATGGAGCTCCGAAAACCCTTACCTTCAATCTACCCACATACAGATAGTGACAACATTTAAAAAATAATGAATGCTAAGAAGGGTTTTAAAGAAGAAATGCCACGGATTTGACAATTAATTGCCGATCATTAAGGCAATAAAGGCTTGGAGAAAGAAGTGACCGTTTATGCATGCAAAAATTAATTCCACTTCGCGCAAACTTTTATACTGGACGGATTCATCATAAATTTGATAGCTCAGACACACTTAATTGCCACGAATACTTTTCTACATTAAAAGCCTTTTTAGGTAGGGCCCACTACCGAGTGATGATGATAATCCTTTTCTTTTGCCACGTGTCACTTTTCAAAATCATTGAACACTCTTGAACACAGATGAACTAAGTTCAAGAGTATTCTTATGTGTTCATCACTGTTCAAGTTTTTTCCTATTTGATCTCTTGCCTTTGTCCTTAAACTGAATATTCCATGCTTAGTCACTGATTCACAACTTTGATCAATTAAAATTCCGCACACTACAAATATGAAGCCCCTTTTAGTGAATACTTCATTCACCTAATGTTCCTTCATAAAAATTATGAAACGGCTTGAACACTCTTGAACACTCATGAACTAAGTTCAAGGTTGTTCAAGTATGTTCAAACCTATTCAAACCTGTTGAAGAAAAGTGTTAGCAAATGATTTTTCTAATTCCATGCTAAAACACAGATGAACCACAAGGTCGACACTTTCACTAAGAATTAGGACATGAGGACTTAAGCAGCTTTGAGATTCACAAAAATAATATGGTGACTCTAGAAATAAAAAATGAGGACAAGTACTAGACTTGGACTAACACCGGTCAAGCTTCAAAAAGAGGACTTACCTCTGATACCAATTGTTATAATTAAGGCATCACACACAACTAAGAGGGGGGGGTGAATTATTTGTGACCCAAAACTCCAAATAATTAACCAACTTATGAACCTAATCTTAGATTTGATTGATAAACATGAATGTAAGATCACAACACATTAATCAACACATAACACCAATACTTTTGATGTGGAAGCCGAGTTGAGAAAAACCATGGTAGGGATCAAACCCACAAGATGAATGTACTCTATTAAAAACACTATACCCTATTAGGAGTATTACAAAGAGGAATGCACATGCATTTAGGCACACTGCCTAGAGCTCACTGCTCAAATACAACAAGGGTTTCAACCCCAAGAAGGATCACTACCTTACAACAATCTCTAATTATGATTCATAATGGACAACAATCCATAACTCACGAAATGATAGATATCATCTCTGATTATGCCAATATAGTTCCAACAAAGCGCATAAAATCTCTTCTTAAATTGAATATTCCACTCATATCTCTTCACAGTCACTCTTCCATACCACTCGCATGTTTCACATTCACAAATGAATACATATTTTATACATTACATCAAATTTATTTTAACTAGGTTGGCCATGGACCTAATTAAAAAATATTAATCTATTAGAGCTCAATACATAATGTGATCTATTGAATGTTGGATAAAATATATAAATGATCAATAACAACATCCTCAAACACACTCCAAATCCATAAATCATGCCATGATCATTCACAACACGCTACACCACCAAGTTGGACAAGAACAAGTAAGACCAAAAATATGCGACATGAAAATCACCAAATCTGATCACATAAGCCAATGCAATCTAGCAACTCAAATATGAAACAATATAGAAACATCAACAAGAAACATGGAATGAAACAACATCAACAGGAACAACTATGTCTCAGAATTCACAACTATCTCTACACTATTATTTAGGAACACTAAACAACAACCTCTTCCATTAAGTAAAACTATCTCGCCAACATTTAAACCACAAACTGCTCAAGTTGAGGACACACATCCATCTTTTGAACTCAACACCAGGTTAGCAACCAAGAATATTACATAAACGATCCACACTGATCCAATAACGACAACACTGTCTCTTCCTGAACAACCAAAATACCAGTCTTTGATAAATCCTTCATAGCTCACTCAAATCATCATGCGAACCTTTGTAAGTTGACATAGATCAACTATAGACATCAATGAAAACATTTGTACCTTTGCAACATATGATATACATACAATAGTCATACCAAAGTAATCTTCTCACTGAATATCTCAGGAACACACAAGAACACTATCATCAACAATAGGAATATGTTGACATCAATAAAAAAAATCAATGTTAGCACATATATGCACAGTATCCAAAAATATCCAAACACATTTCTCATTCACGCACTAAAGTGGGGGCTAAATGTATCGTCCTAAAAGGTTAGCACCCATAATTGGATGTCTTTAGGAGCTATTAGACCCTATTTTGGTGATTTCAAGTTCTGAATGATCATTATGTTTGATCACAACAACTTGCATTTTCTCCCCCCACTTCTTTTCACCTTCCCTAATATTCTCATGAAATTTGAGCTCATTTTTCTAGGAACAAGTCAACTAGCCAACTTGTCCCTAGGAACAAGTTGACTGGCTGACTTGTCCCTCGGTTTGTGGCCCAAATTTTGCCTGAAGCCTGATGTTAGGGTCTTCTTCTAGGGTTTTCAATTGTGGTTTGCCTAGATAAAATTTAAATCCTAAAATTAAGTATTTACTATAAAAGGACCTCCTATCTCCTCATTTTGAAAGAACAAGGACATAATAAGTGAATCAAGTGTGAGTAGTCAAGAAATCAAGTTGGGAAATTTAGGATTTGGATTCAAGATTTGAAGGAAAGCATCTAATTCAAGATATACAAGTCTCCATTTCTTCAAGATCCATTCAAACAAATTAAATATTCTCTAATTGGTGCAAGTTTCTCTCCCATGATGGCCAAGTAGAGGAATTATCAATCAAGCAAGGAGATCCATTCATCTACCATTCTCTCTTCTTTGCATGTGGTTATCAAGCATATCTACATTCTAGATCTAGGAGTGGAAATCATAGATCCATGCTTTTGTGAAGGAATAATTGACTCTACATCTCATTCCAAGGTCAAATCCTTGGATTCAAAGCACATTCAAACATCTTCATGGTTTTGTGTAATTACTACATCTGTTCATGAGGGTTTCATACAAGGTGAATCAACAATTTATCTTTTACATTACTTTCCTTTATGCAATTTTAATTCAATTTCAAGGTTGATTCCTAAATAGGGGTTTGACCAAGGAAAACCCCTTTCCATAATCTTTTTCCCCATTTTTATGTGTGTGGGAACAAGTTGCAAAGCTACAATTCTGGATTTGGGCAGTACAAGCATAGTTCCAGGACCTAGGAAATTTTCATCAATTTTGCCAAGAACAAGTCGACTAGTTGACTTGTTCGCAAAAATTCAACTTGTCCCTACCATTTTTTAGTGAAAATTTTAGGACAGACAAATCCATATTCATGTTTTCTAGATTTTTAGTTACAGCAGGATACGAGATTTTGATGACAATCAAATTCAGATTCAAACTGCTACCTTCTCCATCTTGTTTCTAGGTGTACTTATTTTTCCTTCTTTTCATTTGCTCTTAATTTATTAGATGATATCTATACTTTATCATATCCCATATATCCCCTTAGGAACCCAAATCCCCCTTGGTCATAGTTTGCACTAGCACCCTTCCTCCTTTTGGTTTTGCTAATCATATTTTGCTTAAGGGTGTCTTTGTATTCTAATGTATGGAAGATCTTGGTGAGTGATCTACATCTAGTATTGCTCACTATTTTCTTCTACACACTAGCATAAGAAAATTGGATCAAAGCTGTAAAAAGGAAAGGCAACATAGGCACATCCCCCATGACTCATTAAGAGAAAACATGCCAAACATAGATAGTATGCTCCAGAATACAAATGTTAGAGTATACACCTCTGGTTGACAAGCCATAAAGTCTTGTTCTCAAAAATTTGAAACTCTAAAGATGTAAATGACTGACCATCGACCATTTTATAATGTAGGTTATCAAGATTTATAATAACAACCATTGGTCATTTCGCTCATACAATGATCATATTTCTATTATAATCGACTAACATGCCAGAAAATTAGGTATGATTCCTTTGATCTCCAAAGATGTAGACAATTGTTTCCTCGCTATTAGTTAATCAAAGCATGCCTGCAAGCTGTAGCTAAATGGTAATTGTGGCAGCTTCTATGGAAACGGTCATGATTGCATGGTGTAACCAAAAGATGTGTCATAGACAGTTGTTTATTCTATGTCTAGTCATGGGTGTTATGGACTATGATATATTCTCTAAATATGTGTTGTGGTGGACCCACCAATTAGAGTGGGATCAAACTGCGAGACATGTTTCACACTTGCAGGCTTTGGAGAGGGGAAGGCCTACTTAAAAGCACTTGAAACTCTAACTAAGCACCAAGTGTCATATTCGGTGTAAGATGTTCAGATGTGAGGAGGAAGGCACTCTGGAAGGATTCTGTGGACTCTGAATTGAAGGAGGGAAGCAAAGTGGCCAAAAGGCTAACCCACATAAATGGAGTCTATATAACGCATTTCAGGTGATGGTTCATTCATTCTTTTTGTTGATGTCGTCAGTAATTAATTTTGGCAATGAGTTGGCATGATCCATATGATTTGACACGTACTTACTAAGGGAAGGGGTATATTCTAGATCATGGTGGGTCAAACTAGGCCCTTAAGTGGCAATGAAATTTCATAAAAACAAAGTTAGGAAACTTGACATAAAAAAATCAATAGGTTATCAGCCTTAATTAAAAAATATATAAGAATAAAATTGTAGGTAATTGAATATAGTTTCTAAGCTACTAGTTATTTTTTGAAAAAAAATCTATTTGGTGAGAATTTGAAATTTCAATGCAGTAGTATGTAAATTTTAGAAGAAAGATAAGTAGGTGTATGTATGACCACCCTAACCATAATCAAATGACCATATTTTTTATAAGATTGTAAATATAATTAGAAGAATCATGCCCGAATGTGGCGCATATTTTTTTGTATTTTTTTCCAAATAAATATTTAGTTATAATTTTTTTACTACAACTTTTTTTGAATATAAAAACTTGGGTGTCTGACCACCATAACTTGGTCAAAACTTAATAAAAATAATTCTTATAGTATGCAAAGCATAAAATGTGACTTATGTTTCAGATTTGAAAAATGTTATACAGTTAGAAAGTTATAGACATTTTTCAATCAGCTTTTCAATTAGGACTTTAGACGTAATCCAATTATAAAATTAATAATAATTATTTATTAAAATCAAAACTAGAAAGAATTTATATTGGTGAAAAGCTAAGAATCTCCTTAAGAAACCCTTTTTTTCATCAATTTTGGGTAAACAAAATTGTCAACTACATGGTCGAAGTCTGGATATGCAAGGAGATCTCATAAACATCTTTTTTGGGTTGACTTTCTAGGTTTGGATTTCCCAAGCCAAAACCCATAGCAATCCTGAGTCAAAAAAGGGAGAGTGAAGAAATTATGTCAGAGAAATCAGATATCAAATTCATATCGGATATCAGATCCATATTGAACATTCGATCCAAATCACATATCTGTTTTCAAAAAACTAAAAAAAATATTTTAGTAAAATGGTCATAACTTTTACATTTTTTATTGGAATTTTGAATTTTTAAAGGCGTTAAAAAGGTGATTCGGAGCTCTACTAAATGCAATAGGTAGCATTTTGATATCATGTATAAATATTTAATTGTAATTAATTTAATTTCATCCTTCATATATAAAACATTAAATGGTCACAAATTTTTTCATATGAAGTCTGTTTTCCATGATCTATTTTGTAACATTCATCTCAAAACACTCGAAACAATATGTTAGTAATTAACAATAAAATATTTATTCAATTTTCCAAGGAAAGTAATTAATTTTGATAAACATCATCTCTCTCTTCCCCTTCACCCCAAGATGTAAGCCTAGATCACTTCACCTCACCCTTGGTCCCTCCCCCTCTTTTTGTCCCTCTTTATACATCTCTCTTTATAAATATCTCTCTACCTTGTGTGTGTGTGTGTGTAATTTGAATACTAAAAAGCTTGATAGAGAATTAATATCATCAATCAAGATAAACAACTAGTTAAGAAATTGAATTGAAACAAAACATGAGCATTCTATGGATCTCTAGTTCTAGGGACTTGAATTATGCTCTTAGCTACAATTTTTATCCTTAAGTGACAACCTAGAAAATGAGAACCCAATATAATATAAGATGCTATGATAAATGATGCAAATTCTATTCTAAATGATCAAAATCACTACATTATGATGCAAATTGTCCATTATAATAATGTTCAAAATGAAGAATTGATATACAAACCAGCATTGTGCCTATACTTTGATGGAAGAGGACATCCAAACCATCATTATGCAATTACTCTACATGAAGGTGAATACTTTCACTCTAATTATGCATCCTATTTATAGGATTTACCAAGGTGTAGGGGTTGAGTTTGATTAACCATGATTAAGGTATGTGTTGAGATTAAGTTTGATGATGTGTCCCGTTTTAGTGGACACAATTTCCTTTTAAGATTAAATGGTCAAGATTGCAAAGCCTCTAGGTGATCCATGTGCATTTGGTTCTCATCTCCCATTGGTTCATTTGAATTTTGTCATGTAGTGGTAGGTGAGACTTTTTGGAGGATTTAACTTAAATGAATTAATTAAAATAGCCATGTATGATATTTGAATGGGTTTAGAATTAATTAATTAATGAAATATGTAATCAACTAGTTAATTTAACTACATAATTAAAGAAATTTGATTAAATTAATCAAAATGGCTTGAATTTAATTGATTTTTCTCTTTGACCATATTTATGTGTATACATTTTCCCTTCTTTAAATTAATGTGTGTAGTGCATTGTTTTAAAGAATTATCTGATATGATACTACCCTGATTAATTTGATGGATTGATGATATCGTCTCGTTGATGATAATGACTCGATATGATTCCCTTAGATGAATTTTGATCCCTTTTTGGCACCCCCATTTCAGATTTAAAAGTTTGACATCTGATGTCCCCGATTTTAAAAAGTGCCCTGATTGTGAAAATTTTGATTCTTGATGATGATATGCGGCCCCCTTGGGAAATGAATCCAAATGATTTCGTGATGTTTTAATGATTTTTGCAATTTTTATTATTTTTATGATTTGTCGAATTTGTAATGATTTTGAATTTTGATTTATTTCCCAATTACAATTTTGAGTTTTAAATCATGTCCTAGTGAAAATTTTGAATAATTGAGCTCAATGTGAAATATTTTGTCAAATTTTAACCTTAAAAAGATTGAAATTGTGATATGTAGGGTAAAAATTGACTTTTTACTATTCATTTTCACTCTCCCTCTATGTATTTTGTGCTTTGGTTGACTTTTTTACTCTTGAGGAAAAACTGGTTATCCCGATCAAGGAGCACCAATTTGAGAAGGGAAGATGATTCCAGAGACCTCCAATGTATGGATCACCGGTACATTTTTTTATAAATCTTTGCTAGTTTTTCCTTGTTTTTAATTCAATTTAGCTCATTTTAAAATCAATTCATGTCATTTTTGATGACATGTAACTGATTGAATGTTTGAAGATATTAAGTTGATCACCAAAATGCAGAAGGATAATCTATGAAATTAAATCAGTTAATGGATTGTATTGTCATTGATGTCAACTTGATATAATCTAATCAATTATAATCAAAGTGTCAAAGACTTCAGAGGATCAGAGAGATAAATTTTATGCTTTCTGTAATGCATAAAAGACAAGCATTTACATTGTGAATACAAACACCGACGGTTAGCGGAACTTGATGAATAGAGATCACCGACAGTCAAGTCACAGTGAAGCCCGAGCAAGAAAACTGACAAGCAGAATCACAAGCAAAACTGATGGCCAGAAACATAGTGTAAACCAACAGAGAAGCCTGAGGAGAATTGGAGTGTTGACCGATGCTATCAGAGAGTTAAACAAAAATTAACTTGAGTTCAGAAATGACAAAATATCTAGCTGGAAGAGATAAATATAGAGTTAACTAGTAGTAATCATTGTTTTCATCGACAAGATAAGCCAAAGATAAGTGATTGATTTAAAGTTGATTTGTCCAGTTGGAAAGAAGATCTCAGCGAGATAAAAAAAGAGTTTTTCTTTAAATATGATTGGCAAGAATTGTGGATCACCCCAAGATCAAGAAGATCAAGAACCTAACAATGGTGATATCATATCTATAAAGAGACAACTCAATTCATTATGAATGTGTGAGGGTGAAGGAATGAACAAGAGGATGCTGAAGAGAAACTGATGAAGAGAAAATTCATATAGTGCGGATCAACAAGCTAAGGAAAGAGCTAAATAATTTTGTGGACACTGAGAAATAGAGCACAACATCATCGAGCATAATCAAAGTGGAGCAAAGGTATAAACAGAGTTATATTGATCATAATAGTTTGTGAGATTACAATAGATCTAAAAATATGCAAGTATAAGTTATATATGTGAACATATCATATTGTTTCAGTTTAACCATTGATTCAAAAAGTCTCTTAACCGAGTGGGATTTAAAGATCCTTTCTATATTGAGATACATCCAATTGAGTATCAAAAATCTTGATCATGAAGATAACATGAGATGCCAGATACCTATTGACAATCCAAGTGAGTGTTTGATCAAGGATGGTAGCATAGAGATGCCCGATATCAAGTGACAGACTAAACTTTTAAATCCTCTAACAAGGTCACACCTAACAGTGTGTTTGTAACCTTTAACAGGGTTGG
>MU223057.1:124679-141185 GCA_018584345.1 Thuja plicata | reverse complement strand
ACAAGGTCACACCTAACAGTGTGTTTGTAACCTTTAACAGGGTTGGCTCTTCACTGAGCTCACTTTAGAAGAGTGAAAATTTTGGGTTACCGGTCCCAAGTGGTTTTTCCCTTAACATGGTTTCCACATTAAAAATCCATGTGTCAATGTGTTTATGAGTCATTACCTTAGTGTTTTGCATTACATTTAACTTAACTGGATTGATCGGTATACTCTAGATAATTTACTGTCTTTTGGTAAATTAATAGATTGCTATTCGGTAAATCTACAATAGAAGGTTTTAAAAAGCATTCCGATCAGTAGTAATTTGATATAAGTATTTGGAGGCATTCATCTTATAGGACCGAAAATAAGTAGAGGTATAATTTTGTGGTACTAAGTTTTAAGGGTTGATTATTGGAATATTTTTGAGGCTACTGATTCACCCCCCCTCATTTATTACTAACAATTGGTATCAAAGCTTGTGTGCTTAGAAAGGGAGTTTAACAACTCAAGAAAAAGATCACAAGATGAACATACGAGATGTGCTCAAGTTGAATAAAGACAACTTTGCATCATGGAAAAGCAGAATAAGACTACACCTATCAGGTATAGGAAATGATATTGTTCAATACTTAGATACTGAATATGTGTTGCCTATAGGACCTCATACTCTTGAGCAATTAAGAGTCAAGCATGAGCATAACTGCATGATGATATAACTTGCATCATCACTCTCTGATGCTAAGTTTGAAGATGTCAAAACCCGCACCTCTGCAAAGAAAATGTGGAATAAGTTGAAGCTTGTACATGGAGGAGATGCAAATGTACTCAGAGCAAAGGAAGAAAGCCTAAGAGGGAGGTTTGATGACATAAGGATGAAAGAAGGACAAAACATTACTCAATATAGCTGTAGAATCAAAGAGGTAGTAAATTCTATCTGAGGAGTTGGAGGTGTACTTAAAGAGGAGACAGTGGTAAGAAAAATCTTAAGAAGCTTATTGCCTGTTTATGCTATTAGAGTTTCTTCTATTCAAAAAATGAGAGCAGTTGCAAACAATAGAGTTACTCTAGATAGTCTGATTGGTAGACTATTTCATTTGAGATGAATAGCTTTGACAATAGTGTCTTACCATTCATAGAATATGAATTCAAATCTTCTCTAAAGATAAGTAACTCAAGTCATAGACATGCCATTAGAAATGATAGTGATAGTGATAATGAGGATCATGGACTTGATGAGATTAAAGCACTAATGGCCAGAAGATTTCAGAGAGGCAAAGGTAGATACAAAGGTAAATTACCACTTGTATTTTTCAATTGTAAAGAGTTTGGACACTTTGCTGCAAGATGTCCAAACTGACAAAAAGATGACAGAGGAAATGACAGACCTCATGAGAAGAAGTTTGATAGAGGTGAAAATAGAGAATACCAGAGCAACCGACAATCTAACAAGAGAGATACCCAAGACTACAAGGACAAAGGGAAGAAATCTTGTTAGCTAGCTGAGAGTAGAGTTGATGACACTGACACGGAATCAGAAGAAGACATCGAGATGGTATTTGTAGCCATGAAGGATGATTCATATGAAGATGAAGAAAGGTATGTAGAAAATCCACTCATATCTAAAGTTAGTAAAAATGATGTTTGGATCATAGATAGTGGCTGCACTCACTATATGACTGGTGATAAACAAAAGTTTGAGACTTTTGAATACTATAATGGTGGTTTAGTGAGAATGGGAAATGATACACCTTATCTAGTTTAAGGTAAAGGAACCATAATGTTAAATAACCTGATAAAATGTGAAAATGCTTACTGGGTTAAAGGACTGAATTACAATTTGTTAAGTGTTTCTTAGTTGAACAATTCTAGTCACAGAGTAGCATTTGAAAATGAAGAAGGCAAAGATCTTCATTGAATTAGGAAGGTTGATTGGTACCAGTGAGCAGAAAAAATGTAACCTTTTCTATCTTGATGACACTAACACCATTTGTTTGATGGCTAGAAATGAAGACTTATGGTTGTGGCACAAAAGATTGTGTCATGTGAAATTTGAAAACATGATAAAGATAAGCAAAAAAAGGAATGTCAGAGGCTTACTGACAATGACTAAGCTCGAGCATATCCTATGCATAAATTATCAAAAAGGTAAGATGAAAAAGTCTAGTTTCAAGAGCAAAACCCATACATCTACTGCAATTCTAGAATTAGTCCATACATATCTATGTGGACTGATGAGAACAAAGAGCTACTATGGAGATAGGTACTTTATTCTCTTAATTTGTTGATGATTTCTCTAGAATGATGACAATCATGTTTTTAAAAGATAAGTTAGAAGCATTTAAGATGTTTAAATGGTACAAAGCAATGGTAGAAAAACAAAGTGAAAAGAAATTGAAATGCTTAAGGTCAGATAGAGGAGGGGAATTCACTTCAGAAGAATTCAATGACTATTGCAATGAGCATGGAATTAAAAGACAGGTTTATGCACCAAGGAAACCACAACAAAATGGAATTGCTGAGAGGAGAAATAGATCAATTATTGACTGTGAAAGAACATTGATGATTGAGAAAAGAATCACTCAAAAATTTTGGAGGGAAGCTGTCAGTACTATTGTTTACACACTAAATATAATACAATTGAAGAAGGACACAAAGAAGACACCCTACGAGCTTTGGTATGGTCATACACCCTATGTAAGCTACTTCAGAATCTTTGGTAGTCAATGTTATATATTGAAGGGTGATAGAAATGGAAAACTTGACCGCAAAAGTGAAGAAGATATCTTTCTAGGGTACTCAACCAAAAGCAAGGCTTATAAATGCCTTAACAAGTCATCTAACAAAATCATTGAAAGTGCAAATGTGAAAATAGATGAATTTGTAGAAAAGAATGATAAAGAAAGAAAAAATGAACCAAAGGACTACAACAAGTTTGTTTATATAGAACCTGACACTCTACCCGAGCAATAGTGTGTTGCTCCCAAGCATCAAAACATTGTACCTGAGCATCAGGCTACAATTACCGACGATCAGGATAATACTCAAGATGATATTTTGAATAATGAAGTTGAAAATGAAGGTGAAGAAGATAATCAGAATGATGAACACAAAGATGAACTGAAGCTTGCCAAGTATGTCAGAAGGCATCATCCATAGAACCAAATCATAGGAGACAAGAAGGTTGGAACAAGAACAAGAAGTAAGTCACTTAACACCAGATGTTTACTTTGTGAGTTTGAACCTAAATTTTTTTTACAATGCACTTGAGAATGAAGAATGGGTTAGTTCTATGAATGAAGAGATAGAAAAGATTGAGAAGAATAATACATGGACACTAGTACTGAGACCAGATGACAAGAATGTCATCGGTACCAAATGGATATTCAGAAATAAGCTGAATGAGAATGGAGAATTCACTAAAAATAGAGAAAGAAGAAGGTATTGATTATGGCAAAACCTTTGCACCCGTTTCTAGACTAGAAGGAGTTATAATCTTACTTGCTTATGCTGCATTTAAAGGATTCAAGGTATACCAAATGGATGTCAAATCTGCATTTGTAAATGGAATACTAGAAGAAGAAGTATACATTGAATGACCATAAGGGTTTGTTAATCCAGACAAGAGAAACATGGTATGTAGACTACACAAAGCCTTTTATGGATTGAAACAAGCACCAAGATCCTGGTATGAAAGACTTCACTCATATCTCATTAGCATAAAATTTGTTAGAACAAGTGAAAATAATAATCTATACTTAAAATAAGATATCGATGGTAATATTCTGATTGCTAAAGTTTTTGTTGATGAGATCATTTTTGGAGGGAATGAATTGTTATGCAAATCCTTTGCTGATGAAATGAGCAAGGAATTTGAAATTTCTATGTTTGGAAAGATCAAATTATTTCTTGGTCTTCAGGTTCTTCAACAAGATGTAGGAATTTACATCACTCAGTCCAACTACATCAAGGAAGTGATAAAGATATTCAAGATGGAGGATTCCAAACCAGTTGGAACACCTATGGCTACTGGATGCAAGATAACAAAGGAGGACAAGACAAATGAGGTAAATCAGACCTTATATAGATCAATGATTGGAAAATTGATGTATGTTATTCACACCAGACTAGATATAGCACATGCAGTAGGAATAGTTGCAAGATTCTCTGATAATCCCAAAGAATCACATATGACTACTGTCAAAAGAATTCTAAGATATCTGAAGAACACTAAGGACTATGGATTATGGTACAAGAGAGAAGGAAAATTTGAGATACAAGTCTATACATATGCTGATTGGGCTGGAAACATTGATGACCGAAAGAGCACAACTGGAGGAGAATTCTTCATTGGTAACAAACTTGTCACATGGATAAGCAAGAAGCGAGGATGCATCTCTTAATCTACCATAGAAGCAGAATATGTGGTTGTTGCTGCAAATTTCTCTAATATTGCATGGATCAAACAATTACTGGAAGGTATGCATATGAAGATTCTTGAACCAGTAATTATCTATTGTGATAATACCAGTGCAATAAACATTTCTAAGAATCCATTCATCCATGCTAAGACTAAGCATATTACTATCAAGTATCACTATCTGAGAGAACAAGTGCAAGCAAAAGAAGTGAAACTAGAATATGTTCAATCAAAGGAACAGTTAGCTGACATATTCACCAAGCCATTACCGAAGGATACTTTTGAGTATCTAAGAAAAAGACTAGGGGTTAAACCCTTGTCCATCAGTTAGTAATCTGACTAGGAGGTTGCATCAGCCTATACCACATCTGAAGATTAGTCATGTTGATGCAAACACAATACATTTGTACATTGTAAGGTACATATTTGCACTAAAAATCAGACATTGTATTGCTGATGGATAGGGAAATTCAAGGAATATATTATGAAAAGAGATGGAACATGATATAGATGATAAAATAAAGAGAATTATTTTTGTTTGGTATTGTTGTCAAAGGGAGAGAAATATCTCATTATCATATAAAAGGGATAATTATCATTAGGGAGAGATTTGCTTTATCATACAAAGGGAGAGATGATCTCCATATCACATAAAGGAGAGATATGATAAAAGAAGAGATTATATCACTATCCATGAAGAGAAGTTCCTGAGAATAAAAAATGAAGAGTTATATAATATTCTAAGGGAGAGAAATTGATGACATATGAAATATCCATCTAAGGGAGAGAAGTAACAAAGGGAGAGAGTTCAGACAAAGAGAAAAATTGTTGTCAAAGGAAAAAGAGATTATCAAGAAGAGGAATAGTCAAGGTAGAGCACATATTAGAACATAGATATACAATGATACATCTATCCAGTGAAGGGATTAAATATTGAAGACAACCACTCTGCATGAAATAAATCTAAGCTAATTTTGAGCTTACCGAGAGCCAAACATTTGTAATAGTTACATTATAAAATTTTGATGAAACTGTATATTTCATATTGTATTAGTGATAGTATAGTATGATAATGTAGTATGTTGCCATCAATGCCAAAGGGAGAGATTGATGACATGTAACGAATTGAATGTTTGAAGATGTTAAGTTGATCACCAAAATGTAGAAGGATAATGAAAGACATTAAATCAGTTAATTGATTGTATTGTCATTGATGTCAACTTGATATAATCTAATTAGTTATAATCAAAGTGTCAAATACTTCAGAGGATTAGAGAGATAAAGATTATGCTTTCTATAATGCATAAAAGACAAGCATTTACATTGTGACTACAAACACCGACGGTCAGTGGAACCCAACAGATAGAGATCACCGATAGTCAAGTCACAGTGATGCCCAAGCAAGAAAACTGATGAGCATTACCGATAAGTAGAATCAAAAGCAAAACCAATGACCAGAAACATAGTGTAAACTGACGGAGAAGCCTGAGGAGAACTAGAGTGTTGACCGACACTATCAGAGAGTTAAACCAAAATTAACTTGAGTTCAGAAATGACAAAATATCTAGCTGGCAGAGCTAAATATAGAGTGAACTAGTAGTTATCATTTTTTTTGTCGACAAGATAATCCAAAGATAAGTGATTGATTTAAAGATGATTTGTCCAGTTGGAAAGAAGATCTCAGCGAGATAAAACATGAGTTTTTCTTTAAATCTGATTGGTGAGAATTGTGGATCACGCCAAGATCAAGAAGATCAATAACCTAACAATGGTGATATCATGTCTATAAAGAGACAAATCAATTCATTACGAATGTGTGAGGGTGAAGGAATGAACAAGAGGATGTTGAAGGGAAAATGAAGAAGAGAAACTTCATACAGTGTTGATCAACAAGCCAAGGAAAGAGCTAAAGAATTTTGCGGACACCAAGCAATAGAGCACAACATCACCGAGGAGAATCAAAGTGGAGCAAAGGTATAAACAAAGTTATATTGATCAGAATAGTTTGTGAGATTATAATAGATCTGAAAATATGCAAGTATAATTTGTATATGTAAATAGATCATACTGTTTCAGTTTAACCATTGATTTAGAAATTCTCTTAACTGATTGGGATTTAAAGATCCTTTCTATATTGAGATACATCCAATGGAGTATAATTTTTTTTTATCATGAAGATAGCATGAGATGCCAGATACCTATTAACATGCCAAGTGAGTGTTTGATCAAGGATGGTAGAATAGAGATACCTAATATCAAGTGATAGACTAAACTTTTAAATCCTCTAACAAGGTCACACCTAATAGTGTGTTTGTAACCTTAAATAGGGTTGGCTCTTCACCGAGCTCACTTCAGAAGAGTGAAGATTTTGGGATACTGGTTCCAAGTGGTTTTTCCCTTAACAGGGTTTCCACGTTAAAAATCCATGTTTCAATGTGTTTATGAGTCATTACTTTAGTGTTTTGCATTACACTTAACTTAACTGGATTGATCAGTATACTCTAGATAATTTACTATCTTTTGGTAAATTAACAGACTGCTATTTGGTAAATCTATAGTAGAAGGTTTTACAAAGCATTCTGAGCAGTAGTAATTTAATATAAGTATTTGGAGGCATTCATCTTATAGGATTGAAGATAACTAGAGGTATAATTTTGTGGTAATAAGTTTTATTGAAATATTTCTGAGGCCACTGATTCACCCCCTCCCCTCTCAGTTATTACTAACAGTTTCTAAGTAAAAACCCTAATTTTTACTTATTTTGCCACTTACTATTTTTTCGTTGCTACCGCAATTTTTTTGTTGCCTTTATTTTATTTTTTGTCATGTATGCTAGGTCAAAATAGGTCATTTTTGTATCACTCACGCATATTATTTCATTGCGTTTAATGTGAAAAGTGCATATGCAAGATTTGTGTCGCATCTGTCAAGGGAAATGTTGTGTTTTCTGTGAAGTGTCACTTTTAACTAGTTTCATCATTTTTTCTATGTCTTGTATTGCTTTTGCATTTTTTCATTTTTGTTATGCTGATTGTCACTTTTACAAAAAGTTTCTATGATCAAATTTTTGATGAAAACATAGGTTTTTGATGTTTGATCCCTCAAAGTTGATGATGTTTGAATAAATTGATGATGTTTTGAAGTCAATTTATGTAATTTTAGTTTAATCACTTAGTTGATGTTGTTTTAATGTCAATGTGATAGGATAGATAGATTGATTCTTTTTCATCCTCAAGATCTAGAGGAACAAAATTTGATGTGCTCAATGAGATTTTTACAAATATGACTTGAGAAAGTAGATGATAGGATGTTTTTTATTGACACTTGATGATCAACTTGATGATTGACTGAGTGATATGTGGTTGAATTGAAAACAAATTTCCTTTTAGAAGTTGAATATGAGAGGCCAGTATCCTGAGCTGTTTAGGATGATACCTGACTTGAACAGAGATTAGAGATAGGTGATTGGTCAGTGTGGATTTTTATTTTTGCTAGATACGTCTCAATTCCATGTGAACATGGGGTTAGTGAAAACGTTAGCTGAGAGATGGCATTCTGAACATAACACCTTTAATTTATTGATGGGTGAGTCGATGATTACTCTTGAGGATGTATATTGTATTCTCCTAATTTTTATCTTGGGAGAGCTCATATATTATGATTAGGTGTATGATGGAGAGGCATGCCGACAGGTGTTTTGATATTAAACTATTGGTGATGAGATCATTTAGTGGAGGGTCATGCAAAAAAGATATGCTCCACTTCCCTAAGTGTTGGAAGCTTTGATGAGAAAATTTATGATGTCAGATCGTAGAGCATGCGGATTTGAAGTTGGTTGGGGTTAGATTATGGAGGACATGCTTTCTCAGCCTGACTGATTTTCATGGGGTTATTTTATTTTAGCTTACCTATATCATGTGCTTCATCAGGTGGTTTACCAATGGGGTGCAATACTTTCTACAGGATTTGTGCTTCTATAGATATGGTCTTGGGAGATCCTCTTGGTTACTAGACCAATTGCACATAGATATTATCCTTTTGGGAGACCATACCTCTATTTATGCCATGGACTCATTGTCCAACCTCAGTTGGGCAAGCTAGATTACTGGCAGAGATAGATTGATTACATTGATATAGTTTTCTAGAAACCATACCTCGATTATTAGATTTGGGTAGAGGATCAAGGTGAGATTACCTATGTGTTTGTATCATGATGGTTGATTGGATGCACACCTTTTATCCTTGAGTGGTTTCTCCTCAATCGAGTTCTATGACATTTTAGTTGGATTCAGGGGATGCCACAACATATGGTAGTGTATGCTCAAGTCCATACTGAGTGACGTTTATGGGGTCCATGTGCAGACTTTCAAACATCTTGTAATGATTTTGATAAACTTGGTCTTAGGTTTTGGGACTACTGATCAGATACCCTTGATTCAAGGATGATAGTCAATTATGGGAAGTGGTTTACTATTCATCCCTTTCCCATATTTATAGATCTGATAGAGTTGGTACCCTATATTGATGATCTTAATTTTGATGATTCTGATAGCAATGATGATAGTGAGGACCAAAATCAATTATGGAGAGGTCTGAGGGTCAGAGGAGGGAGAGCTAGAGGTTTCAGACCTAGAGGTGGTTATAGTAGAGGTGGTGGTGATGCTTCTATAGTTTTGAGAGGTGGAGGTGGAATGATCCTATCTTCTCTAGGAGGTGTAGGTGGAGGTGTCCAAGGTGGATGGGATGGAAGTTGGGGTGGAGGTCAAGATGGAGGCCAGGGTGGTCAGGATGGAGGTCGGGGTGGAGATGGAGGCCAGATTGTTCATGGTCCTATCCGAGGAAAATTTATGTTGGCACAATGATGGGAAACTCATAGGCCTCAAGAAGTTAGATAGGCATTTTATCCAATTGCTCCTACTACCCCTAGTCAAGATGTTTACATGTTACAGGTTTGTATGAAAGCATTGCAAGGTTAGTTAGCACAAGCTCTGTGTGTGATTCATACCTTAGTAATAGAGGTAGCTTAGATACAAGCTATGTAGCAGGGATAGAGTAGCTAGGTGGTCAATCAGATAGGGCCACTAGAAGGTTTAGGTCCATCACCTAGACCACCAGGTGATCAAGATGCGGGGACTAGTACATGTCCCTCTATAGTTGTAGGTGTTGATGTAGGCACAGATGGCAGTCAAACTTAGATCATATTTTGGGCATGATCCTTGATGATGTATACTTGTTTCCTAATGATATTGGTTTTTTATTTTGATGACGTATCTTGTTGGACCTTCATGTATTTTATTCATATGGACATTTGATATTGTTCTCTCACCCCCTTATTGATGCTAATGATTTATTCTCCCTTTGATGTAATTGCATATTGGACTTTCTGATTTTAATGATTTATATACAATGAGACTTATAATGGATGTCTTTCTATATGGTTCTATCTATATGCATGTTTTTGTGTTTTCTATGCAGGATGTATGGATGCATTTACTTTACTTATATGTTTATATATGGATACATTTACTTTATTTAGATTCTTATGTATGTATGGATGTAAATGGATATGTGTTTGTATAGATGTTTAGAAGGATGACTTAGTTAGATGGATAATGTATGGTATATGTTTACATGATGGGTTATTTCTATGTATGCAATGTATGGATGCAATGGTTCTATATGTTTATGAAATGCTTTACGTATATGATGATGATTTATTAATGATGTAATGCAATTAATTTTCGTAGATGCACTTAGATAAATTTAATGATTAATGAAATGCAACTTATATGTGAATGGAATGCACCTAAATGTTAATGATATGCACTTAATGATGATGATTAATGATATGAAAATTAATTTAATGCTTAATGAAAATGCACCTAAATGAAAATGAAATGCACTTAATTGTAATAAATAATGACTATAATTTGGTACATAATAAGATGCACTAACTTAATGAACCTAAATGAAAATGATATGCAATGTTTTTTTGTTTTTGTTAAAGTATAATATATTCCATTTAAAGGAGAATTGAGTGATTTGATTTTGATTATTTGACCCCCTTGATAAATCCCATAACGGTTACTAATGCAATATTTAATCCAAACATGAATGCAATATGCAAATGCAACTAAAATGTTGTCACTTTTCACTAGATCATTTATTTTTCTATTTCCATCATTGAGCTATTTGCAACATTTCCATAGGTACAACCTCCACTGATTTTTAATCATGATTATATGAATACCGTGAGGTATAATCACCACTAATTTTGAATCATGACGATATGAATACCATTTTCATCAATTTTTATGTTGCAATTTAATACTGACATTGAGGTATAAGGAATCAAGATGACCTACGTATCTATTGTGTAAAAATAAAAAAAATTAATCTTTTTCATATACAAATTTAGTCGATGATGCTTGGAGAATCATGTCTTTATACTAATTTGCACACTAATATGAATTAAATGCACAAGCAAAAGACTACTAAAATACCATGTTTCATCATTGCTTCTCTAGTCCAAGACATCATAGAGTTGCTAAAAAGACATGATTTTTAAAACCAAGAAATAAACACTATGAACATATTTGTATTTGTAATTCCATCCATTTTTCATAAGAATTCATCCATTTGTCCTTTCGATCCTAATTTTGGTTTATATTAGAGTTGATGTCAAGTTTTCTGATTTGATTTTATTCTTGGTTTATGATTTTTGGATGTTTGAAATGTTCTAAAGGTCATGAATCTTGATCTTGATGAGATGTTCTTGTGTCATTCTTGTTTGATGATCTCACTAAGTTTGGAGTTTTCCTCTAGTTTGATTTGACAATAATGATGCACCAAGACAAATTTCCAAACCTTGATAAAAGCTTTATTGGATAACTAAGCTATGCATGTGGGGGATTTTATCATGATTATTTACATGAATGGTGGAGTGCAAATGGATATGTACAAGGATGGAGGAAATGCATGTGAGATTAAAAATGCAACGGGACTTGATATATACAGAAGCTTAACTTGGAACAAGTAGCGCCTATTTTCCAGGTTTTCACTACTTGGATTTATTGCATTTATTTTATTTCATTTTATTTTTCTTTATTTTTCTCTTTTTCATTATTTTTTTTTTTTATATTTTTCCTTTTTTCTCTATAATCAAGGTGCCTGTTTGCCAGGTTTTCACCAAGATAATGATTTTTTTAGGTCTTTTCCATTGTTTTTTTATTTCTCCATTATCTATGTTTGTTGTACTAACCAATACTCTTTCAATTGATGAAGTATAGAACCTCTTAAGGTGGATACTATTTATAGGTTCTTGTATTTCATCTCCATCACATGTGGCTAGCTTGTAGGTCCTTGATCCATAGGATGATGTAATGACAAAAGGTCCTAGCCAATTTTCTTCAAACTTTCCTTTCTTCTCCTTCTCTTGTTGATTTCGTGGATTTTACCTTAGAACTAAATGTCCAAATTGAAATTCTCTAAATTTGATCTTCTTATTGTAGTTTCTTGACATCCTTTTTTAATAAAGCTTCCAGTGGTCATATGCTTGGTGTTGACATTCTTCAATAAATTCTAGTTCTTTCAATCTAGAAACCCTACAGTCTTCATTGATCAATATGCCATGTAATGAAACCCTAAGTGATGATATCTCTACCTCCAAAGGTAAAATTTCTTCTACTCCCTAGACTAAGGAAAAAGGTTTAGCTCATGTAGGTGTTATTATTCTGGTCCTATAAGCCCATAATGTTGGATTAGAGTGGACATGCCAATCTCCAGGGACAACTTTAAGAAACCCCCTCCTAGGGAAAAGTGTAAAATCCTGGCGAATCACACATTAATTTAGGGGAAAAGTTTTCTTGATGATGGCGAATTTTTTTTCCAAATTAGGAAAATAATATAAAGGCGAAGATTATTTTTACCCTGCCCAATGAAAATTCCATAAAATCTTGGTGAATAATACATTAATGTGGGGAAAATATATATTGTGTGAGGCAAATTTTTTTCTTTTGAAGTAAATACATTATAATATATGAGGCGAATGATTTTTTGTTGAAGGGAAAAAAAAAAATTGTGCTGGAAAATTTTATGTGCCTTTTGAAAAAAAATATATTTTTTGGCTAATCTATCATTAATTATGGGAAAAATAAATATTTTATTAGCGATTTTCAAAAGATGGGACTTGTCAATGTGTCATGTGGGCCAATGCCAACTAATAAATTGTTTGCAGATTAAACACATGTTGGTATCCATAGGCACACAAATTTACATCGACACACAACCTAACAGTAACATCCATCATTTTATAATGTTAAATGTCTTATTTGAGACCATTTGATGATCCTAGATGAATGGTTGAATTTTAATTAATCTGCACCATAACTATTATCTAATTAATGCAACATCACGTAATGACATCATTATTTACACATATCAAGTCTTACATCTGTTTAGGTGGACGGTTGATAATGTATCACAGTTGTCATTAATAAAATAAATGTTTTATCATTGACACTAAATATGGCTATTTCTAATTTCACACACTCGTGCTTTTAATATGAAAGATTTACAGAATTTTGAAGGACAAATGAACTAATTAGGTTAGAGAAAGAATTAGGGGCTATTTATAGATGATCTATGCTTCCTTCTTCTTCAATTTTCCTTTGGTTTGGGTCTGCCTTTTTTAGTGCTTGAAAGATTGCCTCTGGTTTTGGTTTTTAGGTTGTATTAGTATATTTTCAGATATTGTGGTATTTTTTTTTTAAGATGGACACTCCTATCCATTTGATAAGCACATCTATGGAGGAAAATAAGGCCTTTTTGGGCCCGGTCTCAAACCAAACCCTTGAATCAATTTGCAAGGAGTTTGGAGCCTTCACAAATAAGGCTTTGAGGATGGTGCTAGGCCATCAATTTTTGGAAAATGTCAATAGGTACCGAGTTAACACGTGTTATAATAGTCCCAAAGGATAACTGAGAGGGGGGGGGATGAATCAGTTATCAGCTAATTTAATTCTTTTCTTTTATTAACTCTGGAATATAATAAAGTAAATGCACATTTAGATAATACAATAAACAACACCACAATTTGGTTACAGGGAAACCAAATGGTAAAAACCCCGGTGGGAATTAACACCCACAATGAACTATACTTGTTTATAATAATCCCTCTTAGAAGATCTTGCAACCTTGTTAGGAGTTGTTCTTTACAATGCAATAAGTATAGTGACCTGGTTAAGGGTCTGACCCTGTTAGGAGTCTTTTACAAATAACCCAGTTAAGGGTGAGGACTCGCTGTCCAAAATCTCACTACTTTAATGGTGAAGGCTACAACCTTCTATAGAACAGATATGCACTATATCTGATGATGAACTATGTAGTAAACCTGCTATCTTGATCAGTTCCAATGTATTGTAATCTTCCACTGCTACTTCACATAGATCCTTGATGAATGAAATACATCTGATATTCTGCTCTACACTTTTCTTGTATCTTTTCTTATCATTCACACTTAGTGTTCCACAAATGAACTACTATAAGTATCTTCATCAAAGTATGAGATCATGGGACCTGTTTAGGCAACTCTTCATAACATTCTTTTCATCTTTACTAATCATGCAAGCATAATTACAACCACACAATATAAACTAAATAGACGTGATGCTTCACAAAGTCGGCCTCACCAAATTCACTCTAACAATACAATCTTGTTGAAACACGTTCGACACCTTTACATAACTCTCTTCAAATCATGACTAAAATTGAATATACACATGGATATCTATAAGATAGGTGTAACTCAAGAACCAATGCAATATGTCGGCTTTGTACAGACAAACTCCAAAAATTGTAACTGCCACTAACAGAATTACACAACACAACTAAAACTTCATATCTGAGTCTACATGTATGAACACAACATAATAAACATGTGTACAATATTAACATAACCGTGCAAGGCTTGATAACATTATTCTGATAAGTACATATAGAACATTGTTGTATATTATATGTTGTCATCAATGACAAACATACAATCAACTAGCTGCCAGAAGTAAATCTCCAACAATCTCCCCCTTTGACATTGATGGCAACATATGATATTAAAAGCATCTTCAACACATGGTGTCTTCTTGCTTTTTACAATCTTCACAATATCCTCATCAAGGGTTCCTCTATAGTACTGTAGCTCCTTTGTCTATTTTTATAATCCCCCAGAGTATATGCTCCCCCTTACTATATACTCCCCCTTTGACATCAATGGAAAAGGGTGCCATAAGAAATTAGGCATAGGTACTACTCCAGAAGTAGAGTAGTCAACCATTCATCAGTCACTTTTGAATAATGTTCGTGTTTCTTTATCTAATCAGACTCAGGAGAGGGAATTACTCCCAACTTCTCCCTGAGATACTCAAAAGTATCTTTTGATAAAGGCTTTGTGAAAATATATACCAATTATTCTTTGGTGCTCACATAGTCCAATTTTACTTCATTATCTGCAACTTTTTCTCTAAGAAAATGGTATTTGATCTCAATGTGCTTTGTCTTTGCGTGCATCATAGGGTTCTTGGACATGTTGATAGTACTGATGTTATCACAGTGAATAACAATAGGATAATCAACCTGCATACCAAAATCTTTAACCATCTACTTGATCCAAACCATTGTTGAACAATTCAATGCTGCTGCAACATATTTAGCTTCTGCTGTCGACTAAGAGATACAATTATGCTTCGTGCTTACCTAAGAAACCAACCTATCTCCAAGAAATAATGCTCCTCTAGAAGTACTCTTCTTGTCATCAAGACAAAATTCCCAATCTGTATCTATATACACATGAAGTTGTACATTCTCTGATTTAGGATACCATAAACAAGTGTCTATAGTTCCCTTTAGATATCTGAATATTCTTTTTATTTCCATTAGGTGATTCTATTTTGGTTCAGTTGTAAATCTTCCAATAATGCCAACTGAATTAGATATGTCTAGTCTAGACTGAGTAAGATATATAATTTTTCCAATCATAGACTTATACAATGTCTTGTCAACTGTTGCAGAGTCATCTTCTTTGGAAAGCTTGCTTCCTATTATCATAGGAGTGCGTACTAGTTTACAGTCTTCCATCTTGAAATTCTTCATTATTTCCTTCACATATTTAGACTAATTTATAAATATCCCTTTATCTGTCTGCTTTACATTTAATCCCAAAAAGTATTTTATAGGACCAATCATGCTCATTTCAAATTCATTCTGCATTTCTTTTGCAAATTCTGAACTAAGCTTGTCATTACCTCCAAAGATAATGTCATCAACAAATATGGCAACAAGTAATAGTTTATCAGGTGTCTCTTATATGAATAAGTTGCAATCTGCTACTCCTTTCTTGAATCTAATCTTGGTAAGGTAACCATCTGTTCTTTCATACCAAGCTCTTGGGGCCTGTTTAAGTCCATAGAGTGCTTTCTTCATTCTGCACGCCATGTATGGTTTATTTGATAGATTAAATCCTTCAAGATGTTCAATGTAGACTTCTTCCTTCAAGTCACCATTCAGAAAGGCTGATTTGACATCCATTTGATATAATTTAAAGTCTTTAAATGTTGCATAAGCCAAGAATAGCTTGATGGCTTCCAGTCTACTCACAGGGGAAAATGTGTCAGTGTAATCTATCCCTTCCCTCTATGCATACCATTTACACACTAGTCTTTCTTTGTTTCTGACTACTGTACCATCTTCATTCATCTTGTTTCTAAATACACACTTTGTTCCAATCACATTTTTGTCACTAGTTATAGGAACCAATTACCATGTGTCATTTTTTATTATTTGATCTAATTCTTCTTCCATTGCTTTCTACCAATTAGAATCCTTGCAAGCATCTTCAACATTTAAAGGTTCAATCTATGAGATTAAACATACCTCTTCATCTACTGTTAAAATTTTTGCTTTGGATCTAGTCAAAACACTACTGCTCTGATCTCCAATGATATCATCTTTTGAATGATACCTAGATGTGAACTTTGAAACTTTTGGTGTGACATCCTCATCTGTAATATGTGATACTTCTTTTCTTGATTCAAGTTCATTACATGATACAT
>MU223057.1:97076-107081 GCA_018584345.1 Thuja plicata | reverse complement strand
TGTATTTTCCTTTTCCTCTGGATAGCCTTTTTTCCATAAGTGCTTCAAGTTCTTCAAGATCATCATCAGAAGTGTCACTATCACTATTCACATGTTTCTTTCCTTTCTTAGATTTATTGAGAACCAATTGTGATCTAAAAGCAGAATCAATCCCTTGTGGATTATAGTTATCATAATTTGACATTTCAAATGCACTGAGTCTGCCTATCAGATTTTCCAGATTCAGATTATTGTTAGGAGTACATCTCAATTCTTGAATTGCAAAAACTCTAATAGCATATACATGAAGTAAAGTTCTCAGTACCTTGCTCATAATAATGTTCTCATCAATTGTTCCTTTATCTCCTCTAATAACATTTACAACTTCTTTTACTCTACCATAATACTGATTAACATTTTCACCTTCTTGCATTTTCATCTCATCAAAATTACCTCTTAGACTTTCTGATTTAGCTCTTAGCACATTTGTGTCTCCACCATAGACAGTTGCAAGTTTGTCCCACATCTATTTTGCATTTGTGCAGATCTTTATATCATCAAACTCTGAATATCTCAATAAGGAGGTGATCTCCAACATTGCTTGATTGTGCTCTTGCTTTTCTTTTAATTGAGCACATGTGAGAGGAGTAGTAGGTGATACATAGTCATTTTCAATAAGTCACTTAGCATCATCTCCAATACTGGCCAGATGCAGTTTCACCAAAATCTGCCATGCAGGGAAGTTATCTTTGTTCAGCTTAGGAACCTCCTTCTTATACATCTTGATATTTTCGCTCCAAGTACCTTAAAACTATTTTCAGGAGACCAAAGCTCTAATACCAATTGTTAGAATGAATTTAGAATAACTAAGAGGGGAGGGGTGAATCAGTTATCCTCAGGTCTAGATGTAGCAAATAAAAACTTTCTATATTTCAGATCTACTCGGCAACAGTAGCATAAGTCAACAACTTAAATCATGCAGTTTACTATCTATTGAAATTAGCTTGTAGAGACATAACAATAAAACAAACCATAAGCATTCACACAAGTTGACACAAGTATTTAACATGGAAACCCAATATGGGAAAAACCACCAGTAACATGCTACCAAATTTTCCACTCTTCTGAAGTGAGCTCTGTGAGGAGCCAACCCTGTTAAAGGTTACAATAACACACTTTTAGGTGTGACCTAGTTAAAGGATTTAATCACCTGTCAGGAGTGGCCTTGTTAGAGGACTTAGAACATTCCACCTGAATGTCACCTTGATAGAGTATTTATACAAATGACTGTTAGGTCAACCTTGTTAAATGATTTTAACTGATACAATGCTTAGAAAGTAATCAGCAGTTATGATTTGATACATACAACTTAGTTTGCAAATTCAAATCCAATTATAGCTCTGATGTTAAGTTACTGAATAGCCTGCATTGTCATTTCAACTTTCTGATCTGCTTGGAAATCCATCAAGCAATCACACATGCAACTCTCTGCTTTTGTATTCAGCCTTCTCTGCTAGATCATGCCAAACAGTAAATCAACTATGCAAACCTTTTGCATACACACATGTACTTCACATTCAGCAACACACTTCAGCATCCTGAATGAATAACCCCTTGAGGTTATCATATACCTCTCTGTCTAGGTTAGATAAATATTTTTCCGCTTAAACAAGATCATAGATCTTAGGTTAGGTCAGATCAAATAGATCATTCCATTTTTGCATTATATTTACTTCTCCAAAGTAGTCTCTAATTAAATCTTGAAACCATGCATTAATTATAGTTACCCATACATTAAATGACGTGGATCAATCTTTAATTAACATTACATATCCCAATAAAATTAACTAAGTCGGCCAGAGATCTCAAATCTCATCATTAATCCAATTAATGTAAGTTGGCCAACATCATTGTTTCCACTTGGCTATTTCACTAGTGCTCGACATTGAACAACTTTTCTCATCACAAACAACTTTGCTTGGCACAAGCAACTTTTCTCAGCACATGCAACTTTGCTTGGCACAAAACAATCAAAAAAACTGTCTTTGAAAGATAAACAACTAATTTCTTTTCTAGAGTGCCAACTGATCAAGTACCCTTTGATTCTCCTTAACTCAACCATTCACTTGGTCTTCTTGTTAAATATTCTTCATCAACAATAGATATGGTACTCAAACAGATAACAATAGTCTCACTAGTTAAGGTTTGACAACATTGACAAAATAACAATTGCTTGCATTGTCACTTTCCAACAATCTCCCTCTTTGTCATTGATGGCAGCACATAATATTAAAATAATGATTTAACAAGCATAGTTACCAACCAATCCAAAAAAAAATCACATGTGTTCCTTGATATGAATGAATCTTCATTAATGTCTTTAGCTTCATTCTGAGTCTCATCTATAAAACATTTCTCCCTCTGTGTCTGTAATCACACTATAATCATCTATGTCTAATCATCTGTAGACTCCCTCTGAGTAGATAATCACTTCAATATTTTAAATAGTAACTTCTGCCTCTATGTAATCTTTCCCTCTTGGTAATCTCTCATTCTAGACAATCTCTTCCTCTTTTTCCTTTATGTAACTTCTTTCCCTCTTTATAGGTAATCTCTCCCTCTTTGACAACAATGCCAAAGACGTTGATATCTTTATGATGTAGATCTTTAGTATCAACTGATCTGTCATCTTGATTATGACTGATTTTCTTTTCTATCCTTGTTCGTCTTCACAAATTTAGCCAGCATCTTAAAGTGTGACTTACTGTGCATCAATGTGTCAAATATTCTGAATGTAGTATTTGATGCAACAGTACCATACAGAACTTAATTAGCCTCAATGAAGGGAATCACTCCCAATTTACCTCATAGATACTCATGAGCATCCTTGGGTAGTGCTTTTATGAATATGTCTGCTAATTGTTCTTTAGTGTTCACATAATCTAGTTGTACTTCTTTACTCTGAACTAGCTCCCTCAAGTAATGATACTTGATAGCTATATGCTTTGTCTTTGAGTGCATAATAGGATTTTTAGAAATATTAATAGAACTCATGTTATCACAATATATGACAACTGGGTCAGTGATTTCTTCCTTCATACCTTTTAGTAGTATCTTCAACCACACAATGTTAGAATAGGTGACTGTTGCTGCCACATACTCAGCTTCAGCTATAGATTGTGAGGTGTAGTTCTATTTCTTGCTTTTCCAGGAGATTAATCTCTTTCCTAAAAGAAATGCTCCACCAGTAGTGCTTTACCTGTCATCAACATTCCCAGCCCAATCAGAGTCAGTGTAAACTCTGACTTCAAACTTGTCATTCCTTTTGTAGTATAGACCATAGTCATCAGTTCCTTTCAAATATCTTAGAATCCTTTTTACTGCCATCATGTGAGTTTCCTTGGGATTAGCAGAAAACCTTGAAACAATTCCAACAACTAGGGCAATATCAGGACTACTGTGTACAACATACTATAGTTTTCCAATCATTGATCTGTAGAGTTTTTGGTTTACTTCTTTTGTGTCATCATCTTTTGTCAGCTTCTATCCAGTAGCCATGGGTGTACTCACTAGTTTGGACTCTTCCATTCCAAAAATTTTAAGTATCTCTTTGATATATTTAGATTGAGTGATATATATACCATTCTTCATTTGATAAATTTGTAAGCCAACAAAGAATTTTATTTCACCAAACATAGACATCTCAAACTCAGTTTGCATTTTTGTTGCAAAATTTTTACTTAACACATCTTGTCCACTAAATATGATGTCATATACAAAAATTTCAGCCAATAATGTACCTTTTCTTTTCTCTATCTTTAAGTACAGGTTTTTGTTGTCATTGGTTCTTTCAAATCCAATCTTGATCAGATAATTGTTTAATCTCTCATACCATGCTCTTGGCGCTTGCTTCAATCCATATAATGCTTTGTGCAATTTGCAAACCATATCCATTTTTTTTGGGTCTATAAAACCATCAGCTTGCTCAATATACACTTCTTCTTCCAAGATTCCATTGAGAAATGTAGATTTCACATCCATCTAATAAAATTTGAATCCTTTATAGGATGCATATGCAAGTAAGGTTTTGACACCTTCCAATCTTGCAACTGGGGTGAAGGTTTCACCGTAGTCAATTCCTTCCTCCTATTCATAACCCTTGCATACTAGTCTAGCTTTGTTTCTTGTCACATCTCCATGTTCACTTAGTTTGTTCCTGAATACCCACTTTGTGCCAATTAAATTTTTATCCTTCGGCCTAGGTACAAGGGTTCAAGTTTTGTTCTTCTCAATTTGTTCAATTTCCTCATTCATTGCTTGTATCTAATCTTCATTTTCTAAAGCATCTTTCACTATTTTGGGCTCAAATTCAAATAACAGACATGTGCCATTTTTCAACTTACTTCGTGTCATAACAACAAAATCCTTTGATCCAATGATTTCATCATAATTGTGATTTCTTCTCACATATTTCGCTAGAGTAGGCTTAGTCCTTGCTTTAGGTTCATCATTTGTATTCAGTTTTGGTTGATTCTGTGACTCGGCATCTCCATCAGATAGCTCGGCATTCACTTCCAGTTGCTCGGAAACTCCATTCTGTGACTCGGCAGGTGCATGTTGTTGTTCAGCAGTAGTCTTAGGTAGTGAATTAGAATCTTCCTCATCCAGATATACAAATGATCTGTAGCTTTGAGGCTCTTATTTACTTACAGCTTCATTTCTTTCTACAAACTCATCAATTCTTACATTTTCACTTTCAACAATTTTGTTAGTATTAGAATTCAAACATTTATATGCTTTTCTTTTCGTTCAATAACCAAGGAATATGCCTTCTTCACCTTTAGCATCTAGTTTTCCATTTCTATTGTCTTTCAGTATAAAACATTTGCTTCCAAATACTTTACAGTACTTTACACTAGGTGCATAACCATACCAAAGTTCATAAGGTGTAGCATTTGTACCTTTCTTGACTTGAACTCTATTCAAGGTATAGACTGCAGTACTTACAGCTTCTTTCCAATATTTCTGTGCAACGTTTTTCTACATCATTAGTGTTTTAGCACAATCCATGATAGATCTATTCCTTCATTTAGCAATACCATTTTTTGGAGGTGTCCTAGGTGTGAACATCTGTCTCTTTATGCCTCGGTCATTGTAGAACCTATTAAACTCATTAGAAATAAACTCTCCACCTCTGTCAGATCTTAAGCATTTCAAATTTTTGTCTGTTTCCTTTTCAACTTTAGCTAAGTACCATTTAAATAACTGGAATGCATCAAATTTTTCCTTGAGAAACATTACAGTCATCATCCTTGAGTAATCATACACAAATAGAATAAAGTATCCAGCACCACAATATCTTCTTTCTCCAATGGGACCACAAAGATCAGTATGGACCAATTCTAGAATTTCCTCTGATATATGTGTTTTACTCTTGAAACTAGACTTAGTCATCTTTCCTAATTGACATTGTTTACACATAGCATTCTCAGGTTTCTTTAAATTAGGTAGCCCTCTAACCTTTTTCAATTTACTTATGCTTAAAAAGTTATCAAAGTTCACATGACACAATCTCTTATGGCATAACCAAACATCATTGTATTGTGCAAACAAACAAGTTTCTTTAGACAAATCCAAATTAAATAAGTTACCTTTAGTCTGATCACCACTTCCAACTAATTCTCTAGTAGAATCATAGATCTTTGCTTTTCTATGATGGAATTCAACTTTGTAACCAGAAGTGTTCATCTGTGCAACTCTCAGCAAATTATATTTAAGATCATCAACCCAATACACATTATCACATCTGATTTTGTTAGTCAGGTTAATCAATCCTTTACCTTTGATAAGACATGGTGCATCATTACCAAATTTTACATATCCTCCTTTACATTGGTTTAGGGTTTCAAACTTATATTTGTCACCAGTCATATGATGGGAACAACCACTGTCAATGATCCAATGATCATTTTTACTCATATAAGAGATTAATGAAGTTTTCTCATCATCATCAAAATCTTCTTTCATTGCAACATAAACAACTTCTATATTATTGTCATCAGAATTATCAGTGTCATTGTCAAAAGTTTCTTCAGCAATATAACAAGATTTCTTACCTTTGTCTTTGTTGTCCTTATATTTCCTAAAGTCTTGGTCATCCTTTCTGTCTTTGTATTCTTTGTATTTGTTGTCCTTTATTTCATCCCTTTCATTCTTATCAGGACATGTAGCATCTATATGACCAACTTTATTGCATGTAAAACAAATAATAGGAAGTTTACCTCTGTATTTTCCTTTTCCTCTGGATAGCCTTTTTTCCATAAGTGCTTCAAGTTCTTCAAGATCATCATCAGAAGTGTCACTATCACTGTTCACATGTTTCTTTCCTTTCTTAGATTTATTGAGAACCAATTGTGATCTAAAATCAGAATCAATCCCTTATGGATTATAGTTATCATAATTTGACATTTCAAATGCAATGAGTCTGCCTATCAGATTTTCCAGATTCAGATTATTGTTAGGAGTACATCTCAATTCTTGAATTCCAGAAACTCTAATAGCATATACAGGAAGTAAAGTTCTTAGTACCTTTCTCATAATAGTGTTCTCATCAATTGTTCCATTAGCTCATCTGATGGCATTTAGAACTTCTTTTACTCTACCATAATACTGATTAACATTTTCACCTTCTTACATTTTCATCTCGTCAAACTTACCTCTTAGAATTTTTTGATTTAGCTCTCAACACATTTGTGTCTCCACCATAGATAGTTGCAAGTTTGTCCCACATCTGTTTTGCATTTGTGCATCTCTTTATATCATCAAACTCTGAATAGCTCAATGAGGAGGTGATCTCCAACATTGCTTGATTGTGCTCTTGCTTTTCTTTTAATTAAGCACCTGTGAGAGGAGTAGTAGGTGATACATAGTCATTTTCAATTAGTTTCTTAGCATCATCTCCAATACTAGCCAGATGTAGTTTCATCAAACTCTGCCATGCAGGGAAGTTATCTTTGTTCAGCTTAAGAAACTCCTTCTTATACATCTTGATCTTTTCACTCCAAGTACCTTCAAACTATTTTCAGGAGACCAAATCTCTGATACCAATTGTTAGAATGAATTTAGAATAACTAAGAGGGGAGGGGTGAATCAATTATCCTCACGTGTAGATGTAGTAAATAAAAACTTTCTGTATTTCAGATCTACTTGGTAGCATTAGCATAAGTCAACAACTTAAATCATGTAGTTTACTGTCTATTGAAATTAGCTTGTAGAAACATAATAGTAAAACAAACCATAAGCATTCACACAAGTTGACACAAGTATTTAACATGGAAACCCAATATGGGAAAAACAACTAGTAACATGCTACCAAGTTTTCACTCTTTTGAAGTGAGCTCTATGAGGAGCCAACCCTGTTAAAGGTTACTATAACACATTGTTAGGGGTGACCTGGTTAAAGGATTTAATCACCCTATCAGGAGTGGCCTTGTTAGAGGACTTAGAACATTCCACCTAAATGTCACCTTGTTAGAAGATTTATACAAATGACTGTTAGGTCAACCTTTTTAAAGGATTTTAACTGATACAATGGTTAGAAAGTAATCAACAGTTGTGATCTGATACATGCAACTTACTTTGCAAATTCAGATCCAATTACAACTCTAATGTTAACTTACTGAATAGCCTGCATTGTCATTTCAACCTTCTGATCTGCTTGGAAATCTGTCAAGAAATCACACATGCAACTCTCTACTTCTATATTCAGCCTTCTCTGCTAGATCATGCCAAACAATAAATCAACTATGCAAACCTTTTGCATACACACATGTACTTCACATTTAGCAGCACAGTTCAGCATCCTGAATGAATAACCCCTTGAGGTTATCATATACCTCTCTATCTAGGTCAGATAAATATTTTGCCACTTATACAAGATCGTAGATCTTAGGTTAGGTCAGATCCAATGAATCATTCCATCTTTGCATTACATTTACTTCTCCAAAGTAGTCTCTAATTAAATCTTGAAACCATGCATTAATTACGGTTACCTAAACATTAAATGACATGGATAAATCTTTAATTAACATTACATATCCCAATAAAATTAACTAAGTCGGCCAGAGATCTCAAATCTCATCATTAATCCAATTACTGTAAGTCGGCCAACATCACTATTTCCACTTGGCAATTTCACTGGTGCTCAGCATTGAAGAACTTTTCTCATCACAAATAACTTTTCTTGGCACAACCAACTTTGCTCGGCACACGCAACTTTTCTCGGCACAGAACAGCCAGAAAAATTATCTTTGAAAGATAAACAACTAATTTCTTTGGCAGAGTGTCAACTGATCAAGTAACCTTTTATTTGCCTTAACTCAACCATTCACTTGGTCTTCTTGATAAATCTTCTTCATCAACAATAGATATGGTACTCAAATAGATAATAATAGTCTCACCAGTTAAGGTTTGACAACAATGACAACATAAAAATTGCTTGCATTGTCACTTTCCAACACATTATTGCTATATTGATAATAATTCATTAGTTTGTGACCCATCAAAAACATTTTTGTATTGATTAGCTATGTTATGCCAAAAACCAAATATACATATAAAAGAAAGATTTAATATTATGTTCATTCTTTGATGATATTTAACAATTGTGTATACGAAAGTTCTAATAAGATCCTGAATACTTCATTTATATGAATAAGCAGAATTTACTAAATATTTATAAGAAAGAATAAAACTAGAGTGTTCTTTTAGTTTACAAAATATATAGTTTTCTATGCAAGAAAATCAGTGAAGTGATACCTCAAAATAAGGTAGAAGAATTTATCCATCCACATGAAAATTTAGGATATTTTATGTGGAGAAATAATCTAGTAGAGAAGTCCACAAATAAAGATCTTGAATTGTGTTTATTCCTTTTGAAACACTTTATGACAGATTGTGCTTCCCCTAGAAAATATTAGATGACAGATCATGATCGATCAACACATTTATTCGCTTTGAAGAAATGTTAGATGATGGTTTAACATTGAATTATTCCCTGGTTCTTCTAGTCTATTAATTAAAATTTGAAGATGGACCATATTGCTCAATCACACATCTAGATAAACATTAGTCCCTTATTTCACATACTGCAAGGATCAATTGCGTATATGAAATTTGTGTTTGCCCAACAATTTAAGGTAGCTATTTCCTTTCCAATGAAATTCCTCAAACACACATGTCTAGAACTAAATATTATTATGTAAAACAATCTCCAGCCAAGTTCTTACAAAAAAAAGGTGGTAGAATATGTAGTGAAGTTCACTTTCATGTAGAAATTTGAAAATTTTCCAATTAACTCTTCATAATGCCAAACCTCTAAGACAAAAAATTCCAATTGGCCCCTCTCCATTGAGAAGATGAAATCAACACAACCAAATAGTTTCAAGAACCAATTCCCTTTTGTTTTATCATAAGCTCATTTGACTTCTTTCAAAATGTTATACTCACATTTAATTTTCATAGTCTAGGATAGGAAGTTAGTCTGTAAGTTATAAAGTAAAAATACTGAAGAACCAACGACATAAGCTGAGAAATAGATGTCTGGAATGTACCTTATGTAGTTTATGTGATTTTTAATGCAGGGAAAGTGAGAAGAAACTGTGACAGGTCTGGTGAACACATACAGTGGAGGGTGCATTTGAAAGCATCGGTATTGGAGAGTTTGAGAGTAAATTGATGATTTCAGGGTTTGAAGGGCTACTAGACAGGCTTAGAAGGACTATAGTAGAATAATGGTGAAAGATGAGTGGATAGGAGTGAATGGGAAGTTGTAACATGGAAAATATACCATGTTAATATGATCTATGGTGTTGGGATCAAGGTGAAAGGTCTGGTTGGCATTTTGGTATGGTGGAGGCACTAGGTGCACTAGGTGGCCTAGGATGATGTTGGTGCTAGAAGGCATTGGAACAAGGAAACAAGGAAGTGAACTTGAGTAGTATGGTTGTGGGAGTGACTTAAAAAGTG
>MU223057.1:54968-96898 GCA_018584345.1 Thuja plicata | reverse complement strand
GCCAAGATATTCAATTCCAATTGAAATTAATCGCAATACCAAGATTTTTTTAATGTATATGTGTCAAGAAGGATGTAATCAATGTCAAGAAAATTGTGATCAAGATATTAACATCTTCCAACCATAACGATATGTAAATGAGAAATATGTGTAAATTATAACATGTTCACTATCATGTTGTCATTCCATCAAATCAAAACCAAGTGCCATAACACGTCCACTATCTTGCATCAAGTTAATTTTTCATATGAGATATATGTGCATCAAAGAGAGTTAGTGTTAATGTCATAAAGGACAACAAGATAAGGGGCGACATTGTGTCCTACTATTAGATTATATTGGAGGATGTTAAGATCAAAGACACAGATGATAGAAAGAACAAAACCAAGTCATGCCCTAAGAGAAGGAAGAGGGTTATAAGGGATCATACTTCCTCAATAGGTGTAGGTCTTGTATTTTTTATAAAGAAGAAGAGGGGACGCCCACTTGGCTCTTCATCTAAAACAAATCCTAGAGGTTCCAAAGGTCAGTTACCTAAGTAATACCAAATGGTCCAACCCCCCATGCACGCTGAATCTTAAACTTTGTATATGGAAGTTAATGCATTTCTTGGAACATAAGGTAGCTATTACGTATATGAAATTTGTGTTTGCACAACAATTTAAGGTAACTATTTCCTTTCCAATGAAATTACTCAAAGACACATGTCCATGACTAAATATTATTCAATTTTTAACACTAGGTGCTTATGGAAGGATCTAAAGGTCTCAAGCATAAATTCCAAATGGTAGCTTCAACTTCTACAAGAGATGATTCAAAATATTTGAGGCAGTAAGCCTCTGGCATCATCTTCAGTAGAATAGGATGCACTATTGCTAGTGACATCCAAAACTACAAGTTATGTTCTTTTAGATCATCTCATGAGTACTTCTTGTGGTCATAAAGGTTTGATAGCATGTGTTCTAAAGAAATGCTTCATGTAATGAGGCTACCACATCTGCCACTCGAGATACAAGAATATGCTAAAATGATACTGCAACATTTACATCAAGCAGTGAACTCTTATATCACAATCTCTATGAGTAAGTAAGAGGAATATATTTTTGTTTAGTTTTTATTATGAGAAACAATCTCGCCCCCCNAAAAAAACCCCCCCCCCCCCCCCCCCCCCAAGTTCTTACAAAATAAAGGTGGTAGAATATGTAGGGAAGTTCACTTTCATGCAGAAATTTGAACATTTTCCAATTAACTCTTCATAATGCCAAACCTCTAAGAAAAAAAATAAAATTCCAATTGGCCCCTCTCCCTTGAGAAGATGAAATCAACACAACCAAATAGTTTCAAGAACCAATTCCATTTTGTTTTATTAGAAGCTAATTTGACTTCTTTCAAATTGTTATACTCACATTTAATTTCCATAGTCTAGGATAGTGTTGACGAGGCTTTGCTGATCGGGTCCGCCAATAGTCATAAGTTGTCACCGGGTTCCGGGGAAACCGGCCAACTCCGCCTGCAAAGGTTGTTCGGGGAAAATAAATCCTTCGGGTCTTCAAGCACCTGGGTGTCGGGTCATGACGGTGCGGGGCTCAGTTGGGAGAGGTGACTATTTTTGAGGGGGATAGCTGGTTTCTTCAACTCACTCTCTGGAGATTCAATAGGATAAGGTTCCCTAGTGTTCTATACTTAGCAAATAAAGTGAAAAAGATCCTACAGGGTTAGAAACATTTCATCTAACTACAGTCATGCTGAAATGTCTGAAACATCGATAATACTCTGATAGACTACACTAAATACCGAAGAAATACATAACCATCAGCTAGCATTTTATCAGTAGCGGGAGTAAAGAGGTCGTTAATCTACTTTAACATACCAGAGTAGAAGACATAAAGAATATCAAAAAATGAAATACCATTAACTTAGAAGCAGGAATGCCAACAACATCATTGCCAATAATTCTTCCTTCTTTATTAATGTCCTTCCAGCAAGCACTGGTGCGTGATACAATGGCGTCTCCAAGTGAGCATTTAACTATATAAAACCAGAACCATGGAGCATTGAGCTCTGCAACTTAAAATGAGAAAATGCCTTTCTATTGCTATGGACAACAAAATCATCAATTTTGCCGACCCTTGGAAATGGGTCAGTTTGGCTATTTATACAACCCTTCTAACCCTAACCCTATTTTACATCATGTTTCAATAAAATACAATATCTGGGGGCCGGTACTACCTATGCCACCCTAAAAAAGACCTTGAGATAGAATAGGTCTACCATGTCAGAAGAATAAGATAAGAATATACAGCAGAAGAATCGGCCTCGAGAAGAGAGCCAGAAAGGAGAAAGAAGAAAGTAGGTCCCCCGGGGATCGAGGCTACATGCCTCATAAATGGGAAATGTGGCGCCCTGTCTCCAATGTGCCAGGTGTACCCCTGAGCGGAACCTCAAGAAGACCACTCTGTCAGAAACCAACCACTGAGTCAATGCCTCCTTGATGTGGCCAACCACCTTCTGACACTCTTTATTAACCGCTTCTGAAAGTGATCGGCCGGTCTCGGGGACCGGGACACAGATCACTTTAAAGAATACAAATTTTTTGGATCCAGGACCCAGGAACTTATGTTCCAAAAAGATAAAGAATACCCAACACTTGAGTTCTCCCCGGCCTCCGGAGAAAGCTCAAGGTTGCTTATTATTGTTGAAAGCCTAGAGGAGGCAGGAAATGCCATCTTTGTCAATGTCTTTCAGGCTGGCCCTTCTGTGCTTGGCCACTTCAACTTGTTCCCCCAGGTCCGAAACATTTTCTTTGAATTCATCTGCCATCCTCACCGCGTCATGACCACTAAGTATCATGTGGGTTAATATTTCCATCTGGGCCCCATCTATCCCCTCTAGAGATTGATACCGGGACTTCATTATTTCATCAAAACTCCCCAAAACTAAATCTTCGGGGGTACATGTATCTATGCTAAGGGGATCAACCCCGGAAGTATTTATCACAAAAGACTTATATAAATTGGAAGAGTACTTCACCGCATTCACCTTATCTTGTAAGGACCCTACCAAATTCTTGGTCACCTCCAATGTGAGGTCAAGTCTGGAGTGTTGGGTTCTCACAAAATCAAATGATTCCTCACCCAGAATTCTGGATTCGGAAACCATATCCTCTCCCAAGGTAAGGAGCTCTTCGAGCTCTACCTTCCACGCTTGGTAATTCTCGGCGTCACCCTCCCACAACTCAATAAGTATTTCTTCCTGGTGGATGACCTGTCGGGCCATGTATAAATCTAGGATGGTGGACACCAGGAAACACCGGGTGTTTCCTATTTGAAGGGTGACCCACTCGTCCACTACCTGGGCTTTCTTTTTCATCATTCGCAGGGAGTCTATGTCACTCTACTGTAATTCTTCTGAGGTGGAGGCCTCCAGAGGAGCGGCGTTGATTGGTCGAGCCAGCTTAGTAAGCAACCCCATAAGGTTTGCATTCTTTTTCTTTTCAGCCTTGAGCCTCTGGGCTTCCTTTTCATATCGGGCCTCCACTGCCCTTGCTACCTCCTTCAACAAATCTACCTCACCTTGCTTTCCCCTTTTGCCTAGGGATACCTCTGCAACATTGTAGTCTGTGGGATCCGCGATTGCTTCATCGGCATCTGGGGGAGGTGTTTCCACAATGGCAATAGTTTCTCCGCCTGGCCCAGTTCGAAGAGTGTGAACTGTCCAGGCTTTCTTGGCCTTTGGCGGGGCCTGGGCTTGGGCCATCATTTCTACTAAGGAGAGAGGAATCATAGGAGCGGACTGAGCCTTTCTTTTCCTGCTCTCTACCAGCCACTGAGGAGGGAGGGGTGGCCTTCCTGTCAAAATTTGTTCCCTTGATTCTTCCCCGGTGTTTTGTGGCTGCGACTCCTCGGTGGCATGGACCTCATCTGCCCTCCCTGCCTTGACTTCTTCTGCAGCAATATTTTCTTCGTCAACCTCCATCTCCTCAACCCTGTCCTCTGTACCTATTCCTTTATCTAGACTCTGGTAGGCTTCCTTGGGGATTTCTTCTTCAAGCTGCTCTTCTTCTTCTTGTTGTTGTTCTTCTGTCGGGGCCTCTTCTTCTGTCAGCACCTCTTTTGGCAGTGGGGGAGGTATCGGGCTGAGATTCAGAGTTTGGGCTGCTGTGATAACCTGCTCAAAGGTTGCTCCCGGGAGTGGCCCTTGGAACGTGGCGGCTAGGGTTACGGTTATTCCTGAAGGTCCGGTTCTCCCAGCGGATGCCATTTGTTTGCCTTTCTTTAGTTCGTCCACTCTTGGACCTTGCATCTCTTGAGCCCCAGAGATAATCTCCGGCTCTGGCTCCTTCTCTTCCACCTGCTGTTCTTGTCCCTGTGTAGGTTCCTGTTCCAATTTTTCTTGGTCTGCGGCCTCTTGTTCTGTCTCTGAGACTTTTGTCTCCACTTGTGTATTGTCGCCTTGCAAATTTCTGAACTCATCGGTTGCAAATACATCAAACTCTTCTTCCGAAGGGGGACTGGCCGGGACCTCTGCAGGTCCTGTTTCTTTCTCCGATTCTGGGGAACTGGAAGAAAGGATCTCAACTTGTTGGGGTTTAGACGTACCTAACCCTGGTTCTACCTTAGGCTTCTTATTAAGCCTCTTCCTTTTGTGGGTAATCAAAGGTGGCCCCGCATTGGCTATTGCTGCCGCTTCCATGGGATCCACCCCCGTTGCCTTCACCATTAGGGCTGCCAGTGACGGGGAGAAAGAGGGACGAATTGGTACAGCCATGAACGGGGGAGTGGCCAGCCTCGTTATTAACTGCTCCCTCATCTACTAGGAGGCTGCCACCGATTACTTGATCTGCTCCTGTATAGGGACCTCTTGCGCAAAAGGGGTCATGTCTACCCCTTTTCCCTTATCTGCACCCTACGAAGAAGTCCCGGCCCCCAGGGTCAATTTGGGTCCCGGCTGTGGTGTTAACTTTGGCGCCGGTTGGGTTACTTGGCGAGTACTCCAGGGGCACACCCTCTTGAAATAGGCGTGACTTCGCTCGACCACCTCCCGAGTGAAGTCCTCAATCGTGGGCCCCTCTTGGGTGGCCCAATTCCCTGGTGGAAGAGCCATTTTATCGATGCCCTTGGCCTTGTACTGGGAGTCGATAGTGGGGGTGGTGTCTGAGAAATTCTCCAGGAACATCTGGAGTCTCAACAGTTGCATCATTCCATCCGTCATCCTAACATAGTGCCGGCTCCACACCTCCACATCATCTTGGAAATCTGCCCAGAAGTCCTCCATGTGTATATGATGGGGTTCTAAAGCCTGGGGCAGTGCCGTTGCTATTTTCCCATGCGGATCAATGTTTTTCCGCGCTAGATAGAATTCCTGCAAGTTATAACTTTTTAGCTCATTGTCTGCCTCCTTCGCGGTGGCCAGACTGCAGGTGTAATTCCCATAGGTGATTGGGAATGGAATGTTGGGTATCTTTTTAAGGGAAAAGAGGGTATGCACCTCCATCAGCTGCCTGCAGTACTCCAAGAGCACGATCTTGTCCCCACAATGTTTGGGAAACAAGTAGGGTTTCTCAGAGAAGCCGATGACCCTAATGTATGTGTGCTATTGGAATTGAATATAATAATGTCAATAATTTTGGACCAAGTTTATCACCTCCGAGGACAGGCGGTATCCGACATCCCGGGTGGGGGTAAGCAGATGGTAGTAAACGAACGAGTCATTTACCCGACAGAAACTGGGGAAGCTGGCCTCCCATTGAATTTGTGGGAAATGGTCCCACAGTGCTTTTTGTCCTGGGCCAATCCCAAGTACACCGTCAGTAAGTAGGCCGTGGGCATGGGGCCTCTGTTGTGCTAGGGCCCAGAAAACATAAGAAGACATATAGAACTTCTTCTTCCTGTCCAGCCGAAGGAACTGGGAGTCGACATGATTGGAGATTATTGTTGCCCAGTCGAAGAATTCTCCCTTGGTGGTAGGAGACCCGAAGCCCGGAGAAATGACCATTGGCGAGAATATGTAAAAAGCCAAGTCACCATGCCCACACTGGCGCCACGTGCATAGGTAATAAACAGAAGTTATGGCAATGACGGCGGAGCCAACTGTCTGAACGTGCAAAAAGTGGAAGCCACTTGGCTGGAATTGATTGTGTGCATGGGACATAAATAAGGTTCTGACAGACTTCATGGAGGAGAGAGAAAACCTCCTGTTTGAAACCAGTCAAGAGCCGAGTTTCAAACAGGTGGATTTCTGCCCCGAAGTGAGTTTGCGGGCGGAAAACCAAAAACACAGGTGACTCGACCAGCTCGTTGAGCCACCCGAAAGGATATACACAGAGCTGAGGGCTATATATAGAGACTATAGACAACTATACACACATATACATATGAATATAAACATATATACATAGATACAACATAGAGCGACGTCTACGAGAAAACTAGACAAAGCAGAACAAACTATCTACAGCTATCTACACATTTTACAGATGAACCACCTCTACGCAGTGGGCGGACAACCCTCTGGCAGAGAGCCGACCCACCAACGGGCGGTGAAACCAGAAAATAGAAAAAAAAGATGAAGCAGATGACAAAGCAACAGAAACCAAACAAAACAGAAGGAAACCAGAGAGGCGGAAGTGAAAAGACCAACCTGAGAACGCAGAAGGTGGAGGAAAGGGAAGGGTTACCGTGAGAGCTTTGCAACAGCTCGAGTTGTCAATCGGTCAGAGTCACCACCGTGAAGCACTTGCACTTGCCTGAAAGTGATTAAAAATGTTAAGCGTTGATTATCATAAACTCTCTGCAAATGCTCTGTTAATCACTTTAGAATCGCTTTGTTAATCGCTCTAAGTGCTTGGAAGTTTTGATCGCGGTAAATGTGAAAGTGACAGATAAGCCCTATTTATACCCGCGATAAAAGATAACTCTCCTCCTCCTTCAGCAACCTCCAGACAAGCAAACCTCTGGACCCCGGGCCCGAGGATTCCCCATGATGATGTTCTTTAAGAACATCATGGCGAAGAATCCCGAAGTCCGGAATCAGGTTTCCAACGAAAGGCAACCTCCAGGACCGGAGTACCGGAGATGGAAAACAAGCAAACAAAACACCACGCCGGGGAAGGAAACCTCAGAGAAAGAAAGCAAAAAGGGAAAGAAAGACAAGGCAAAGCCGCAAGCAAAAACAAGAAAAAAAAAAAAAGGGGGGGGGGGACCCAACATTTTACACACAAAATGTAGGGACGGGGATGCAGGGCATAACAAATGGCAACTATCTGAGACAAATGCCTTAGCACATTTGAGAGCTATAGAATCTCTGGTTAGAAAAACTGGAACAAGCCGCTTCCCAAAGTGTCTGACAGGCAAAGAACAACATATCTGAGAGAATCCAACCACAGGAATCAGTCTGGAGTCCTTCATCAGTGGTGTCGTGTGTGCTTTGGAAGGAAATCAAGCCGATGACCTCTGGGAGGAATAGAGAAGAGGCACTAATTACATCGAACCAGTCAGTAATTTTCTCGTTTCCCCCGAAGATCAGAGTTCCATCTCGCTTTTCCTCTGGTTATTTTGTTTCTTTCTGGGTGGGGAAGGCGGTACTTCTTTCACCATTAAGCTTAAGCTTAGCTAATTTTAATGGCGGTACTTCTTTCACCTATCCACCGATGCTTAGATGTTTGAAGAGGGGATAAAGCTCAGACCCGGAAAGAATCTCTTAAAGTTTCAGACCCGGGTCAACCAATTAGTACAACCGATCTATCCTCGGTGTGTCCGATTACTTATTCCTTATATTATTATTGTTCACTGATTACCAGATTCCCGGAGAGAACACCCAATGGAGATTCCTCAAAACATGCCATATCCTGTGAAACAACCCCGGAGACTGGGCCAGCTCCACCGTGCTAAAGACAGGTTCTAAAGTTCACCATACCGTAGACATTTTACCAGAAGCCAAAGTCATGCGAAGCATTCCAATTCCTACAAGATGGAACAAAATGACGGGACGGGGAAAAAAAATGAAATGACAACAAAAACAAAAGAAGAGGACTGTCCCTGGAGGACAGTTGACAACTATTTACAAGGTAGGGTACCTCGCACGAGGCACCCGGAAGAAATATTTACAAGCGGGAGACTTTACATATAATATAACTTTGGAAAAACTTACCCTACTTGAAGTAGTGTTTAAGAAACTGTCCATTGACGGGCAATGTGACAGGTTCTCCAATCAGGGTGTTGAGGCGGTAAGTATTTGCCCCGCAGATTTCTGAGATTAGATATGGTCCGAGCCAGAGCTGTTGGAATTTGGTATGCTTTCCGTTCTTCTCCCGGGCCTTGTCCCACAATAGGACCAGATCTGAGACTTGAAAAGCCTTATATTGGGCTCTTATGTCAAACCATCATTTTACCACTACTTGATGACGCGCGAAGTGTTCAAGAACTGCATCTCACTGTTCTTCCATCCATACCAGATTTAAAAGCCGAACCTCCACGATATTGTCCCTGTTGCTAAATTCCTGCATAAACTGTAACACTGGGATCTGTAAGTTGACCGGGAATACAGGGTTCTGACCATAAACCAAATAGAATGGGGATGTCCCCAGGGTAGCCTTGACGCGAATGCGATTCGCCCAGAGGGTGAATTTTAACTTCTGGTGCCAATCCCTGGGATTTTGTTCTAACAGGTGTTTGATCACTTCAAGTAGATTTTTGTTTGTCGATTCAGCAACACCATTTCCCTTGGGATAATAGTTGCTGGAGAACTTCAAAGTGATCTTCTGATTGTAGGTCCATTCAAGTAACTGCGCCAAAGAAAATGTCGGACCATTGTCACATACCAGAGCAAAGGACATCCCGAACCGTGTGATGATGTTTTCTTCCAAGAATTTGATAACTACGTCTGCCGTATTGTTTTTGCAAGGTATAACTTCAGACCACCGAGTGCAATAATCAGTAGCAGTAAGGATATATTGGTGGTTGGCAGATGAGTTGGGGTTGATTTCCCCGATGAAGTTGAATGCCCATAGGGAAAATGGTCTAGCCTTGTAGACTGGTTGTAAAGGCACAGCTGGGTTATGCTCACGATGCGCTGCGGTTTGGCAAGTATGGCATTTCCTTACATGAGTGTAAATGTCTTTGAATATACAGGGCCAATAGTATCCAGCTTGAAGGATCTGATGGGCGATGGCATCAGCTGAGCCATGCCCGGTTCCAAACTGTCTGTGGAATTCATCGATTATTCTTGCAGCTTGGTCTCTGTCGATGCACCGAAGGTACACTCCCTCATAGTTTCTGTGATAAAGCGTGGAGTTTTTGATCATGAAGTGAGTGCTTTTCATTTGTAGGGCGCGGTGTTTGTGGGGAGGTAACCCCTCTAGGCATTTATTATTCAGTAACAAGTACACCAGATCGGTATACCACGGGTCTTGAGTGATAGACTCCACTGTGTAAGTCTGGCATTCTATGCGGGGAATCTCTTCTACCATCGCTCGACTTAGTCCCTGGCCCCGGACTATCTTCATGGGATACATTTCTAAGTCATACTCCTGGAGGATGGCCATCCATTTCCCCCGTCTTTCACCCAATTCACTCTGCATCAGCAGGGATTTAACAGCCTAGTCCAGAATGATAGCATGTACCTTGCTCCGGAGAATATAATGCCAGAATTTCTTCATGGCGTGAACTAGAGAAAAAGCCTATTTTTCTAGTGATGAGTATCAGACCTTAAGATTCTTGAAAGGGGAGCTCATGAAAGCTATTGGTCACTCTTCCCCTACAAAATTTTGGGTTAACACTGTCGCGGTAGAATGTGGCGAAGCAAAAGAGTAAATGTAAAACAGAAGGGAATAGTCCAGACTAGCCAGGACAGGTGCTTCCATGATTGTCTGTTTGATTTGGGAAAACGCCCGTTTTGCTTTAGGGCTCCACTCAATCTTAGTATCCTTCTTCGTCATCTCATTGAGTGGTTTAACTATTTCTGCGAACCCTGTGATGAACTGTCATACGAAGTTGATCTTTCCGAAAAAAGATCGCATCTCTTTCTTACTGCCAGGCATTTATAGATTTAGTAATGCTTCGACTCTGTCAGGGTCTATGGATATACCTTTCTCAGAGATAATATGCCTGAGAAACTTCCCCTCGGTGACCCTGAATATGCACTTCTTTGGGTTGAGGGATATCCCATACCGGCGACATCTCTCGCAGATTTGAGCGAGATGGGCGGCGTGGTCGCGCCTGTCCTAGGAAAAGCTGGTCAAATCATCCATGTAGATGATTATGCACCGATTCACAAGGCCCTTGAACGCAATGTCCATGGCCTTCTAAAATGTAGCCCCTGCATTGATCAAGCCAAAAGGCATTCTTCTATACGCAAACGTTCCCCACTTTGTGGTAAACGTTGTTTTCTCTTTGTCTTCATACTTGACCATGATGTAATTGTATCCCGAGTACCCATCCAAGAATGACATCATCTGGGATCCATTTACTATCTGCAACACCTCATCCAACGAAGGGAGAGGGTGATTATCTTTTTTGGAGGCCTTGTTCAAGTTTCAGAAATCCATGCAAAGGCGGATCTCACCATTTTTTTCCTTACAGGGACCAGGTTGGAAACCCACGTAGTGTGCCGGATTGGGAAGATTATCCGAGCTGACAACAATTTTTCTACCTCTTGATGAATCAGAGGCTCTATCAGGGGGTTGACTGGTCTTTGCTTTTGTCAAAAGGGCTTAGCATCAGGTTTCAGGGGAATAGTATGGTTCATGATGGAAGTGTCATACGTTTTCAAGTCATCATAACCCCAGGCGATTACATCAATGTATTCTTGGAGAACCGTGAGAATCTTTTCCTTTTCCTCAGGGGAGCAGGAGGTACCAATGTGAATGATCTTTTCTTCATCGGGCTGGCCGATGTTAACCTTTTCAAACTTTCCTCCCTTGGAGGAGGATGACACCTTCTCACGGGCCCGAGGGTCCGAGTCGAAGATTCGTTCTAGTGCAACCATCCCCTTTGGGATGGTGTTAGTGGGTAGGTCCATGATCCCATCATCTTCATCACCCTGCCCAGTATCGTCATGGTCTCGCTCCTCCACTATCTGGTCTTCAAAGACACCAACATTTGCCATGAAGGCCAGGATATGCTGATCATCTTCAAAAACCTGAAAGTGGGTGACATTGTCTGGAATGGACGGGGTGGGGACCATCTCGACTGAAAATTTCTGGAGTCGCGAGCCGGCCATTGGCTATAGTGTGCTGGCAAAAACGGCAAGGGCATCCAGGACATAGTTCCGTCACTGGGGAATGAGGTCAATGCTGAAGGCATCGAAATCCTTGATAAGGTTCCAAGCTCGGTTGCAGTATGCGGCCAGCCTTTTATCGTGACATGTATATTGACTCCGGACTTGTTTAACAATCAACTCTGAATCACCCAGAGCTCAGAGGTGGGTGATACCTTTCCTTAACGCAAACAAGAGTCTGAGGACCAAAGTCTCGTACTCTGTAACATTGTTTGTACAGTTAAACTGCAGTCTATAGGATGCGAGGAAGGACTTCCCTCGTGGGTTGATTAGTTCTACCCCAGCCCCGCAGCCTTGTTTGGATCAGGACCCATCGAACTTAAGGGTCCATAAGTCATTGTTCATTATCTGAGGCTGGGGCAGGGTAGTCTTTGGATTCTCGCTGGGAGACTTAGGGGGTATCTCCTAGACTATCGGTGTGAAAGCAGATTTTACCCTCGGAGGTGTTTGGATTTGGGATTCACGGGGAGATGGCACCAAAAGAGTGCATCCCATAGGAGTACTGGGTCCTGGGGGATCAGTTACATGTTGTTCGTTCTGGAAGGTATCAAGGTGCCGATTAGAAATCGAAAGACACGGTCCACACTCATGTTTTGAATGTTTCTGGTAGTGTACTCGGCACCAAGTGTCAGACAGGAGTGTGGCAAGGGTTGCTGTGGCACCTTGAGAGTTGACTTCAAATCTCATCTTTTCTTCTAGGTCTTGGGCCCTTTGCAGCACGGTGGGATCCTCTCCGGGGATAAAATTTAATGTTAAGATTTCAAAAGGTTTGTACACCCCCAGGGAAGTCTCAGAGAAGAGGACCTCATTGACCCTCCCAACTTTGGTAAGGGCCTGCTTCATCCAGGGTTCACTTTCAACCCGAATCTTATTGGACTCTCCTTCCCACAGAAGCCATAAGTGGGTGAAGTCAGTCAAAAAGTATCCATTCAAGGATTTAGACCAATTCTGACTTAATAACATCCCATAAGTCTCTGGGATGTCCACCACTTGGATGTCAATGATACTGGCTATCCTGGGGTCCTGGATAAGATGTATCTGGACGTTCTTCAATTCCCCCACCATTTTTACAGCAGTCTTATCCAGCTGGATTACTGCACTATTATATGGGGTGGGGTGGAATCTGAGCTTCTAACAAATGGACAGGGGCATGATATTACCCGAAGCTCCATAGTCTACTAGGAAATTGTGTACATTTTTGCCATGGATATTCAGGCCTAATAGGAAGGGAGGATCCTCATTGTTCCTCTAGAAGATGGCCGCATTAGCATCTTCGAACGAGACAGTCTTGGGCGGGCGGCTGACGGTTTTTGGGTTCCCTAAGAGCTTCAGAAGAGATTTCTTCTGCTCAGCACAGTTTAGAAAAACCTCCATCAAGGTCATGGAAGTGGTGGTCTATTCTAACGCCTTCGTAATGTCAAATCTTCCTCCTGGGAACTGATGATTTTCCTCGGTGAGATCTTTTGCTTGGTTAGAGCTAGGACCTTTTGGAGGAGCGGGTCGGTCAGTTGTGTTGTTCCAGGGAGGAGGAATATCTTTGATAGGGGGTACAGGCGTGTAAACTGGCCCTTTACCAACCTGACTCTGAGTATTATATGGAGTCTGAGGGTTAGTAAAGGCGTTGGCCTCGAAGGGCGGGATGGATTCGTCAAAGAATCCCTGCAATTTGGATTCTTCTTCATCTTCTCCAGAAGTCCTGAAGAAGATGGTATCACAGGTGAAGGCGCTGTGAGTTGGCTCTTGGATAGGAGGCTCTGGAGGAGTAGTGTCATGTGACTGTTGCCTGTCCAGCTGGGAGATCATGATGACCTTCTCGAAAGTGGCACAATTCACTTCGTTGTGAGAACCAGTGTCGTGTAATCTACGTCAGTTAGTCATGGGCTGGAAGTCTATGACTGGTGTGAAATGTGATGGTCCAACACCATTTTGGTTGGCATTTTGGTTCAGAGGCGGGCCTCCGGTGTTCGTGTTGTTATTCCATTGTTGTTGGTTGGGCCTAGGCCCGTTGTTGAAGTTTCTTCCTCCGACATTGTTGTTTCATTGACCGGAGAAAATGTTTCCCCTCTAGGAATTCAAATTATGGGGTGTGGAGGACCCCGCCTTCAGTTGGCCCATGTCCACGGTCAAGGTGGACAACATTCGCTAGAGGGATTCAACCTCGGCGGTTAACGGAGAGTTTGTGTCATAATTTGATGGCTGTTGTTGTTGTTGGCCTCCCGAGAAGGTAGTAGTATTAGCCAGAGTCAAGGGCGACAATCCTCCAGTCGCGGACGAGTGGAAGAAGGGCACTCTAGATGATTATGTCTGAGATTGTTGTGCCTGCTGCGGCTGATTCCAAGGGAAGACTCCCAGACCCGGTGTCATCTGGGTCTGGGTTGGGTAAACATACCGTGCCTGCTGGTCTATCAGGGGTGGTAGAAGATTCATCGCCATTGAGGGGGCACCCATTGCCAGATTAGGGTTGTATCTCGCAACATACGCAGTTCTGCCAGGGATCACGTTAAAGGGCGTGCTCTGCCCAATCCCACCCGGGGATTTGTTGAGACCACGGGATAGCTCTAAGGCTAGGTTGTAGACTTTTGCCAAGGTGTCCCGGTCACCCGCGGTGGTTGTTCTCCAAAGGAGAGTGGCAACAAAAGGGTCCATTGCATTGAGATAGGTCTGTATGGTTACCTCTGGGGATGGAGTGAAAGGGCTCATGCACCGCTTCAGGGCGCGTTGGAACCTATGATTGAATGCTGCAAGAGGTTCATTGGGTTCCTTCCTAATGGAGATGAACTGGCTGTGGGACCAGGCTGGGTCCACATGCACGCGAAAGGAAGCCAGAAAGGCGTCCTCCATGTCCTGCCAAGTGTTGATGAAGTTGGCAGGCAAGTTAAGGTACCAGTTCAACTCACTTTGTCCTAGGGACAAGGGGAACATACGAGTCACAACATCTTCATGTTGGATCTGGTGTCGATTCATGGAATCTTTGTATGCCTGTAAGTGTTCTTCTGCGGTCTGTGAGCCTAAGTGCTCATATCATGGGCAAATCTTCTCCGGGTGAGAGGGTAAATCATTGGTTGCACTCGGAAAAGTACCCATTGGGGATCCAGTGTTTCCAAAGTACGTAGCCATTGGGGGAACTATATGTTGGGTAGTGTGGGCACTGGTTCCCGGGATTGTCTGAGGAGTTTGAGTATTCAGAGGTATGGTAGATCCCCAGACAATAGTGGCTGGTATGATTTTTGAGGTCCATTTCTTTCAAGCAGGGGGCTCGAGTTTGAAAAATCTTTCGGGATTCAAGGCAGACCTAAGGACTCTTTCAAATTTCCCTTGGGAGAAAGATCCAATCCCGCTGAAGGCTTGCCTTTTAAAACTATAACTCGGGGAACCCTCGGGAGGTGTAAAATCAGAATCTTGGGAGGGGGATGAGTTCATGCCCTCCTTCTAGCACCAGTTTCTATTGAGGGGGCTTTACTGACCGGGTCTGCCAACAATCATAAGTTTTCATCGGGTTCTGGGGAAACCGGCCAACTCTGCCTCCAAAGGTTTTTCGGGGAAAATAAATCCTCCGGGTCTTCAAGCACCTGGGTGTCAGGTCACGACGGTGTGGGGCTCGGTTGGGAGAGGTGACTATTTTCGAGGGGGATAGCTGGTTTCTTCAACTCATTCTCTCTGGAGATTCAATAGGATAAGGTTCTCCCTAGTGTTTTATACTTAGCAAATAAAGTGAAAAAGATCCTGCAGGGTTAGAAACGTTTCATCTAACTATAGTCATGCTGAAATGTCTGGAACATCGATAATACTCTGATAGACTACACTAAATACTGAAGAAATACATAACCATCAGCTAGCATTTTATCAGTAGCGGGAGTAAAAAGGTCGTTAATCTACTTTAACATACCAGAGTAGAAGACATAAAGAATATCAAAACATGAAATACCATTAACTCAGAAGCAGGAATGCCAACAACATCATTGCCAAGAATTCTTCCTTCTTTATTAATGTCCTTCCAGCAAGCACTGGTGTGTGATACAATGGCGGCTCCAGGGGAGCATTTAACTATATAAAACCAGAACCATGGAGCATTGAGCTCTGTAACTTAAAATGAGAAAATGCCTTTCTATTTCTATGGACAACAAAATCATCAATTTTGCCGACCCTTGGAAATGGGCCGGTTTGGCTATTTATACAACCCTTCTAACCCTAACCCTATTTTACATCATGTTTCAATAAAATACAATATCTGGGGGCTGATACTACCTGCGCCACCCTACAAAAGACCTTGAGATGGAATAGGTCTGCCATGTCAGAAGAATAAGATAAGAATATACAGCGGAAGAATCGGCCTCAAGAAGAGAGCCAGAAAGGAGTAAGAATAAAGTAGGTCCCCTGGGGATCGAGGCTACATGCCTCATAAATGGGAAATGTGGTGCCCTATCTTCAATGTGCCAGGTGTACCCCTGAGCAGTGCCTCGAGAAGACCACTCTGTCAGAAACTAACCGCTGAGTCGACGCCTCCTTGATGTGGCAAACCACCTTCTGATAGTCTTTATTAACCACTTTTGAAAGTGACCGGTCGGTCTCGGGGACTGGGACACAGATCACTTTAAAGAATACAAAATTTTTAGATCCGGGACTCTGGGACCCTGGAACTTATGTTCCAAAAATAATAAAGAATACCCAACACTTGAGTTCTCCCTAGCCTCCAGAGAAAGCTCAAGGTTTCTTATTGTCGTTGAAAGCCTGGAGGAGGCGGGAAATGCCATCTTCATCTATGTCTTTCAGGCTGGACCTTCTGTGCTTGGCCACTTCAACTTGTTCCCTCAGGTCTGGAACATTTTCTTTGAATTCATCTGCCATCCTCGCCGCGTCATGACCACTAAGTATCATGTGGGTTAATCTTGCCATCTGGGCCCCATCTATCCCCTCCAGAGATTGATACCGGGTCTTCATTATTTCATCAAAACTCCCCAAAACTGAATCTTTGGGGGTACATGTATCTGTGCTAAGGGGATCAGCCCCGGAAGTCTTTATCACAAAAGACTTATATAAATTAAAAGAGTACTTCACCGCATTCACCTTATCTTGTAAGGACCCTACCAGTTGCTTGGTGACCTCTAATGTGAGGTCAAGTCTGGAGTGTTGGGTTCTCACAAAATCAAATGATTCCTCACCTAGAATTCTAGATTTGAAAATCATATCCTCTCCCAAGGTAAGGAGCTCTTCGAGCTCTACCTTACACGCTTGGTAATTCTCGGCGTCACCCTCCCAAAACTCAATAAGTGTTTTCGCTTGGTGGATGACCTACCAGGCCATGTATAAATCTGGGAGGGTGGACGCCAGGAAATGCCAGGTGTTTCCTATTTGCAGGGCAACCCACTCGACCACTGCCTGGGCTTTCTTTTTCATCATTCACAGGGAGACTATGTCACTCTACTGTAATTCTTCTGAGGTGGAGGCCTCCGGAGGAGTGGCATTGATTAGTCGAGCCAGCTCAGTAAGCAACCCCATAAGGTTTGCATTCATTTCATTTTCATCCTTGAGCCTCTGGGCTTCATTTTCATATCAGGCCTCCACTGCCCTTGCTGCCTCCTTCAGCAAATCTACCTCACCTTGCTTTCCCCTTTTTCCTAGGGATACCTCTGCAACATTATAGTCTGCGGGATCCATGGTTGCTTCATCGGCGTCTGGGGGAGGTGTTTCCACAACGGCAACAGTTTCTCCGCCCGACCCAGTTTGAAGAGTATGAACTATCCGGGCTTTCTTGGCCTTTGGCGGGGCCTAGGCTTGGGCCATCATTTCTGCTAAGGAGAGAGGAATCACAGGAGCGGACTGAGCCTTTATTTTCCTGCTCTCTACCAGCCACTAAGGAGGGAGGGGTGGCCTTCCTTCCAGAATTTGTTCCCTTGATTCTTCCCCGGTGTTTTGTGGCTGTGACTCCTCGTTGGCATGGACCTCATCCACCCTCCCTGCATTGACTTCTTTCGCAGCAATATTTTCTTTGTCAACCTCCATCTCCTCAGCCTTGTCCTCTGTACCTATTCCTTTATCTGGAATCTGGTAGGCTTCCTTGGGGATTTCTTCTTCAAGCTGCTCTTCTTCTTCTTCTTGTTGTTCTTCTGCCGGGGCCTCTTCTTCTGTCGGCACCTCTTTTGGCAGTGGGGGAGGTATCAGGCCGAGATTCAGAGTTTGGGCCGCTGTGATAACCTGCCCGAAGGTTGCTCTCGGGAGTGGCTTTTGGAACGTGGCGGCTGGGGTTATGGTTATTCTCGAAGGTCCAGTTCTCCCAGCGGATGCCATTTTTTCACCTTGCTTTAGTTCATCCACTCCCGGATCTTGCATCTCTTGAGCCTTAGAGATAATCTCCGGCTCTGGCTCCTTCTCTTCCACCTGCTATTCTTGTCCCTATGTAGGTTCCTGTTCCAATTTTTCTTGGTCTGCAGCCTCTTGTTCTGTCTCCAGGACTTTTGTCTCCGCTTGTGTATTGTCCCCTTGCAAATTTCCAAACTCATCGGTTGTAAATACATTACACTCTTCTTCCGGAGGGGGACTAGCCGGGACCTCTACAGGTCCTGTTTCTTTCTTCGGTTCTGGGGAACTGGAAGAAAGGATCTCAACTTGTTAGGGTTGGGACGTACCTAACCCCGATTCTGCCTTAAGCTTCTTATTAAGCCTCTTCCTTCTACGGGTAATCAAAGGTGGCCCCGCATCGGCTATTGCTGCCGCTTCCATGGGATCCACCCACATTGCCTTCACCATTAGGGCTGCCAGCGAAGGGGAGGAAGAGGGACGAATTGGTCCGGCCATGAGCGAGGGAGTGGTCAGCCTCGTTATTAATTGCTCCCACATCTGCTGGGAGGCTGCCATTGATTGCTTGATCTGCTCCTGTATAGGGACCTCTTGCGCAAAAGGGGTCGTGTCTACCCCTTTTCCCTTATCTACACCCTACGAAGAAGTCCCGACCCCCGGGGTCAATTTGGGTCCCGGCTGTGGTGTTAACTTTGGCGCCGGTCGGGTCGCTTGGCGAGTACTCCTGGGGCACACCCTCTTGAAATAGGTGTGACTTCGCTCGACCACCTCCCGAGTGAAGTCCTCAATCATGGGCCCCTCGTGGGCAGCCCAATTCACCGGTGGAAGAGCCATTTTATCGATCCCCTTGGCCTTGTACTGGGGGTCGATAGTGGGGGCGGTGTCTGAGAAATCCTCCAGGAACTTCCAGAGTCTCAAAAGTTGCATCATTCCAGCCGTCATCCTGACATAGTGCCAGCTCCGCACCTCCACATCATCTTGGCAATCTGCCCAGAAGTCCTCCATGTGTATATGATGGGGTTCTGAAGCCTGGGGCAGTGTCGTTGCTATTTTCCCATGCGGATCAAAGGTTTTCCATGCCAGATAGAATTCATGCAAGTTATAACTTTTTAGCTCATTGTCTGCCTCCTTCGTGGCGGCCAGACTGCAGGTGTAATTCTCACAGGTGATTGGGAATAGAATGTTGGGTATCTTTTTGAGGGCAAAGAGGGTATGCACCTCCATCAGCTGCCTACAGTACTCCAAGAGCACGATCTTGTCCCCGCAATGTTTGGGCAACAAGTAGGGTTTTCTGGAGAAGCCGGCGACCCTAATGTATGTGTTCTGTTGGAATTGAATATAATAATGTCCATAATTTTGGACCAAGTTCATCGCCTCCAAGGACAGGCGGTATCCGACATCCTTGGTGGGGGTAAGCAGATGGTAGTAAACGAACGAGTCATTTACCCGACAGAAACTGGGGAAGCTGGCCTCCTATTGAATTTGTGGGAAATGGTCCCATGGTGCTTTTTGTCCCAGGCCAATCCCGAGTATGCCGTCAGTAAGTAGGCCGTGGGCGTGGGGCCTCTGTTGTACTAGGGCCTAGAAAAAATAAGAAGACATATAGAACTTCTTCTTCCTGTCCAGCTGAAGGAACTGGGAGTCGACGTGATTGGAGATTATTGTCGCCCAGTCGAAGAATTCTCCCTTGGTGGCGATGCTGAGGAGGAAATAGTACATCCATTTGGAAAACTCCTAGGCGAAGGGTTGCCCAAATACCCGGGCTAATGCTATTATCCCCATCTAGATGCTCTCCTTGAATTCAAAGCGGGGAATTTCTATCTTCATTCTCTTTGGGTCCCTCTTAGGGGCCTTGAGCCAATGGGTATTCATGTATACCCGGGTGGCATCTTCCAACTGTGTAAACTGAGCCAAGGCATCAGTCCTCGTAACCACTGTGGCTCTGTCAAATTGTGGGATTCCTAGTACCACCCGAAATGTGTCTGGGTCGAGGGATACCAGAGGAGTGGGGTATCCTGTGAGTTCTGTGGCCGCGAGCATAAAAACCCAAATGGAGGAGTTGTAGTTGGCTACTAGTGTTAAGATAAGCTCCGGAGACTGCACAGAGCACGGGCAGCAAGCAGCCCGGAAGATCCTAGAGCCTCCGACGTTGATCGCTAATTGATCTCCAGCTTGTCGCTGGATGTGCATTACTTTTATCAAGGCCTGCATCTCTGCCCACATTCCTACGCTGGTGTCGGTTATAAGCTTAACCTTGGATTCAATCTTTGAGCCCGTGATGACGTTTTTCTGCACGAACTTCATGGTCAGGGGCAGTTTCTCCAGGGCCCTTTCCATCTTGGATTTTACGGCCGCCCTGGTGGTCGTTGTGGAGGGAAGTTCTGGACTTTCGGGCAGGGAGGATGCGGATGCTTCAGACATGATTGATAGATGAACTTTGGGAACCTGCAAGGTAGAGCGATTGTCAGAATACATTTGTCAAAAATAGTTACTCCGGGGTGCGGAGATCTTACCACCGCGATGTTTTCTTTTCCTAAAAAGTTAGTTTCATGCAAAGATAACCGAAAAGCAAAACACATCATAAAATTAAGATCTTTATTAAACATCCGGGTCTGGGGATTTTATCACTCCATAAAGGCAAAGGATAGACGGTGGTAGGAGACCCGAAGTCCGGAGAAATGACTGTTGGTGAGAATATGTTAAAATCCAATTCACCATGCCCACGTGGGCGCCACGTGCGTAGGTATTAAATGGAAGTTATGGCAATGACGGCTGAGCCAACTGTCTGAACGCGCGAAAAGTGGAAGCCACTTGGCTGGAATTGATTGTGCGCATGGGACATAAATAAGGTTCTGACAGACTTCATGGAGGAGAGAGAAAACTGTCTGTTTTAAACCAGCCGAGAGCTGAGTTTCAAACAGTTGGTTTTCTGCCCCGAAGCGAGTTCACGGGCGGAAAACCGGAAACACAAGCGACTCGACCAGCTCATTGAGCCACTTGAAAGGATATACACAGAGTTGAGGGATATATACAGAGACTATATACAACTATACATGCATATACATACGAATATAAACATATATACATAGATACAACATAGAGCGACGTCTACGAGAAAACTAGACAAAGCAGAACAAACTATCTACAGCTATCTACACATTTTACAGATGAACCACCTCTACGCAGTGGGCGGACAACCCTCTGGCAGAGAGCCGACCCACCAACGGGCGGTGAAACCAGAAAATAGAAAAAAAAGATGAAGCAGACGACAAAGCAACAGAAACCAAAAAAAATAGAAGGAAACTAGAGAGGCGGAAGCGGAAAGACCAACCTGAGAACGCAGAAGGCGGAGGAAAGGGAAGGGTTACAGCAAGAGCTCTGCAACAGCTCAAGTTGTCAATCGGTCAGAGTCACCACCGTGAAGCACTTGCACTTGCCTGAAAGTGATTGGAAATGTTAAGCGTTGATTATCATAAACTCTCTGCAAATGCTTTGTTAATCGCTTTGTTAATCACTCTAAGTGCTTGGAAGTTTTCATCATGGTAAATGTGAAAGTGATAGATAATCCCTATTTATACCCGTGGTAAAAGATAACTCTCCTCCTCCTTCAGCAACCTCCGGACAAGAAAACCTCCAGACCCCGGGCCCGAGGATTCCCCGTGATGATGTTCCTTAAGAACATCATGGCGAAGAATCCCGGAGTCCAGAATCCGATTTCCAATGAAAGGCAACCTCCGGGACCGGAGTCTCGGAGATAGAAAACAAGCAAACAAAACACCACGTCGGGGAAGGAAACCCTGGAGAAAGAAAGAAAAAAGGGAAAGAAAGACAAGGCAAAGCCGCAAGCAAAAACGAGAAAAAAAAAGAGGGGGGGGACCCAACATTTTGCACACAAAATGTAGGGACGGGGATGCAAGGCATAACAGATAGTAAGTTAGTCTATAAGTTATAAAGTAAAAATACTGAAGAACCAATGACATAAGCTGAGAAATAGATGCCTGGAATATACCTTATGTACCTTATGTAGTTTATGTGGTTTTTAATGCAGGGAAAGTGAGAATAAACTGTGACAGGTCTGGTGAACACATACAGTGGAGGGTGTGTTTGAAAGCACCAGTATTGGAGAGTTTGAGAGTAAATTGATGATTTCAGGGTTTGAAGGGCTACTAGACAGGCCTAAAAGGGCTATAGTAGAATAATGGTCAAATATGAGTGGATAGGAGTGAATGGGAAGTTGTAACATGGAAAATATACCATGTTAAGATGATCTATGGTGTTGGGATCAAGGTGAGAGGTCTGGTTGGAGTTTTGGTATGGTGGAGACACTAAGTGCACTAGGTAGCCTAGGATGATGTTGGTGCTAGAAGGCATTAGAACAAGGGAACAAGGAAGTGAACTTGAGTAGTATTGTTGTGGGAGTGACTTAAAAAGTGATGTAGAGGTGGTGGTTGGTGACCTCATTAATCATGTTTGACAGCAATCCATCTCCTATTTGTAACAACTTCTCACTTCCAAAGTCCCCTCAAGGACTCACCTTCTAGGCTTCCCCAAGTTCCCCTAGTGCTTCCCAAACACCATATCTTCACTCAAGACTTCAACCTTGATTTAAAATACATAAATAATCTCCTTGTGACCTAGCTACCATGTTCCATCAACCCATTAAGTCTAGATAACCACTTCCTTACCCAACTCTAACATTTAGCCCTTAAAGCTAGTAGCCCACACCAGTCACTATTTTGTCCTTTTCTCCAACATTCCCCAAAAAATGAAGGAAACTAAAACATGATTTAGATACCCTTTTGGGATCTATAAATCCTCCCCAAGATTTAGTATTTACTCCTTTGGACCATACCCAGGATCCAATACTCTTGTGACCCCCAAACTAGGCCTAATTCTCCCCATTTACAAAGAAACCCCTAACTCCACTTACTCTCATGACTTCAAAGGATGAAACAGTCCTTCTAGGGGTTAGGACAACATATTTTCAACTCTCCAAGGCTCTATCCTTTATCTATGGCCTTAGCCACTAAATCCTCACTTCTAGGATCACACACTTAGGGTCTGATCAAAAGGATCACACGCCTAGGGTCTGATTCATTTTTGTTGACACGTGGAAGAATTTGGTATCATGATATCCCACATTAACACACACCTCTCTTTGAAATGGCTATCCCACAATGGATAATCACAAAAACCAGATTCATCCACGAAATCCTTGAAGTCTAAAATTGAAGAACCTACTGAAATGAAATCAAGATCAAGATTAAAGAGCTACAGATCTACATAAGTGAACAAAAAAAAAGACTACCAATGGTGAACTTCCACTATTAAATTGCAACAAGATAAAAAATTGGTAGTGAAAAATATAGATCTCACACCAAAATAAGTTAAGTCTCATAAACATCTCTTAACTAAAGAAGATTGATTATGGGTCTAGAATGACATTGAAACTTCCTTTCAGTAGGATATTTATTACAAAAAACATTCTAATTTCATTTGTTAAACTAGTATAAAATGTCTTTCTCTCATCAGTATTGGAAGGGACATGTACATTGAACAAGATGAATTTTAATGATGCAAACTATTAAACTCTCTTTTCTTCCAATTAAAATTCATATTTTTAAGGACATTTGGATGAAGCCAAAACATAAACCAAAGTTCCAGGTCCTATTTTGCGTTATCATGGACACGAGGACATAGATTTTTACAGCTCCCATTTTGTTTGATATTGTTCATTCTTTGCTCCTAATTTATATTTTTTATTACCAAAAATTGAGTTTGGAATAGAAAACACACACTGTCGTTCTATAGATAAATCTCAAAAAACAAGAAAACAATCCATCCAATGGGATAGCTACTCCAACTAATCCCAAACCCACTTTGAATTAAAAAAATCATTGATTATTAATCTAATCATTGGGTACTTTATGTGAGGTACTTTTACCCCATGAAGAAAGTTGATGGAAGCTATATATTGAATTTACAACATTTATATTTTTTATAGAAAGATTAAGTGTTGTGCTATGCTGAAAATGAATGGTTGTGCACCAATGGCATCAATGTGTATTTGGGTAGATATTTAAAATATTGAAGGATGTATTTTAGATGAAGATGTGTTTTGATTATGAACAATCACTATGTGTTTAAAATTCGTATGTATGATCGGTTCTTGGGATATGTAAAGATTGTGAGGAACTCTCAGAACCAATTGTTTTTTCAAAGAATTATGGCATACATTACTACAGATCATAATCAATGCAATGGATGCTTTTAATATCTCCAAAAAACTCCATCCATTGCCACTGCAATGACTTCCCCATCTTCCTATGGTGGCATAGTAACATCATGAACTTAGTTTCAAGCTATGCTTGATTTATATTACTACTTGGCCCCCTTTCAATAAATGTCTATGGAGTGATATTTCTATTATCAAATCCTCTCTATCCAGGTTGCTTATAACCATGTCTTTGCAAAGCATTAGGGATAATGTACTCAATCATAAACCTTTATTTTACATGTCCAAATCCATTCACAAATAGGAAAAGGAAAACTCATGGTCAGGGGATTTTTCCACTCTCCAATGCTTCACATGATTGATAACCATTGTATTTTCTACTCTAAGTCCAGTAGAGGCCATGGCCGTGAAGCACAAAACCAAACCCCTTTATTTATTTCTATATGTATATCTTTTTAAGCTAAAAATCCTATCCTTATTTATATTACATAAAATGTATAGATGTATAGTAATCATGTCTGTATGTATACAATGTATAGATGTCCTCATGCCTATATATTGTCCATATATGCGCTCACTTTTATGAAGCCAAATGTATGTATATATGTAGACACAATGGGTTTGATATTAATAATATACACATAGAGATTCCTAATACAGAACAATAGATGAAAATCAAATGGTTTCTTATAACTATGGATTTGCAAAATTTTAGGGATTCTATACTTACTTATAAACCTCAACTTTCACTTGGTAAGCCCATTTAAAATATTACATTATAAAATACTTGCAAGCTTATTTTTTAAAATTTAACAATACCTCCTCTAAAATGCATACATACACAAAACTAGTGAACAGTAATCGAATATATGTTCGACCCTTCAAGTTCTTGCATAGGTTATATTCAACAACCACAAAGATCTCGATTCTTAATCCTATGGAAAACTGATAAATGAAAATGTCCAGCAACCACAAAGATTTAAGATTTGGGGGTTTTCCAGATCAGGCTAAAGAAAATGATAAATTACAAAACAAATAAAGAAGAATTGGAATTCATAGTAGATGGGTGTTGGAGATTTTTACTCACCTTGTGATGAAGCCAAGAACTGGTTTCTCACCTTCAAAATTTGAAAAACTTGTTACCAAGATCAACGAAAACGTGTATGAGGTTATTCAAATTGAAAAATACAGTTTGAATAGCCATCAATGTATAAAGGGTACGCAAACAATCTTAGTGGTAAAATGGTTAACAAACCTCAGATATAGTAAAAGTTGGGAATAAAAAATTGTAAAACAGGACGTGTCCTCAAACTCATGAACAAGCAATGAAGGTAAGCAGCATGGTGTCCTCTAAATCATGGGTGACATATCCTTGGCAAGCAGCTGAGTGGTTGTGTTACCGGGAAAAACCAAGCTCATCATTAGGGCCCTCTTTCTCTTGCATGCACAGCTCGATCACAAATGAGCCTTCGGGAAAAACCAAGCTCATCATTAGGGCCCTCTTCCGCTCGCATGCACAGCTCGATCACAAATGAGCCTTTCTTTTTCTTTTTCTTTTTTGTTTATTATCAAGAGGGTGTCGCAATTACGATGGTATCATCACTATTATGATAGCATCAGGGGCACTTGGAAAAAAACACAAAAATCATACACAAATGGTAGCGCCATCACAAATTGGTGTCAAAATTTGACCACAAATATTGTAGTGACATGAGATTAGGTACAAAAGGTTTTTGTACCAAGTTTCAACTTTTCTCTTGTTCACATTTAAGGGTCTCCATTATTGTTTTATATTTTAAAAGTAAATCTAATTAAATGATTTCACAAACTATAGATATATATATATATCACAACATTCAACGTAAGCTCTGAGGCATAAAAACAATAAATAAATAATATCAGTCTTTTTAAATTTGTGGATAATCTAATTCATCATTTTGTGCTACTCTATATGATTTATGAGCATTTTCCTCTAATGTAGCTTCTCTTTCTAAGAATTCAATAGTTTACTGACATTTTCCCTCTAATTTTCAGGTTCCTGCTAAATTTCCTGATCATCCTACCAAATTAGTAGAACCTTTTGATTCATGCAAATTTTAAACGGATTCCTATAATATTCTTGCTTGATAACTCTGCCGATTGTATTGGTCTATCAAAATCTAAAATGTTTTCCACTAATCCTATTGATAAACCAATTGATTTATAATAGTAGAAATCATTTTCCTCCAGATTGTCACTCTTATTGATGATCCTGTAGAGCATGAAAATTCTTAGAAATCTTCTCCTATTCTTCCTGAGCTTTTGGGCGTGTAGAGTGTCAGTTTGTTATTCTTATTTTAGCTTGTAAAACCTTATTTTTCCTAATTCTATAAAATAAAATAGAAAGGTCTATAAATTGGCATAGAATAGTTGAAGTATTTTAGAAGATTTAACGAGTCACAGAACCATACTATCTTATATAACTACCAATTCTCTTGCTTGTCAATTCCAACATTCTACCTGTTGATCAAAAGGGCATACATTTATCAAAAATATTTGAATATAATGACCTAAAACATTTGTGAAATGAGTGAACCTAATACACCCTCTCCACAAAATTTAATCCATAAAACAATGACAACCACTTAACAAAATATCCAGGCCTAAAAGTGACAAAAGAGAGCGAGAAAAAGGTGAAAGAAAACCAAAAACCCAAATTTTCCTACCCCATTTTGCTAAGTATCTTGTCTGCATGAACTAACAAAAAAAATGAGCCAAGCAATTAGAATTGCAAAAAAAAACCAAAAATATTCATTCCCGAGAAATGTAAAGGGCAGTGTGGAAAAAAAAAAGATCGAGAAATAAATAGTACCAAAGAAAAAGGCTTTGAAGTGGTTAGATTTGAAGCCATTTATGTACAATATTTATATTCCAAAGGGGAAAGATTAACTAATGGATATAAGGTGAACAAGTATTGATCGTAGCGAGGTATTAAATTATCTCCAAGTTCAAACATGGAAAAACTCTAATTTTATACTATATATTCACTTGAATAATTTAATATTAAAATTTAAAAATATTTAACATTCACAATACTTATTAACATAAGAGTCATTGATAGTTTAATAATAATCAAGAAGTATTTGATAAAGATACCTTGGTCAACCTTCGAGCAAGAAAACTATCAGATCAATTATTGTCAGAGATAGCTACTAAAATTATAAATGAGATAGCAGAAGAAGAAGGAATACTATTGTATGAAGGAGATCATAACTCAATGGACTTACAAAAATATAGAAAAACGGCCACACCAGACCATGTGATTCAATATATTGAGGAAGCAGGGCAGGCACAAGATCACGACAAGATTTTCACACTTAGTAAATGAAGTAGCAATATAGCAGAAGATGAGGGAATGCTAACCTCCACAGCAGCTCAGACCCCAAGTAGCCCCCAGCAAGTACAATAGATTAATCAAGAAACACACCGATCCTATACACAGGCTAAGACTACACAGTTGAAGGAGGACCCTAGCTGCACAAAGGATCTTCAAGAATTTTATCCAGAATATCTGGAATATAATTCAGAAGGGAACATATATAAATAGACTGAGGATATGGATGACACAAATATCAAAGAAGGCTGGCAAGATGAGAGTACAATCCTGTCCTCCACTAACATTAATGAGCTAACATACTCGCATATTAAAGATTGGATCCAAAGTAATACTTTTCTGAACCCAGAGGAAATCCAAGTAGTAATTAGCTAGGAAACCCATGGTGATAACGAAACTGAAATAATTGAGCCAAAATCTTAGCAGCTAAATTTTGATCCTAATCTTACCCTCTCACTTGAACAAACACTATTTCAAGAGTTACAGGATAAGGCTACACCAAAAAAGAGAGGTAGAAAACCAAAAAATAGTCTAACACAAAAAGAAATAGTAGCAGGTATCCAATCAACATTGGATGGGAATTTCACATGTTCCAAAAGATTGACAAGGAGAACCAAGGGTTCTCCTTGTCAATAATGAAGATAGCCTCCTGGAATGTTAGAGGTTGAAATACCTCTGAAAAAAGATACAGAATCAAGCAAGAGCTGGATTCTTTAAAAGTGGATGTGATACTTCTCCAAGAAACAAAGATGTCTATGGAATTTTTTAACAAAACAATTGGGAATTGGACAAAATGGAAGTCTGCAGATAGCCCAGCGGCTGGTGCTTCGGGTGGACTGGCTATCCTTTGGGACCCAAAATTAATTCAAGGGCAGCTAATTCATAGGAGTGACAATTGGCAAGCCGTCAGAGTGGAGTGTTTGGATATAAAAATTCTGCTATTTAATATCTATGGGCCTATATCAACTCAGGACAAGCAAAGGTTGTGGACAGAAATCACTCAGTTTATACAACATCAATTAGACACACACATTATTATGGGTGGAGACTTCAATGCCATCCTTAAATTGTCAAAAAAAAATGGTGGGATTTCCCCACCTCTGAGAACAATTCAGGTTTCTCCAATTTTGTGGAAGATAATGGACTAATGGATGTTGAGGCATCAAATGGGACTTTTACATGGACCAATAAAAGGGCAAAATTCTCACAAATAGCTGTCAGGATGGACAGATTTCTTCTATCACAAAGCTGGAAATTAGCAAATGTTACATATTACTCAGAAATTCTGCCTTGGCTAGGATCATACCACTTCCCTATTTGTCTGCATGTGACTTCGATACTTCCCAGACAAGGTTTCCAGTATAGGCCATCCTTCAAATTTGAAAGAATGTGGCTATGACATCGAAGCTTCTTGCCTTCCCTCAAGCAGTGCTGGATTTCTACCTCGAAGACAAAGGGAACCAAAATGTTTCAATTTGCAAATAAGATGAAACATACCAAGAAATGGATAAAAAAATGGAATGAGGAGATCTTTAAGAATATCTTTACGGAAAAAGAGGCAGTAATGGTAAAACTAGAGTCCATATATAACACTAATATTAAACAAGGAATGGATGATGACTCATACACCATTCAGCAAATCCTAATGCAAGAATGGGAGGAAATATGTAGCAGAGAAGAGGAATATTGAAGGCAAAAGTCAAGAGAGTTATGGTTAAAAGAAGGGGATAGGAATACAAAATATTTCTATGCATTAGCAAAATAGAAAACATCGAGCAATCAAATCTTCACTATTACTAATGTTGAGACTAGTACCATATTAACTGAACCTCAAAGCATCCAAGAAGAAGGAGTCAGATTCTTCCAGACTCTGTTAGCCTCTCCTCCTAATGCACGTCCAACAACATCGCCAATGGAAGAATTATTAGAGGCAATTCCCACTTTAATAACAGAGGTTGATAATTTAAAACTCCTGGCTCCATTCACCATCCAGGAGATCAAAAAAGTGGTCTTTTCCCTACCCCCAGATAAAGCCCCTGGCCTAGATGGGTTTACTTCTTTATTCTTCCAAATATACTGGGATTGGATTGGATGGGAATTATTGGGTGTAGTTGAAGAATCTCGGATCAACAAATCCATGTTAAAAAACTTCAAAACCACAAATATAGCCACTATTCTGAAAGTTAAAACTCCAAAAACATTCACAGATTTTCATCTGATATCCTTATGCAACACTATATACAAAATCATAACAAAGGCTATCTATCTAAGGATGCAACACCTCATCCCTAACCTTGTCTCACAACCACAAGGGGGTTTTGTTCTAGGCAGAGAAACAATGGAAGGAGCTCTAGTGGCACATGAAGTTCTACATTCCATTAACACTAGTAAATCATCACATTTTTTCATTAAGTTGGACATGATGAAAGCATATGACAGAGTAAATTGGACTTTTCTCATTAAGGTACTACAAAAATTCAGATTTGCAAAAGGTTGGTGTAAATGGATTAAGTCTTGTATCTCGGGTGCGGGTTTCTCAGTTCTGATAAATGGTGTCCCAGCTAGTTTCTTCTCATCCACACAAGGAGTTAGGCAGGGGGACCCTTTGTCACCATTGTTGTTCATTCTCATGGTAGAATCATTAAACAAGATTATCCAATGCAAGAAAGCATTAGGTAAGTGGATAGGGGTGCAAATTAGACAGACAAATATCTCAGTGACACACTCTTTGTTTGCGGATGACACATTACTCTTCAGGATTGAAAATATCTCTAAGGCAAGACAGATTAAGAAAACACTGGACCTTTACTCAGCAGCCTCAAATCAAAGCGTCAATCCTACCAAATCTAAAATCTACGTGTTTAACACTAATCAAATTATATCCAATAAAATTGTCAGCCTCTTAGGATTCTCAGTAGACTTCCTACCATCCCTTTTTTTTATGGGAGCTAACAAGACCAGTTACTGGTCACCTATCACTGAGAGAATTAAATCCAGGGTAGTAGCATGGAAAGCAAGGTGGTTATCACTTTCAGGCAGAATACTACTAATTAAAACAGTCCTATCAGCTATCCCTAATTATTATTTATCAGTTCTTAAAGCTCCTTCATCGGTTCTTCAAAAAATACAAAAACTACTAAGAGATTTCCTATGGACTGGGAATATTAATGGAGAAAAAAAATCCCTCTGGTCTCTCTTGAGAAATTGACACAAGTAAAGCAGTTAGGTGGAGCAGGGATGCATGATTTACACAAAAGAAATCAAGCATTTGGGGGTAAATTAGTTTGGCAAATGTATACAAAGCCACACAACATTTGGTGCCAAATAATGCAAAAGAAGTATTTAGATGATAATAATCCGGCCAAAATTTTAACGGTATTAGATCCCCCTAAGGGCTTAGCCATTTGGGACTTCATGATTTCATCTAGAGAAATAGTAAGCAATTTCATTACCTGGGAAGTGAACAATGGCCTATCAGTAAAATTATGGCGGGATTCATGGAATGGTGCACCCCCACTAAACCGAATGAATGACATTGAGAACATAGTTGCTGCAGCAGAAAGTGCATGGGGAACCTACCTAAGTGATTATGCATTAGCAATATGTCTACACTCAAAGAAGGTAATATGGAAAGACCCCCATGAGCTACCTTTATCCCCTCAAGAGATAAAATGTTTGGAGAAAATTTTCTCACAAAATTTGGTCTACCTATCAAATTTAGAGGATAAATTGATCTGGGCACCGGGGACAGAAGGTAGATTCTCCATCAAGGATGGATATAATCTTATCTATTAGAGAGAGGCAACTATAAATCCATCATGGGCTTACATGTTCTGCTGGAACAATCTGACATTACCCAAGGCAGGATGCTTCACTTGGCTAGCTTTGAACAATAGGGCATTAACTAGTGAGCGATTACATAGACTCAACATAGCTCAACCATTCAACTATCTTCTATGTGATAATCACCATGAAGATACAGATCACCTATTTCTAAATTGCCAATTTGCACAAGAATGCTGGTTTTTTGTCCTCAAAAAGTTACAATATTCTACCCCACTGCCAAACAAGTTAAGTGAACTATTTGAATCATGGCCACAGTTATATTCTTCATCCCTCTTCTTAGCAATTTGGAAGTGCACTCCAGCGCTAGTTGTCTGGGCAATATGGTGGGAGAGAAACAAAAGAATTTTTCGCAGTACTCCCTCTTTAGTTCAGGCAGTTACAAATGACCTAGAGAGATCGATTTCTGAACTAGTCAATGCTAGCCACAGTAAACTAAAACACAATTTGGTGATGACCTCATGGGATTCAACAATACTGCGAGAATGGAAACATATTCATGTACCTTTTGGTTGGTGTTTCAAAACAACATCGAATTAGGTGATTACTAGAGATCAAGTCAAATGGATTCCACCAGCAAAAGGGATTAGCAAAATTAATTTTGATGGCGCCTCAAGAGGGAACCCAGGTAAATCAGGGGTAGGCGTATGCATTCGGGATCATCAAGGATTACTATTAGCAATAAAAATTTTCCCACTACCAACTGGAACAAATAACATGGCTGAGGCTAGGGCATTATTTGAAGGATTAATATTGGCTAAAAATGGAGGATTTCACCAAGTACATATAGAAGGAGACTCGATGGTAATAATCTTAGCATGCCTTAATCAAGTATCTCACAACTGGAGACTCACCTACATTCTTCAACAAATCTGGCAATTACTAGATTCATTTTAAGAAGTTCAGATATCACATACCTTGAGGGAGGGAAATCAATTAGCAGACCACTTGGCAAATCAAGGATGTGATGGACATGAGGTAATAACCTATAATTATGATGCAACTCTAGGTCAGGATGCCAAGTTACAAGAAATTTATAACCTTGACAGATCAACATATGTAGGATCATCTCCAATTGTGCGGATGTGAGACTGGCGACTATATAGATATCCTACTTGGAAGCATCGCTTGGTGATAGTTAATGACAATACAACACCACTTCACATGGCGGTACAGTCAAATCTATGTGATTGAGCGGAATGCTATTACATGATGAAAGGGTAACTCTTAAGTACCAACTCCCTGTAATTACAAGACCATCACGACAATAAAAGTACCCTGTTTAAGTTGCCATGTATTTTGATCATTAAAGGATATATGTGATTAAAAGATACACACCCTATATTATAAATACGTGCTATACTTTTTATACTTCAATTGCAGATTGTGGGAGATATGCCATTAATTGGCATGAAACATAACCGCCCAACTGAGATCTACAAATACCCATCTTCTCATAACGTGCATTTGCAATGACCTGTAAGTATTACACAGTGCAAATTATTTGTAGGAGAGCAAAATGCTTCGTAAGGAATTTCCTTCCTGCCAGACTTGCGGGCATTTTCATGATGAACTATTACTAAGGAACTATAGGGTATACATCTCTCCACAGGCTTCTGAGTCTCCATTCCCAAACAGAATTGAAGGCCCAAAAATTGAACAAGTCTTTATCGTCAATTCAATGTTACATTATAGGTCTGTCCGTCGTGTTGTTGGGGAGCATGTTTTATCTCCCAGAACCAGAATAGTGGTCTTCCCCTCTCAGCTGCTGTCGATATTCCTCTCCAACTTAATGGATATGCTGCAGTCAGTGGAATTGGTAGTCCACATCGCTAATAAGATTGTTGGGCCTCAATATATTCACGGAACACGACTCACGATGGCACTACAAAGGTATGACCTTTGGTCAAGCAATGCATCAATTGGGGGACTGCTATTACACCAAGACATTATGGCCAGTCACGAACACTTGATGGCATATGACAGTTTCAAATGGGCGATGTAACAGAAGAGCTTCCGAGTACTAAGTAACAATTTGCAGATTGTGGGTGCGGCCCTTGGGAAACCGATGGTGGATAAACTCCGATGTCTGGCACATACGATCTTGGATCTTCTACTTTCGCCACATCCTTTGGTTCAACCTCCGCTCTGCTACAAGGCACCCTCTGGGAACTCAAAACAAGTACCTGATTTGAATGCACCACCTTCGCCCGGTCACTCTTCCAACATTTGCCTAGCGGTCTAGAACACAATCGATGGATGGGAAAGTGAAAGTGTTGCGGTTCTGCCTGCCGGATGGGAAAAAGCATGGGATTCTTCTGCCCCAATGGAAGAATGATTGAATGCGAAACGAAAGCATGCGGTTTGGAGGCGCCATTTTGTGAATCCATGAAATTAGGTATATGGCTTAGGCATATTTAGTAGGCCTTATTTGAAATTTTGATACTCTGTAATAAATAGCGAATAGTATCATTGTATAGTTTTTGATCCCTTCCATAATTTGGGGGAAAAAACTTTGGGGGATATCTCTATTTTTTGTATCACTCAACCAGAATTAGTGGGTTTCATGTGGAAGCCAAAATGTAATCATCGTAATATAACCTATTAGGATTTGTGGGTTTTTTGAGCAAATTCATATGTCAAAGCTGACATATTCTAAATTGTATACGACTCGATCCTGGGGTTTCTTCCTGATTCTTCCACGAGGGAGTCATTGAATCAGTATATATTAATATAAATATGGTGGACACCACACTTTGGCTTAAAAAAATAATAATAATAAAGGGAATCATTAGTTCTAACATGTGAAGATAAGTATTTCATATGTCTAGATCACTATAATTTTATTTTTGTGATAGAAGACAATTTGATTACATAATAAATCCAAACAATAAACATACAATTAAATTCAAAGAGAGTTCCGTGTAAAAGTGGGTCATGCTTATTTAAGGATCAAAAAATGTCTTAAGGTTACCATTAGGGTTATTGTTAGATTAGATTTAGGTTGAACTTTTGCTCAAAATTAGATTTATAGTAATGTTAAGATCAACAATGAATAACATTATGGATAATTATATAATAAATTATTATAATAGTAGTACTATATTATTGAGATTAAAATAGTAATATGATAATTTAATAATAAATATATATAATAAAAATACTTATTATAAAAATAATAAAATACTATATTAATGATATAATAAAGCTTACTAAATATCATCTCTAATTTAATAAGAGGATTCAAATATCACTAATTAATTACACACACATTTTCTAACATGATAATATTTTTTTTAAAAACTGCTTAATATTGTAAAGACAAACATTAATAAAGTTGAAGACATTATTACAATAATTTTAAACAACTTTTTTTTTTATATTTTTAATGATTAAATTAAATTTAAATGACATTAATTTTAATTCTAACCAGACAAAGTGTACAAGATCTACCGAGTAGATCATTACACATAAGTGAGATCCATCATAGTAAGATCATCCCTACCACTAATTTTGATAAAAAAATCTCCTAATTCTGCTAATTTGGTCTCGTGAAAATTTCTAATGGTGGGAAACAAATGTACACCATAAACTCCACCACACCAAAGAGAACCATACAAGGTCTTGCTCGCCGAAAGAAATCATGCTACTCCCCCCTCCCCCCCCCCGTCCCTCCTCCCNCCCCCCCCCCCCCCCCCCCCGAAGGTTGCAAATTACTTCTGAAAGTCTAGTTTTCCATGCTGGAAGAACACAGGGAGTAGCAATGGTACTACTTCAGAATAGTGTTGGGAAGCGAGCGAGCAGTGGCGGTGAAGAAGATCCAACACATGGAAAGACATGGCAACCGACAAGGAAGGTGCCAAATGTCAGATCAGAGTCAACATTTGCAGTGGCTCTTGCCAGGGTTCGAACCTGCGCATCCTCCGACGGCTCCTCTGACTAACTGAAGAGATTAAATCTTTTCCTTTCCGGGTACCGATCAGGTGCGTGAGACACATTTATTGTCCGGTCAATTGTTTCTCCCCATAATTTTGGCCCTTAATGTAGGTAGGTTAAAAGAGAAAAAAGTTAAACTTATCTCACTATTATTATAAAAATAAAAAAGCTATATCTTAAATTATGATCCTATTGTGAATAGGTTACTATACATAAATATATAACATATAATAATAAAATAAATATATTTAATAATAATATAAATGAAATAAATAAATTTAATAGTAATATAAATGAGTTTACCTTTAAAATTAATGTTAATATTGTTTCATCATAATTATACTTTTTTACATATATTCTTCATATTTAAATTCTAATAAAGTTTGAAATTAGTATTGGTTTTATTTAATCATTTACCAATTTAATGAGATTATTATATATTAAGATTGCTATTATTTATTACTAATTTTATTTATTTTAAATTTTTATTTTTATTAACACTTAGATTTTATAAATTTTGACTTTGTATTTTTTTAGTTTACTTCATTCTTAATTTTAGATTATAAACATAATATGAACTTGTTAGTAAATGATTCAAATTATCTTCTTAATTTAAAGGTTTTGTTTCAATTGTGTTTGGATGTCTATAGTGAATATATGGTCTTCATTGATATCTTTGTTGCACAAAAAATGTGATTTGTCAAATGGCCTCACAATTTATCTCATGCACTACACAAATGTATGTAAAAATATACCATTTTTTTTCTAATTGATTGTCCCAACCTCTTCGACATACCAATTACACACCAATAAATGTTTGCTAGTGATATGTCTATTATAATAACATATTCCTATATTTCTGAATCATATGTATATGACACACTATCATCTTCCTCTTAAAAAGACCTATTTGCATGTAGGGTTTAATAACATAGTCATATGATGGTGCACCCAACTAAGATCCCTATCCAAATTTTATTGGATCTCCAAACTGTTCTAAATATTGAAAAATTGAAATTTCTACTCACGATTTTGGAAAACTTGAAGTTAGAATACTTAACTATAGATCTCTTGTAAGTCCTAACACTAACACTCTTTCTCTTCAAGATAGCATGGTGGAATATGTCTTGATAAGAGGAAGGGGAGTGATAGGATAATTTAAAAGAGCGGTCGTTAATCTATTGTATTTTCTATTTTTTGAAATTTGATCAATAATGCATTTTACCTAGAGGATAGCCACTTTACATGGATGAGAGTCGTGTCCATTTAAAAGCATTGTGATGGGGATAAAAAATAGAGATGTCAGTCAATCTGAGGGATGTAGAATGTAGAGGTATGTCAGAATGAATGTGATGTGACTTTAACGTGAGGATGATAGTTTATTGCTTTGACTCACCGTTCAAGATCAACTGACACCTTATGTCTTTCAAGCCTTTTTTTCTTCAATCTTTCATTTTACTACCTTGTCGTACGTTGCTGCTGAGAGTCACACAATCTTCATTCTATCACTTTCCTTGGTTTGGTTCGTAGAAAAGGCAACGTTAAAGCAAACTAAGTTTGTGCTCTGGTTGATCGTGCTTCTTCTAACCCTAAATTCGATGTTCTTATAGCAAGGCGACACTCTAATATAAACTAGCGCTTGCACCTAAAGGAGGTGCAAGGGGTAACCAATAGGAAATTGTCTATAAGTTAATATATACACAAGGCACAACTTAACATTTTAAGATAAGTGAAAATTACTTTGTCATAAATATTTTTATTTTTTATTTTTAAGTAAGTCTCCATTACTTTATTTTCTTTAGTATGGTTAACTAATTTATATGTTCCACTCTTAATTAATTATTAAGAGTTAAAACCTGCAATTGAAATAACACTTTTATTGTGTAAGGGCATCATGTGAGGAATCATATTGTTCTATAAAGAATAATTATGTTTATTTATTATTATCACTTTTACAAGTAGGACTTGTGATAAATAGTAATTGTTATAGCAAATATTAAAAATTAATCAATATTAGCTATAAAATATTGGGATAAATGAGAAGAATCATATAACAATACTCTACTAAAATTGTATGCAATTATATACATAACAACCTAGAAAATGAAAGAAATTAACTATTGAATCATATAAGAACATTCTACTCAAGTTGTATGCAATTATATGGATAAAAACTTAGAAAAATGAAAGAGATTAACCATATTTTCTTTCTAGTCTAAATAAATTACAAAAAATATATGTTAGAATTTATAATAGTACATCTTATATTTGTATCTATTTAGTCAAAATACTATAAAATATTGACTGATTTAATGGTATCCAAAAAAACCAACTATTTTAGTTTTTGCAATTATCTAAAGTTTTTCAATTCCTAACAATTGAGTTTGCATTTCTAACATTAAATTGTATAAAATATAAAACAATTTTTATTATTGCATTATTAAAATTAATTTTTTTTTCATAATTTAAATTATATAGAAGAGTTATTTAAATGCATCGACTCGTAGACAAAGTTAGTATTGATGAGATGTAGGACAACATGATTAATATCCAGGTCTAATTGATTAGTATACAGATCAAATTCTACAACCACTCCATAATTGTCAAAGCCAGGGTTGCTGCCATCACTATTGTTTGGAATTATTGTTTTGCGAAAAAATCTCAAATGCTAGGTCGCCACCAATGTGATTCACGTCAGGCCTTTTGATGGAGAAATTGAAAGTATGTTTTTATTTTTATAATTTTTTCCAAGCATTATGAATGAAAATAGGGTTCACAATATATTTACACACATTGCAAGCAGAATTGGCTAAGGTGGTGATATACAAATATATCTTATGAGAGATCTACCAAAATCAAATATTTACAAAAGGAATAATCTACATTTAATTTTGCAATTACTAAGCACAACTCATAGTGCACACATTTGTATATTGGTATTTATTTATTTTATTTAATAATATATGAAATTAAGTAATGATGAATATATGCTACATAATTAGTTTGTTTCATTCTATTTTTACAATTCTAATATTTTATATTATCAGTAATAACTCTAGAGGATTCTATGATCACCTTAACAGAAATATCTATCTGAGAATATCTAATATGGATTAAATATTTAAAAGAATCAAAGGATTAAATATTTAAAAGAATCAAAGAAATGAATTAAAATTTATTTTCTTTAACCTATACATAAGGAAGAAGTTATCAACCAAGGGTAAGATGGTTACTTTCTTTTTAACCGTGTCTCGATTACATTTAGTAAATTTGATTTGATTTTGAACATACTAAATTTACACTAAATGCTAGTTAAACATCCTAAAGCGTAAGATGGTTATTTTCTTTTTTACCCTGTCTCAGTTACATTTAGTAAATTTGGTTTGATTTTGAACATACTAAATTTATTCTAAATGTTGGTTAAACATCCTAATCATTAATAGTATAATACATGAAAAGCAACCTGATTCTAACATTAAGAAATAGTAATTAGTTACAAATTTGGCATATTGAGAAAAAGGCACTACTAATTATTATTACTTAATAATTATTCTATTACGGTTGAAAATGTACATGATACAAAGAAAACTCAGCATTACGAGAGGGTGAAATACGGAGAAAGAAGATATAATAGAAACAAAAGATCAAACAAGTGAGTCAAGGTAGGCACATGACCACAAGTATCAGCAGCTAGAAATAAAAGGAATAAGGAGCTAGAAATGACGTGCCTTAGAGAATACAATAACCATACAAAGATCACTCTATTTTCTGCAAAGTGTTATGTAAATGGTAGAATAATTTCCAGCTAAAATTAACGCTAAAAAAAGGTAACAACTGGGGCCATAGTCTACTCCTTAAGTTTGTCTAGCTACGTATCTAAGAAGGTGAAAATCTATGTCTGCCTAAGGAATAAATTCAGCCATAAAAACCTCGGTTTGTAGCACTTTTTGCACAAAAATTTAAAGAGATGTAACATCGTGAAATAAGAGGAAAAAGTCTCATATTGAAACTAAAATTCACAAAGCATGTAAAATTCTAATTTTGTAATTAAAATTAATAGAGTGAAAAAATTCTCCATCTTTTTATAATTTGAAATTTATAGAGCCTTAAGAATCAAATTTTACAGAGTTTACTCAATTCCAGGTTTTGTAATTGAAATATACAATGAATGAACATTAAGTAGGTGTCTTGAATCTAGAAATACACTATTATATTCATTTACAAAACCAATTTCTCCAACTTTGCATGGATACTCTATGTTTGTGGATGTGATATGTCTCCTATACAAAAACTATGTGTCATTTTATGGCCTTCAATTCAACTAAATCTAGGCATTTTTAAGTTTCATTTTTTAATCAATCTCCTTACTATTTGGGCCTCACACATTCACCCACTTTCATATGGATGTTTTATTGAAGAACATAACTTGCACCATTTTTAGGATCCAGTAAAAAAGTAGTGCTGAGAAAATTTAGTTTAAATTTGGGTATATCCACGAAGATGGGGGGCCAAAAAGGTGCCAAATTCCTTTTTGGTCCCCAAAAACACATAGCCTGTATGAGCTATAGCACATACGTGCTATAGAGTGCATGCGTATGGCTTGGATTACCCAAGCCTTAGGCTTGGGCAATTCAAACCATACCGCGTGTGCTATATAGAATGCATGCACTATTAAGTTTTATTTAAAGTTTGGACAACCACAAAAGTGGCTCATTTTACTCCTTCAAACCCGCGGCTTAGCTTAGAGACCAGCTCTAGAGTGCGTACGCATTACATTTTGGGTGTTTTCTTCATCAAATCAAAGCAAAAATGGCTCCATGACATCATCAAGGTCGAACCAGAAGAAGAGGTAAGTAATTTTATAACCTATGCCTCTTATTTGTATTGAAATTTAAGTCTAATTTTCAGTTTTCAATCAAATATAATTGTCAAAGTTTCTTTTCTTAAATTTTAAGTTTGATTAGACTTTTAAAATAGATTTAGTTTTACTTGCCAAGAAGGAATGATCTCCCCAAAGAAAACCCTCAACCAAACCCTCCATCGTCTCCTCATGAATAAATGAATGTTGAAAACAACCAAGAAAATAAACCCCAACCACCTCCACCAATCGAGAAACCTCCTCCTAGGACACATGAAAATTTGATTAACCAAATAAAAAGAGGGAAAAAAAAAATAGAATCTTTAATTTGGAGGTTAAAATATTCTATTGATACAAATCCTAGAAGGGCAACACTTTCAAAATCATTAGAATTAATCTTGACTCACATAGGTTTAGTTAGTGGGCAACTTAATTCATGGCACTACAAAAGAGAAGAACAAAAATGATATTATGTAAATAAATTATCATATGTGGGCATAAAAAAGAAAGAAATCAAAAAGATGACATTTTCAAACTCTTTAAAAAGCCAGGGGAAATTGATACTCTTAAAAATACAACAAAGAGGTTCCCAATTTATTGGTGCTTGAATGAAGATATAAAAATAAATTTTTTGGACAAATGGTGGATGGTCTTTGATTCCCCTCCCTATAACAATCATGACCTTCCTATCTATTTCATGAGGAAACTCTATTGTGAATTTGTCATGAAGGAGGTGCCAACTTATTTTGACTTTCTAGAGTCTCGGGGTAGAGGTGGGGGGTCATCATTTGATAGACCTATGGCACATCGTGACCCTAATGCACCTAGGTTTCCCAGTGGCAAGCCACAGATGGACCATGTTAGTATTCCTTCCATTGTGAAGGAACATGTGGAAGTGGACACACTAGGTACGATTAGTGCTCTGACACAGACTCTCATTTAGTGTGTCACTCCTCTACTCGAGGGCGACCATGGTCAGTTTATAAGGGGTTATATTTGTCATTCTTGTGGATCCCTGTGCACATTTGGTATTGTCAAAAGAGAGGAAGATGGTGATGGGCTGATGGATGATGATTTTCTCAATGCAACATTTGGCATTGATACACAGGTAAATATTTGTAAGTTTATTGAATTTATTTGATCATATTTCATTTTTAAATGAATGAATAATTAAATTAGTATCTATTGATTATGATGAAAATTCAAGGAAAGAGTTTCAGTTGCATTGACAATGATCTCTCGGACCCCTTTTACACTACGTCGTCAACTCTACAAGTATGTATCGAATAAAACATTTTAACTAATACATTAGATTATTCTATAATTATATGGATGTTTGTCTCATAACTTATTGTGCATGTACATTAGTTTACTGTTGGACCATCGATGTTCACATTAGACAGTGAAGAGTATCATTCACATTTCCTTGAGGTATGTTTATTTTCATGTTAATTTGATTTACTTGATTATATTTAATTAATAAATGAATGAATAACTAAGTTACTAGACAAATTATGATCAAAATCCAAAGTCAAAGTGGTCATGGCAGTGATCACATTTCTTAACCTGACTTTGTGACGACATCATTTAGTCCAAAGGTATATATAATAATGCATTATAATTAACAAGTCATTGGTACGTTCTTATATGAATGTTTTTCTTATAAATTACCATACACGTGCATTAGTTTAATGTTGGAGCTACAACATCAACACCGCACACTAAAGGATGCGGTGGCACCTTCACAAAGGTACTATTTATTCATTAGTGGGGTTGTAAAATATTATAGGTAATCTTGATAAGTACATAATACTCTTGTTGTTTCATTTTCAGTTATTGACAGCAGAGACTCCTCTTGTTGTTCATGATACTTTAGATCATGGTGTAGTTGTAGCTATAGCTAGTTCTGAAGCACTGACCAAGGTATGAAAGAGATTAATTAATTAGAATTATTATTTTAATAGTTTATATTGAAAATTTTAATGATATTTGTATGCACCCTAAAATGGTCGCCTAGACTTTGGGCCCCATTTCTCAATTTATCAAATCCCTGAATCAATATTTTCAAATATCAACAATACCAATTATATCAATTTCCTTGATCAAATCATAATCAA
>MU223057.1:34661-48718 GCA_018584345.1 Thuja plicata | reverse complement strand
GACATATATATTTTTCTTCATGCTCTACGAATATATATAGTTTATATTTTATGTATGAAATTCATGTGTCATGTGTATTGATGTAGACTACTTTATGTTTATGTGGATGTCTTATGCTTTGTAAATTGCTTATGTCTTATATTTATGCTTGCACGTGTATTTATGTATATTATTAGTGAATGATTCATACTTTATGAGAATATGCATGTTTCATTTAATAAACCTAGACTTGTAATTTTCATTCCAACACCTTAAAAAATTTATAATTGGTCATATAAGATCAAAAATATCAGTCCTACCCAAATTTAGGCCTATTGGAGCATTTTGACCACCTTGACCTATTTAGGGCACTACAAGAACGTTAAGGGATGCACCAATACATTGTGGTCCTAAATGTTCAAATGAGTTGTGAAGCCTAAAAAGGTTATTAATAGAATTTAATCATCAAATTAAAGGTGTTGGCCTCTGTGACACGGTCCCGTAGCAACTAACAGTTCGTCGGTACCCCTTAGGAGCTTCAAGAAACTGACATCTGAAGATCATTGATTTTGTTGTTGAGTGCACCTTCAGGGACACTTGGCTCCAGAGTGGTTGAAAATGTTCAAGCCAGTTGGTGATAAAAATGGGGTCATTCCTAACATTCAATTGACATACCTAATATTTTGGATGAGACGGTTTGATGCCACGATGAGCGGTTTGAAAGATATGCAATGTTGCAGCTTTCAACTGCGCAACATTGCTAGTTTTTTCATCAACTAAGATTGGATCAAAAAATGAAAACAAAATTGAATCTCTAAAAATTGAGATAGGTTATCGTAGGCCTCCATGACATGGTCTCGTATCACCTTACATTCTTTCGGTACCCCTAACGAGATCCAAGAAACTAACATCTGAAGATCACCAATTTTGTTGTTGAGTGCACCTTTAGGGACACTTGGCTCTAGAGTGGTCGGCAACGTTCGAGCCACTTGGGGAGAGAAAAGGGTTCATTCCTAGAATTCACCAAGCATACTAGAGCTATTGGAGAAGACATTTTTGATGCCATGACAAGTGGTTTGAAAGATATGCAATGTTGTAGCTTTCAACTGTGTAACATTGCTAGGTTTTGCATCAACCAATATTGGGTCAAAAAATGAAAATGAAATTGAATATCCAAAAACTGAGATAGGTTATCATAGACCTCCATAACATGGTCCCATAGAACTCAACAATTTTTGGGTACCCCTCATGAGCTCCAAGAAAATAACGTCTGAAGATCGCCAATTTTATTGTTGAGTGCACCTTTAGGGACACTTGGCTCCAGAGTGGTCGGAAATGTTCCACTTGGTGAGAGAAAAGGGGTCATTCCTAGAAATCACCTAGCATATCAGAGTTGTTGGCGGAGACAGTTTGATGCCACAGCAAGCGGTTTGAAAGATATGCAATGTTGCAGCTTTCAACTGTGCAACATTGCAAGTTTTTGCATCAACTGAGATTGGGTTGGAAAATAAAAACGAGAGTGAATCTCCAAAAACTAAGATAGGTTATCGTAGGCCTCCGTGACATAGTCTCGTAGCACTTGAAATTTTTCCTATACCCCTCACGAGCTTTGAGAAACTAACGTATGAAGATTGTCTATTTTGTTGTTGAGTACACCTTCAGGGGCACTTGGCTCCAGAGTGGTCGACAATGTTTAAGCCACTTGGTGAGAAAAAAAGAGTAATTCCTAGAGTTCACCCAGCATATCAAAGTTGTTGGCAGAGAAAATTTGATGTCATGATGAGTGGTTTGAAAGATATGCAATGTTGCAATTTGTAATTGCACAACATTGCAAGTTTTTACAGCAACTGAGATTGGGTTTGCAAATGAAAATGAAAGTGAATATCCAAAAACTAAGATAGTTTATTGTATGCCTCTATGACATGGTCTTGTAGCACCTAACGGTTCATCAGTACCCCTCACGAGCTTCGAGAAACTAATGTCTAAAAATCACCAATTTTGTTGCTAAGTGCACCTTCAGGAACACTTGGCTCCACAGTTATCAAAAATGTTCGATCCACTTGGTGAGAGAAATGGGTTCATTCCTAGAATTCACCTGAAATATTGGAGCTATTGGTAAAGATGGTTCGATGCCACGACGACTGGTTTGAAAGATATGCAATGTCACAACTTTCAACTGCGCAACATTGTAAGTTTTTGCATCAACCAAGATTGGGTCAGAAAATGAAAATGAGGGTGAATCTCTGAAAACCAGATAGGTTATTGTAGGCCTCCATGACACGGTCCTGTATCACCTGACACCTTGTCATTACCCCTCACGAGATCTAAGAAACTGATATCTGAAGATCATCAATTTTGTTGTTGAGTGCACCTTCAGGAACACTTGGTTCCAAAGTGGTCAAAAAAGTTTGAGCCACTTGGTGAGAAAAATGGGGTCATTTCTAGTATTTACTGGCATACTAGAGATTTTGGTGGAGACAGTTCGATGCCACAATGAGTGGTTTGAAAGATATGCAATCTCGCAGCTTTCAACTGTGTAACATTGCAAGTTTTTACATCAACCAAGATTGGGTCAGAAAATAAAAACAAAAGTGAATCTCCAAAATTTGAGATAGGTTATCATAGGCCTCCATGAAATGGTCTTGTACCATATAACATTTTGTCAGTATCCCTCACGAGCTTCAAGAAACTGACGTATTAATATCGCTAATTTTGTTGTTGAGTGCACCTTCAGGGACACTTGGCTCTAGAGTGGTCGACAACGATCGAGCCACTTGGTGAGAAAACCAGGGTCATTACTATCATTCACTAACCATACCAGATCTTTTGGTGGAGATGGTTCCATGCCACAATGAGTGATTTGAAAGATATGCAATGTTGCAGCTTTCAACTGTGCAACATTGCAAGTTTTTATGTCAACTGAGATTGGGTCAAAAAATGAAAATGAGAGTGACTATCCAAAAACTAAGGTAGGTTATCATAGGCCTCTGTGACATAGTCCTATAGCACCTAAAGGTTTTTTTTTACCCAACACAAGCTCCAAGAAACTAATGTCTGAAGATCATCGATTTTGTTGTTGAGTGCACCTTCAGGGACATTTGGCTCCAGAGTGGTCAAAAATGTTTGAGCCACTTGGTGAGAGAAATGGGGTCATTTCTATCATTCACTTGACATACCAGAGCTATTGAAAAAGATATTTCTATTCCACGATGAGCGGTTTGAAAGATATGCAATGTTGCAGCTTTCAACTGTGCAACATTGCAAGTTTTTGCATCAACCAAGATTGGGTTGAAAAATTAAAAAAAAGAGTGAAGCTCCAAAAACTGAGATAGGTTATCATAGGCCTCCATGATACAGTCTCATAGAACCTAGAAGTTCATTAGTACCCCTCATGAGGTCTGATAAACTGACGTCTGAAGATCATTGATTTTGTTGTTGAGTGCACCTTCAGGGACACTTGGCTCCAGAGTGGTCGGCAATGTTCAAGCCACTTAGTGAGTGAAAAGGGGTTATTCCTAGAATTCACCCACCATAACGGAGTTGTTGGTGAAGATGGTTCAATGCCACAATGAGCATTTTTAAAGATATGCAATGTTGCAGCTTTCAACTATGTAACATTTCAAGTTTTGGCATCAAATGAGATTGGTTTAGAAAATGAAAATAAGACTGAATATCCAAAAACTAAGATGGGTTATCATAGGCCTCCATGATACGGCCCTTTAGCACTTGATAGTTCATCAATGCCCCTCACAAGCTCTAAGAAATTGAGGTCTAAAGATCACCAATTTTGTTGCTGAGTGTACCTTCAAGGACACTTGGCTCTAGACTGGTCGACAACGTTTGAGCCACTTGGTGAGAGAAAATGGGTCATTCCTAGCATTCACCCGGCATACTAAAGTTGTTGGCAGAGACAATTCAATGCCAGGACGAGCAGTTTGAAAGATATGCAATGTTGCAGCTTTCAACTGCACAACATTGCAAAATTTTTCATCAATTGAGATTGGGTCGACAAATGAAAATGAGAGTGAATCTCCAAAAAATAAGATATATTATTGTAGGCCTCCATGACATGGTCCCGTAGCACTTGACGGTTTGTTGGTACCCCTCACGAGATCCAATAAATTGACGTCTGAAGATCACTAATTTTGTTGTTGAGTGCACCTTCAGGGACACTTGGCTCCAGAGTGGTTAGAAATGTTTGAGCCACTTGGTGAGTAAAAAAGGGTCATTCCTAGCATTCACCGACATACCAGAGCTATTGACAGAGACGGTTTGATGCCACGACATGCGGTTTGAAAGATATGCAATGCTGCAGCTTTCAACTACGCAACATTGCAAGTTTTTGCATCAACCAAGATTGGGTCAAAAAATGAAAATAAGAGTGAATATCCAAAAACTGAGATAGGTTATTGTAGTCCTTTGTAACACGGTCCCGTAGCACTTGATATTTTGTCAGTACCCCTCACAAGCTCCAATAAATTGACGTCTAAATATTTCCAATTTTGTTTTTGAGTGCACCTTAAGGGACACTGGGCTCCAGAGTGGTCAGAAATTTTTGAGCCACTTGGTGAGAAAAAAGGGGTCATTCCTAGCATTCACCCAACATACTAGAGCATTTGGCAGAGATAGTTCGATGCCACAATGAGGGGTTTGAAAGATATACAATGTTTCAACTTTCAACTGCGCAACATTGCAAGTTTTTGCATCAATCGAGATTGGGTTGGAAAATGATTTAACATGTATCATATGAAGCTAACGTCAATTTGTAGGAAAAGTGAAGTTTTGGGTGATGCCCATGAAGTTGTAGTGTTAGGACACTAAAATGGGTGCAAGGGTGTAGCAGCAACAACTCTAGCCATTCAAGGGCTATAAATATATGATGGAACGTGTTCCCACATGTCAAGGGGAAGGTGAATCCATCATTGGTTGGTTCAGAAAGTGTTTTGAGTGTTGACATTGAGAAAGCCCTAGTTTTTAGTGGTTTTAAGGAATGATTTGGGGCTTTTGGGCATAGGAAGCTTGTATAACCAAATTGGTTGCATATTCCTCTAATTGGGATTATATTAACACTCTATGCAAAGTGGCAAGATTGGGTGTTGAATCTAGGATAGGGTTCCTTTGTAAAAGTGACCTATTAGGTCTCTGAAGGAAAGGGGAACAACAATTTTTGACCCTTGTGTTCCAAAGTACTTCTACCTATTTCTGGTATAATTTTGTAACCCTAAAAGTTCATTTGAATCTATAATTAGTTTGTTCAATTGTTTGGGAGTGTTACAAATGAGTTACAAATACTCTTGTATCAAAGAGCCAAATGAGTTACCAAAGAACTAAATGAGTTACAAATACTCTTTAGGGTGTTTGGGCTTCAATACTCAAGAGGGGTTGTTGGTAATATAATCATGTCAGGGTCACCCTTTGCAATTCCAACTTATGGTAAAAAATTGGCTTCTATCTATAAAGGAAAAGATCGTTCTTATGTCTCTTATCAAAGAACTTACAAAAATTGATTTCATAACCATACCCACATTGGGACATAAGGAAATTAAATTACAAACTAGGGCTAGAAAAAGATTCAAATCATCACCAATAAAGAGGCCACATTCTCCTTGAATCTATATTTAATTGCTTTATCAAGAAAAGACATGATCCACACTTGTATTCTTAGATGAGGTTTTATTCATACCATCAAAGGAAAAACAAAGCTATAGTTTATATGAATTTTTTGTTGATACATGTATACAAAGAATGTACTAGCATGAAACAAGACAGTAAGCTTAACATATAGTTCTACAATTCGCTTCATGAATATATTTTTTAATTAATGATGAAAAATATGTTTACAACTCAGCTCATTAGGAGCACCAGGAGGAAAGAGTTGAGAAGAGAAAACCTCTGGTATTGCCCCAAAAAATATAAGAGAATTTTTTTACTAAATCTTACAAACTTCCCGTTATACATACGGGGAAATACATGAGCAATTTACAATCCACCCAATGTGGATTCAATGGAATTATTTCCTTTACAAATATACATGTTATATGCACATGCATTCAACTAGATTTGACATTACAACATTTTGGATTCACTTTTAGTCCAATGAACCATCTGGATCTGCCCTACCCTTTATTGTCTCAAGTATTGGCTAATGGTCTGATTTGTGAACCTTCCAAAGAGTTTTATTAAGTGGTTTTCCTCCATATCTGGTCAAATGGACATTTGATGCAATGACAAGGTTCAAATAATGAAGAATCTTCCTGTGTGTCTCACAATCCTTGAACAACCACAACCTAGGGTTATTCATACAATACCATCTAAGCCATGTACGAGTTACAACCACTACTTATGTAGGGTATTCTAATCCTTCACCATCTGTAACCGACTGATCCAATTTCTTTTGGCCTCAACACAATGACACAAATAATAATATGTCCCTTTGTCATTGTCTTCTTGTGCAATAACAACAAAAACATGGTTTGCAATGATAGAAACATAACAAGGATATTAATTTAATGAATACTTAGTATAAAGTACTAATTTGAGACTATGTGTGCATTGACTATTTACCCAGATGCACTAGATCAGACAAATGGTCAAAGTCAATGAATGATTCCATTTGTGTTAGTTGCAATGCTCTTGGGGGATGATACGAGTGAAGTGGGCTCAAAATTCATGTAGACTATTCGTCGACTCATTCCTTTGACTCACACCCATCCGAATCTTCATCTTTGCATGATGAACAAAAGCATGCCATATGTCGTGTGGATGATCCATGAACCTGCATTAGAGCTTCTAAAAGAGTGTAGCTCACTTAATCATGTTAATGTATAACAATCCTCATATGGTGCAATGTTAGTTTCATCCATCAACCAAAAAAATCTATGAACCATAGACTCACCTTCATTACTCGGACCCATTGTAGCATTACACCACTGGACGATACATATCACATCTGACAATGTTGCTTGTTCTTTGTACATTAATTATTTATGTGTTAAGGCCCTTTGTATACATGCACCTGCACCATTTTTCTCTCCCTTTCCATGATCGACCTCTGTAAAATTCCACATATACTGAATACCAGTGCTCCTATGCATCTTGCTAAACCAAAAAAACATCCAAGAATTCTTGAATTGCGATGCACAATTGTCTAACCATATGATGTGTCGATGATATGATATGCCCCTATTACCCAAATCACCATAAAATAGATGAAAGCAACCATGTACAAACTCTATAGAATGTGAATGATCATCGCTGATGTTAAAATGATACTCCCTCAATATCTTCATGTTCTCCTCTGTACTGTCAGGTGAATGCATAAATGCTATATGAACAAATATAGCAACATGTTGAGAGCTATAATACTTTACTTGCACCTCTTTTTGTGGTTGTAGAGTATAGTTCTCTACAAAATCCACAACTAAAACAATGGTATCAAGTGGGAATGTTTCCTTAAACAACTTGAATTGCATATCCAACCATCGAGCTCTATGTGTATGCCTTGCAAACTCATACACAATGTTTTCACGAAAAATACACATGAACTGATACACTAGAATATTTTCAATTACTAAATCACATCTTTTATCCCCCTTTCCATCTCTTAGAGCATATGCCACAGTCTTATATTTTCCAAAATCCAATTTTTCATTCCCAATTTCATGTGTACTCTCCATATGTTGAAAAATCGGCAAATGTTGAAAACCACCACAATCTATGCATGTACCATTCAAGCATGAGAGCTTGTAAAATTGTTGACCATTCACTCTTTCACATAAAATGGTAGTAATTAATTCCCTTGAAGATCTAGGTGGGTCATTTATGTTATAATCCTACAAAACATTGTTAGACTACAAATCTACACATATATGCTTATAAACATCAAAATGGTTAGAAAAATCAATATGTACCCTACAACAATAAGTTGTGCGTGTGTGATTTATCTTCACATAAAAAGGTTTATCCATTTCAAAATATCTTTGACTAATTTTAAATTGAGGATACATATGTATAAATTTTGCAAATAATTGTGTCTGAGTTGAATCCAAAAAATGTTTTGGATGTGGAATGTAGTTTTGACTACCAATCCTCCTTCTTACAAAATCTCTTTTATTAGGAGATACTCATGTGGTATTCTTTCAAAACTCTTCAATCAAGGATTTTAAAGCTTCAACAATTGCTTTATCTTTTCATGGTAGTCTATAGGAAAATGCCCATAACTCATTGTTATTTGGATCTTCCACTCCTTGACGCCTTCCCATAGATCTCATTAGAGACTTTCTACTTATTTTCAATGCTTTGCTTGTCTTTCTAATGAGTCAAGATTTCTTCATTTGAGTGCTTACTATTTTTGATGTAGGTACATGTCGCATGACCTTACTATCTTTCATGTGATGTAGAACCCACACTCTCATATGCAGTCATTAGATTCTTTAAAATAGATTTTTCACTTGACTCATCCGTCATTCTTAGCCCAAGAATCTTCATGATGGGCCTAAATTTTAGACTTCTCATCATTTCAACAAATTGTTGACATCTTCCTGTCACATTTAAATTCTCAAAAAATAATCTCCAAATACGGATAGCATATCTTTGACAAGTACGCTTGTGAATCTTGTCAGACATTTGTTGCAAAATGCTAGTATCAATATCAATAAAATATTTTGTCTTTCTATAAACAATTCTAGGAGGTGTTTTCAACTGTGAGTGGCCTCAACATTAGTAACATCAACAAAATTATGTGTGAATTGTGTACCTTCAACCAAAGATGATGTGTCATCAAATTGACATGTGAAATATGGATCCTCATCAACTTGAGATGTTAATGGTGTGCATTCAACATGACATGATGTTGTGCATACACCTTCAAATGTAGATAACGGTGTGCCTTCAACATGATACAATTGTGTGTGTAGACCTTGGAATGTAGACAATGGTGTTCCTATACCTTTAAATGTAGTCAATGGTGTGCCTTCAAGATGATAAAAGGGTGCGTCTCCAACATTGGATGATGGTGTCTCTTCAACTTGGGAACTCATAGATGATGTGCCCACAACTTCATTATTCAATTGTCTTGTTGCACGTAAGTTTCTCATCCATCTCCTTTTTATTTCCAATTCCAATATCGCTTAATTTCTATTGATATTTTATGTTCCTCATCCAAAGGAAAATCTTCTTCTATGGTATGAAATTTTTTATGTTCACGAAGTTGTCTCATTCTTTCCCTTTTCTTCTTTTTGTCTCTTTCATGCTCTTCTAGTGTTAGAGTCTTTTCTCTTTTTCTTGGCATGATGATGATTTCTACATATGAATTAATTACAAATTTCAAATTATTATACCAATCTATTACAATAAGTGAAACTTTATTTAATATCAATCTAAATTATATTAACTCAAAATTGAATATAAATGTATGAAAAATTATAATATAAATCTCTTACAATATGTCAAATTATATCTTCAACAAAACCATATTATATCAAGTATAAACAAAAATACTCTTTATTCACAATTCACATGTAAAAAATAAAAAATCTTACCTCAATGGATCAATTTTGGTGAAGAATGATTGACTTTCGCACTTTGATGTTGATTTTTAAACAAAAAGGTGGTTTAAATTGATAGAATATTCTTCTTTGTGATCTTCAACACCATGAAAAGTGAAATTTGTTAAACAGACTGTAGAAATCAGATAGTATACAGTAAAATGTGGGCCTCTTTCACGAGTTTCTTAGCTTTGTTACCATTTTTGTATTTTTACATAGGGCATACGTGCTATAGAGCATACACCCTATATTAGAAACATAAAATGATAAAGGGAGTGATGGGGTGACAAGGTAGGAGAGAGAAAGGGTAAGAAATGAACACATGTAGAGAGAGAGAGACCCATAAGGAACCCTAAGAGTACATATTAGGGGTCGTAAGATGCATTAATGGGTTTTAGGACCCCATAAGACACCTTAGTGCCCATAAGGACCCCTAATAATACATATTAGGGGTCATAAGGGGTTGTAGGACGCATTAATGGGTTCTAGGACCCCGTAACACACCTTAGTACCCATAAGGACCCTGAAGAATACATATTAGGGGTTTGATTACACATTAAGGGGTTTTAAGGGGTCATAAGACACATTACTATGTCTTAAGATCCCTTACAACCCTTAACATGTACTCTAAGGCTTCCTAAGGGGTCATAAGGTTTCATAAGTGGTTGTAGGATGCATTAATGGGTCCTAGGACCCCTTAAGACACCTTAGTACCCCTAAGAATACATATTAGGGTTCCTAGTACACATTAACAGGTCTTAAGGGGTCATAAGACACATTATTGTGTCTTAGGACACCATAAGACCCCTTACGACCCCTAAGATGTACTCTTAGGGTTCCTAATGGGTTGTAAGGGGTCATAGGATGCATTAATGGGTTCTAGGACCCTGTAAGACACCTTAGTACCCTTAAGGACCCCTAAGAATATATATTATGGGTTTGATTACAGATAAAGGGGTTTTAAGGGGTCATAAGACATATTATTATGTCTTAAGATCCCTTATGACCCTTAACATGTACTCTAAGGCTTCCTAAGGAGTGGTAAGGTGTCATAAGCAGTCATAGGATGCATTAATGGGTCCTAGGACCCCTTAAGACACCTTAGTACCCCTTAGGACCCCTAATAATACATATTATGGTTCCTAGTACACATTAACAGGTCTTAAGGAGTCATAGGACACATTATTGTTTCTTAGAACACCATAAGACCCCTTACAACCCCTAAGATGTGCTCTTAGGGTTCTTAATGGGTCATAAGGGGTCGTATGACACATTAATGGGTTCTAGGACCCATTAAGAAACCTTAGTACCCATAAGGACCCCTAAGAATACATATTAGGGTTTCGATTACACATTAAGGGGTTTTGAGGGGTCATAAGGCACATTACTATCGTAAGACCCCTTACAACCCTTAACATGTACTATAACACTTCCTAAGGGGTCGTAAGGTGTCATAAGCAGTCATAGGACATATTAATGGGTCCTAAGATACCTTAGTACCCATTAGGACCCCTACGAATGCATATTATTGATGACATGTAACTGATTGAATGTTTGATAATGTTAAGTTGAAGATGATGCAAGACATTAAATCAGTTAATGGTTTGTATTGTCATTGATGTCAACTTGATATCATATGTATGGTCATACACATAATGCCAAAGACTTCAAAGAATCAATGAAACAATGATTATGCTTTCAGCAATGCATAAAAGTCAAGTATTCACTAAGTAACACACAACACCGACGGAGTGCACACCACCGGTAAAGATAGAGAAAAATTCACAGTGTTGCACGATGAGAAAGATCCAATGATACCTAATGAACAAGAAGACAGTGTTGCCCAATGAGAAAGATGCAATGTTTCCTGACGAGAAAGATCCAATGATGCCCGACGGATGGAGATTTTGAAGCTAACTAAAGCTACACCAACGGAACTGGCAGTTGTCATCGGTGATGAACTACAGAATTGACCAACAGAACAGAGAAATTAGAAAATTAAAAAAATATCTAGTTGGCAGTGCTTAAAGATAGAATTAACTGATTTTTTTGTTTGTTTTATTCAATGACAGTTAATCAATTGATTTATACAGTTGGCAAGAAGATAACTACGATATAAATCAGGAGTTGAAGTTGTAAATCAAATTGGTTGGATTGTTTTTCATGTCAAGAATCAAGAATTAAGGAATATCATGTCTATATAAGAGACAAGCATAATTCATTTCCACAGGCACTCAGATACACGGGGGAGCGAATTGAAAGAAGATGTTGAAGAGAAACTGATGAAGAATAAACTTCATACAGTCCTGATCAATCAAGCTAAGGGAGAGCTAAAGAATTCTGCAAACACCAACAAATAGTGAAGCACAACATCATAGAGCAAAAAGTGTGAAGCAAAAAGGAATTGAATTGATACATTGATCAGAGAGGTATTGTCGGTAAATAGATCTAAATATCTGCAATTCAAAGTTGCATTAGAAATAGGTCATTATGTTTCAGTTTAACCATTGAAGCAGTAAGTCTCTTAACAGAGAAAGACTTAACAGTCTTATATAATTGAGGTATATCCTAACAGATTACCAAAAAGGTTGATTCATGATAGTAGCATTGGTCTTACCTAAAGCCTATTGACAGTCTAAGAAGGAGGGTGATTCAAGGATGGTAGTAAGATTAGCATAAAGCCTATTGACAGTCTAGAGACTGATTCAAGGATGGTAGCATAAATGCCAGATACTAAGTGACAACCTATGTATGAAAATCCTCTAACAAGGTCGCACTTAACCGTGTGTTTGTAACCTTTAGTAGGGTTGGATCCTAACAAGGCTCACTTCAGAAGAGTGAAAATTTGGGGTATCGGTCCCAGTTGTTTTTTCCCTTAACAGGGTTTCCACATTAAAATCCATGTGTTATGTGTGTATGATTTATTACTTTCAAGGCATACATCTTGTAGGGACTTAATGCTCTAAGGTGTATTAATTGGTGGAGTAAAGTTTAAAGGATAAATTTTTGAGGCCACTGATTCACCCCCCCTCTCGGTTATTACTAACAATTAGTATCAGAGCTTGTGTTCTTAGAAGGAAGGTTTCAAAACCTAAGTAAAGATCACAAGATGAACAAACGCGATGTGCCCAAGTTGAACAAAGACAACTTTGCTTCATGGCAAAGTAGAATAAAGCTTCACTTATCAGGTATTGGCAATGATATTACTCAATACTTAGATACTGAATATGTGTTGCCTACATGACCATTGACGGTAGATCAATTGAGAGTAAATTATGAACATAACTGCATGGTTATAGAGCTTTCTGCATCACTCTCTGATGCTGAATTTGAGGATGTCAAAGATTGCAAAAATGCAAAGACAATGTGGGATAAGCTAAAGCTTGTACATGGAGGTGATACAAATGTTCTGAGAGCCAAGGAAGAAAGCCTTAGAGGAAATTTTGATGATCTCAAAATGAAAGAAGGTGAAAACATCACTCACTACAGCACAAGAATAAAATAAGTAGTTAATTCTATACGAGGAGTTGGAGGTACACTTGAAGAGGAGACAGTGGTAAGTAAAATCTTAAGAACCTTATTGCATGTATATGTTATTAGAGTCTCTGCTATTCAAGAAATGAGAGTAGTAGAAACCAATACAGTCACTCTTGATAGCTTGATTGGTAGACTGATTTCATTTGAGATGAATAATTTTGATAATAGTGTCTTCCCAAGTTTAGAGTCTACATTCAAGTCTTCTATGAGAATAAGCAAATCTAGTCAGAGACACCCATCTAGAAGAGACAATGAAAATAAAAGAAAAGAAGACAGAAGTGATAATAGATCTTTTGAGAAGAAATCTGACAGAGGTGATAACAAAGATTATAGAGGTTACCAACGATCAGAAAGAAGTGATACCCAAGATTACAAGGACAAAGGCAAGAAGGCTAGCTATCTAGTTGCTTGCAAAGATGAAGATACTGACACCGAACCGGATGATGATATTGAGATAGTATTTGTTGCTGTGAAGGATGATTCAGATGAAGAAGAAAGGTATGAATAAACTACACTCATATCTAAGATTAGTAAGAATGATATCTGGATTATAGATAGTGGTTGCACTCACCATATGACCGGTGACAAAGAAAAGTTTAATACTTTTGAATACTATAAAGGTGGTACAGTAAGAATGGGAAATGATTCACCTTGTCAAATTGAAGGTGAAGGAATAGTAATGTTGAATAACTTGATTAAATGTGAAAATACTTATTGGGTAAAAGGATTGAATTATAATCTATTAAGTATTTCTCAGCTAAATAATTCAGGTCACAGAGTAGCATTTGAGAACAAGAAAGCAAATATCTTCAATGAATCAGGAAAACTGATTAGTACCGGTGAACAGACAAAAGGTAACTTATTCTATTTGAATGATACTAACCCCACTTTCTTGATGACTAGAAACAAAGACATATGGCTGTGGCACAAAAGGTTGTGTCATGTGAATTTTGACAACATGATGAAAATAAGCAGAAAAAGAAGTGTAAGAGGCTT
>MU223057.1:3417-24895 GCA_018584345.1 Thuja plicata | reverse complement strand
TTCTTCTCTAGGTTCTCTCTCCTCTGAGTTTGGCATCTTTCACACTCTGGTGGATTACTTGGGTTCTACAGGTCCTGGGATCTCTTCTTCTGATCTTCTGGCTCACTCTTCTTTCTGACTTCTGAGCTTGTATGCATCTCTTCTGTAGCATTCTTTATTCTGTAAGCGCACTAAGATAAAGTGCCTACTTCTGCTTATCTGGGATCTTGTACACCTTGTGTTTTTTGTACTTGCACTTTGTTATAAAGTGCCATGGGGGGTTATGATGTTATGCCATTTTGTGCTCATCCACCTTTGTCAAGTGAGCATACCTTCCATGACATTAGCCCATGATGTGTGTCAGTGACACCACCTTTTATCCTGTGCTTGTACTTATGTTGCATTGTTGGTGTTCCTGATTCTCCTTTCTGCTGATGTTTCTGGCATTGCATTTCAGTGTTCCTGTCACCTCTCCCTGTTCAACATTATGGGGGGGTTCACCTATTGGTTCTATTGCTTCCTTGGTTTGATTGATCAGCTCTTTAGACATTGTCTTCTCTACCTGGTCATGCACTTCAGTGGGGGTTCCAATAGTTTCTTCTGACAGAGTTTACAACTTCATGCTTTGAAGATGCTTCTTGTTCCTTCTTTGGAGTTTTTCCTAGATTGGAGGCTTAGTTTCCTTCATCTAGTTTATTTTATGTTTTGGGTACCTGATCAGGCCTTATTGCCGGGACCCATCTTTCCTACTTTTTGCAGTAGTTTCCTAGGTTTTGCTTCTCCCTAAGCTTATCTTAAGGGGGGGTGTTAGAGTAATAGTCCTTTGAGTTATTAATTAAATCATTTCGATCTAATTACTAACTCACCTATTCACTCTAGTTTGCTTTAGCTAACCTTAGGGTTTCCCTTTTAGGGTTTCATGATTCCTTTTATAAGGATTCAAGGAGATTGTATTGTATTCATTTTTGTTCATAATAAAAATTCATTTTTTGAACATGGATATCATGTCTCTGGCTTTTTGGCCACCATAGCTTTCTCCTATCTTCTGTACTTTTCTTCTTCCATGTGATAGGTTTGCATGTAGGTGTTCTTGGGAGATTAACTTTCAGCCTAATCCAACATATGTTTCCTAAGGGGTTATAGGAGTCATTATTATATCATAGGACCCCATAAGACACCTTATGACCCCTTAGGAACCCTAAAAATACATCTTAGGGGTCCCAGTATACATTAAGGTGTCTTAGGGGGTCATAGGACACATTAATGTGTTTTACGACCCATAACACCCCTTACGACCCCTAAGATGTACTCTTAGGCTTCTTAAGGGGTCGTAAGGGGCCATAAGGGGTCTTAGGATGCATTAATGGGCATTACAATCCCTTAAGACACCTTAGTACCCCTTAGGAACCCTAAGAATACATTTTAGGGGTTCTAGTACACACTAAGGGGTCTTAAGGAGTCATGGGACACATTAATTTGTTTTAGGACCGCTTAAGACCCCTAAGATTTACTCTCTCTCTCTCTATATATATATATATCACACACACACACACACACACACACACACACACACACACACCTTCTCGCTCTTTGTCTCCCTTCATTATGCCTTTACACACTATGAAAACTTATGGTTTACATAGCGTGTACGTGCTATGTAAACCATGAATTTGCATAGTGCATACGTACAATAGCGCATATGTTATTTTAACTACATTGCAATTTACCAAGCCTAAGGCTTGGATTTGACTTGGAGATCCTATTGGCACTCTCAAAATTTTGCATAAATTTGGAGTGACCAATTAAAAAATTCTCAAAGGCAAGGTCAATACCCCAAAAAACTTGTGGAAAAGGCCTACTTGGAATGGATGTAAAAAGAGACCTGATGTTTTCTATGAGAAACCACTTGAAGAATGTGTTTAAAACCTTCCATAGAGAAATTATAGTGGGTTTCAACCCTCATAATTCAGTTTTGATATGTTTTGGAGGTCATTACCCAATTCTGCACTTGTGTGTGTTTCCTATTGTCATTAAGTGACCTACTTTGGAGGTTTGCATCCTTGACCGGATGGATAGGCATGACATTATGGAGTGTTTAAGGACCCCTTAAGACACTTTACAACCCCTAAAATGTATTTTTTGGCTTCCTAAGGGGTTGTAAGGGGTCATAAGGGGTTGTAGGAGTCATTAATGGGTCCTGGAACCCCTTAGGACACCTTACAACCCCTTAGGAACCCTAAGAATACATCTTAGGGGTCCTAGTATATATTAAGGTATCTTAAGGGGTCATATGACACATTAATGTGTTTTAGGACCCCATAAGACCCCTAAGATGTACTCTTAGGCTTCTTAAGGGGTCGTAAGGGGATGTATGATGCATTAATGGGTCTTAGTGCCCCTTAAGACACCGTATGACATCTAAGATGTACTCTTAGGCTTCTTAAGGGGTCATAAGGCGTAGTGGGATGCATTAATGAGTGTTAGGACCCCTTAAGACACCTTACTACCACTTAAAAACCCTAAGAAAGGATATTATGGTTCCTAGTACACATTAATAGGTCTTAAGGGGTCATATGACACATTAATGTGTCTTATAACACCATAAGACCCCTTACGACCCCTAAGATGAACTCTTAGGCTTCCTAAGGGGTCATAAGCGGTTGTAGGATGCATTAATGGGTCCTTGTACCCCTTTAGACACCTTATGACCTCTAATTTGTATCCTTAGGCTTCTTAAGGAGTTGTAAGGGTCAAAAGGGGTTGAAGGACACATTACTGGGTCCTAGGAACCCTTAAGACACCTTACGACCCTTAATATGTACTCTTGGGATTTGTAAGGGGTTGTAAGGGGTAATAAGTGGTTGTAAGACACATTAGTGTGTCCTAGGACACATTAAGAAACCTTACGACCCCTTAAGAACCCTAATAGTACATCTTAGGGTTCCTAGTACACATTAACGAGTCTTAAGGAGCCATAGGACACATTATTGCATCTTAGGACACCATAAGACCCCTTAGGACCCCTAAGATGTACTCTTAGGCTTCCTAATGGGTTCTAAGGGGTCATAAGGGGTCTTAGGACCCCTTAAGGCACCTTAGGACCCCTAAGATGTACTCTTAGGCTTCCTAAGGGGTCGTAGGAGTCATCATTGTATCATAGGACCCCATAAGACACCTTATGACCCCTTAGGAACCCTGAAAATACATCTTAGGGGTCCCAATATACATTAAGGTGTCTTAAGGGGTCATAGGACACATTAATGTGTTTTACGACCCATAAGACCCCTTACGACCCCTAAGATGTACTCTTAGGCTTATTAAGGGGTTGTAAGGGGTCATAAGGGGTCTTAGGACGCATTAATGGGTGTTACAATCCCTTAAGACACCTTAGTACCCCTTAGGAACCCTAAGAATTCATTTTAGGGGTTCTAGTACACATTAAGGGGTCTTAAGGAGTCATAGGACACATTAATTTGTTTTAGGACCCCTTAAGACCCCTAAGATTTACTCTCTCTCTCTCTCTCTCTCACACACACACACACACACACACGCACACCTTCTCACTCTTTGTCTCCCTTCATTATGCCTTTACACACTATGAAAACTTATGGTTTACATAGCGCGTACGCGCTATGTAAACCATGAATTTGCATAGTACATACATACAATAGCACGTATGCACTTTTAACTAAATTGAAATTTACCAAGCCTAAGGCTTGGATTTGACTTGGAGATCCTATTGGCACTCTCAAAATTTTGCATAAATTTGGAGTGACCAATTAAAAAATTCTCAAAGGCAAGGTCAGTACCCCAAAAAACTTGTGGAAAAGGCCTACTTGGAATGGATGTAAAAATAGACTTGATGTTTTCTATGAGAAACCACTTGAAGAATGTGTTTAAAACCTTTCATAGAGAAATTATAGTGGGTTTCAACCCTCATTATTCAGTTTTGATATGTTTTGGAGGTCATTACCCAATTCTACACTTGTGTATTTCCTGTTGTCATTAAGTGACCTACTTTGGAGGTCTGCATCCTTGACCAGATGGATAGGAATGACATTATGGAGTGTTCGAGGATGTTTTAGGCATGAAAATAAGCCAGAATACCCATCAAAAAATCCCTATGAGTTCATGTGATAAGTTTCCCATAGCCTTTTTGTTTGCAATTTATTCTGTTCTTTAGAGTCTGAATTGCAGAATTTTGAAGTGCCCTATTTTGAGGTCCCACAATTTGTACCCGGTTGAATGCCATGTAGAATTGAATGTTCCCCTACATTGAAAACATGAAAATGTAGCTTCCTAAATATTTTTAGACTTTGATCAATCCAGTTGACCACTTTGCTCAGCCAATTCCAAAACCAATTTCTACATTTTTACTGTCTTTAAGTTCATAAAGTAGTTGAAGTGCTGACTTTGCATATTAGTGTCAGTTGACCAGTTGATCATTAGAGAGAGTTGATTGAAGTTTCATATTCCTTGTGTGAAATTGAATCTATGTCCAAGGTTTCCAATCATAAGGGTCCCAGTTGATAGGTTTGAGAAGTCAAATCTAAAGGTGTTTTATGCATATTGCTGATGTTGACAGAACTGACTTTGCAGAATGACCACTTTTAGAGAATGGTAACTTGTTATTGAGTGATTGTCTTGATATGATATTTTTTTATTTACACTCCTTATATGTAATTATTCTACCAGGGTCAATGGTTGGGCCTCAAGACATGAGTTTTTATTTTTGCAAAGGCTAATCCTAATGCAGTTTCTACTGATTTCCAGTTTGCACTATGAGGTGTTTTCTAGGGAGTCAACTTTGTGGATTGGTATCTTAATGTCAGATAACCTCCATACTGAGTAAATGATTTCTCTGAATTGCGGGCATGTACATCTGCAACCATGATGAATTTTAGAGCTTCAGGGATTGATTTGGTATTTTCAAGAAGTCATTTCCAAAATCAGTTTGTTTTGTTTTGACATGTGCAGTTACTAAATTTAAAAAGTTGCCAACATTCATGATTAAAACCTCTCTCCACAGGAAGTGTCAAGAAAATAGATTTTTTAGGGTGATTATAGGCATGACAATTTATGTGCTTTTTTCAGTACTATGCTCCAGTAATGTGTCTAGGGCAATTTTCAAAGGCAGATCTAAGGGAAGTTTTTCACTTTGGGCACATCAACAAAATCGTGTATGGTCAATTTTCAGTAGTTCTTGCTTTGCAAATTTCAAGTCCAAATGCATGCAGAAGTCACCTAGATCATTTATCAGGGAGGTAGTTGATTGAAAATGAATTTTTTAGGTCAGGCCTACTTGGGACTCGGCCTACCTCATCAGATCACAGTTGCAAGTTTAAAAGGATTAATATTTTATTATTTTAAAATCTTTATGATTTAAGTAATTATAGAATTTCAAGAGATGCATGTGCATGAGATTGAAGAGGATCAAAGCCTGTACATGAAAAAAGGGAAAATCTAAATAAAAACATTTAGAAAACTTCCTTGCAAACGAAATGGGTAGATGCACCAAAAATGGGAGGAAGCGAGTTTGAGAAAGAGAGTTAAAAAAGAGCACTGAGTACCCAGCAATGGAAAGTGATAGCATAGGTGAATATGAACATGCACGGGGCAGTGTTGAATCTCTAAAAGGTTGTCCAAACCTTTTTACATGATCGAGGGACCATTTTGACACCATTTGCAATATAGTTTGGAATGTTGGCAAGCTGAAAAATGGTCTAGATTCATAAGTCACGACTTGCAATATATTTCGTGTCATTTAGCAGCCAAGGAAGTAAGCAACAATGTCAGAGTATGAAATTGACATCCTTGTCAACATCAATAGAAATGAAGATGAGTTGTTAAGAATCATTTTGAACTTGGAATAAAGAATTAACAAAAACTTCAATGCAAATCCAAGTGGCAAGTGACAGTGGTTAGCCATGCAATAATCTAAATTGGAGGTTTGTGCAACATAAGACAAAGAAGCATTATAAGTTCATAACAAATTGCAAATCTAGTGAATGGAAAAAGGGGAGGCAATGCATGGCCAATGTAAAATCCTGTGCAAGTTAAAATATTCCAAGGAACTTGTGAAATATCATGAAAAGTACCCAGTGCAGATGGAAGGGAGTAACTTTTAAAAACATTTCAAGCCAAATTGATTGGCAGAGGTAAAAGAAAATTCCCACAACCTTTGCCACATCATAAAAAAAGTTGCACAATGCATATGCAAAAAACACAGTAGACAAAAGTATAGGTTGCGCAATGATTGAAGGATGCCTACACAATGCATAATGAAATTAAGTATGTGCAATGTAAGATATAGATGTTGCATTGGTGAAGAAGAAGGATCATCGCATGGTGGTAAAACAAAAATTAGGTAAAAGATTTAATGCAAGTGTTGAAGATGGAATCATAGGCCACGTTAGATTTTGCTAGGTGCTATGCCAATTGCTATGACATCTAACATAGGGGCTACGTGGAAGTTGATTGGTTCTATTAAGGTATCAAATACTAGGCAAGTACCATAACTCAGGGATTGGACATCTGACTGAGCAACTATCCTCCTTTATATAAACTCATTTAATTTATCAACCCAAGGACGTATTACTTGAAATGGGTTAGCAATGTATATGCACCAAGGATTTTTACTCAGACCACACTATGGATGCAGGAAAAAATTTGATTTTGAAGGGAAACTATTCTATGGTTGCAGGAAGTAAATTGCTTTGAAAGGAAACTATTCTAAAGCTGTAAAGAATGATGGAAAGGAAATACATAAGTGAAAGCACTTGAAGGAACAAGTTATAACTTGAAAAGACTGGAAAACATAATCATAATTCTTTTACAGCTCTACCTCTTTGGCTGCAGGAAGTGCTAGACTATCCTGTGGCTTTTGGCTGCAGGAACTATGTTAACACCAGAATTATAAAACCAAGATGCAAGAAACTTAAACTATATGCAAATGATCCTATCTAGCTAACATGGATAGAATCCACCAAGTGGGCCCTCTTGAGTGAGTATCCAAACTCAATTATATTAAACTATAGATTTAAAACTTCATTCGCTTTAGATCAAAAATGTATTACAAATCCAACTGTAAAGAAATAGAATGTAAACTATAACTAATAACGCCCTCCTTCTCATGTAGGAGCGGGGATTTATTTAAAGAAAGAAAAACATCTAACTACTTATCTAGTCACACCATAAAGATAGGTGGAGATTTTTTTACAACCCTACTAAACATGAAAGGAAACTCTAAAACTGGAGATTGAATAGATCCATGAAAGAGGAAAGAAATTCTTTTGAAAACAAATCCAACTTCCCACTCTTCCGTAGATTTCCTCAGAGAATTTATTATGATACCTGGGTCTTTGCTCATCTTCTTCTATCTTGATCATCATGAATTCATCTGCACTGTGCCTGAGGTTTCCTTGTATGCACCTACTACAAGACCAGGTCGAGCGTCTAGAACATGGGCGTGGTTTACCTAGTCAAGGTAACAGTTGCTAATCTGGTGCACTACACTCCATATGTTAGAGAAATTTATGATAACAGACATCAAGATACACATTCATCATTCACATTTAAAAAAAAAATTCATTCCAAGAAGACATAACTATAATTACAAAATAAATAACCTAGCATCTTCATCCAAGCATAACATGTTTAATTATTTCCAATCACAAAATAGGATTGGTGGCAGCATGCCACATAACAACAAATATAAGTAAAAGTATCTGGAAAAGCATAATAAGCATGATGCAAGCATGGAAAAGATCCTAGTAAAAGCATGTCCTAGGGCTTCTAAAGTATGACATTAATATTCCCTATCATTTATTCCCACTACGAAGATCAATGCTTGTCCTCAGGCACTGAAACATTCCTGATCTTCGCAAGTACTCGAAGATCCCCTTCCTGTGTTTTGCTAGTCATGGAGGTTCCTACTCGCCAATAATAACCATTGGTGTGCTCCATTTTAATTCATCTACTCATTTGTAGTTGTTCATCTACTTCATTGTCAATATAACTATATGATGACATTAATTTAACATTAGTACAAAAACAACACTTTCGGTAAGCCTACACTGAAAGACAAGAAAGAGAAAACCGAAGATCAGATTAAGAGATCACCAAAGATGATTGAGTATAGAGAGAACCGATGACACAAGTTAGTGTGTAAACCAAAAATCACAAAGCAAAAAGATAAAGTGGAACCCGATAGAGGAACCCAAAATGCAAGTTACAATGTAGACCGACAAGACAGATACAGAGCAAGCGATAGACAAAACCAAAGGATATTCAAGCATGACCGACAGAGAAAACTAAAGGATAGTCAAAGCATGACCTGTTACCACTGCATATTAAAAAATTTCAAATTTCAAAGCTTTGGCCTTTTTTTCTTGTGTGTTTTGGTAAAATTTTCATGTCTCTTCGTGTCAAAAGAGTCAATTTTATGGTTAAGTCTTCAAAATGCCTTGTTTCAAGTTTTAGTCGCACACCTGCACTGATCTTTTAATGTATTTTCTTAGTGTGCGGGTGAGTGGTGAGTCATTTTGGAATGAATCATGTAGTCGTGGTCATATCTTGTTAAGTCAATTTAGGTGTGGGAAGTGAGCGACTTGGTCATTAAATTGTGTTGATTGCGCAGTTGCAATGTAATTTTGAAGTTGGGTTGTTAGTTTGCAATTGAGTGAGTTGGAAATATTTCGTATGTCGGTCACTCACTAGGGATTAATTTCTATGTTAAAAGGTTTAGCGAGTCAGTGATGAGTTGATTTTTTGTGTATCACACAGTCGCAGTGGTCTTAGGTCTTTAACTTTTTGGTCTGCGACTGAGCGAGTGATGTAAAAGAGGTATAGTCAGACACCCGGGCTAAGTTTTTGTGCATGTCATTTGAGCTCGTGAGTGTGCAAGGAACTCAGATTTTTAGTACTACTCACTTGCACAAGTCTTAACTGTTGTGTCTTTTGGAGTGTGAGTTAGCGATTGATTATGTTTTGATCATAAGGTGGTTCTTGTCACTCAGTCGCATAGGAAGTATTCAGTGTTTTAAAGTGCACGAGTGCGCGACTAAGAGATTAGTTTTGTTCTCGCTCACTCGCCAATGATTTTCAGTTTTAAATGATGAGCTCACGAGTGCGTGATGAAAGGAAGAAAAAGCTATCGCTCACTTGCCCATGAACAAATTCAAAATGAAAAGTGGCCAGCAAGTATACGATTAACAAAACATGTTGGCTACCACTCACTCATAGATGATGTGCTGGTTAAGATTTCAAGTCCGCAAGTGTGTGATAAATAAAATTAGAGGTTGTCGCTCAGTTGCTCATGAAGAAAGATAAAGCAAAAGGGGTCAGTGAGTGAGCAATTAATGAGTTATAAAGATTGTGAGAAGGTACCTTCTCAGTCGCAAAGGATTCATTCATAAAGAAATTTTAGCAGTGAGTATGCGTTTGTGATAGAAAAAGGTCATCGCTCACTCACTAATGGTTGTAAGATGAAATATTTTTTAGTGCGAGTGAGTGAACAAATAAAGTGCATAATGAAAATGGTCATCACTCACCTGCAGAAGTATAAAAACAAATCAGAAAGGCATAGCGACTGTGTGACTAGCAAATAATGCATGATTATTTTGAGTCATCGCTCACTCGGGCATATCCAAGCATGAAAGGTTAGAGGTTAGAAGGTGTGGGACAAAGGAAATCTTGAGTAACAAAATTGTACTCTCACTTGCAAGGGTTTAAAGAAAGAAAATTGTTGAGTAGCGAGTTCGCGATGTATAAAAGGAAAAGTGATGTCGCTCACTCGTGCAAGTATAAGTGCAAAGGATAAAGAGGTAGTGAGTATGCGACCACCATCTAGTTAGGTCATTGCTCAGTCACGGAGGATATGAATCAAAGAAAAAATAGACTGCGAGTGCGCGACCAGTTAAAATGAAAGGTCATATCGCTCACTCACAAGGTAAAATTTGAAAGTAAGCAAAGGACGGTGAGTAAGCGACAAATTGACAAGTGGCCCATTACAAGATTACGAAGGCAACAAGAGAAAAGGTGAGTACCTTTTTCCAGCAAGGATCAAATAGTGTAAATTAATGGCAGCATTAGTTATAGAGAGATGAATGTATGACACTGGAAGTGCAAGAGTTTGGCAATCAAGTGGATAAGATGCTGATTAGATGGCTATAAATAATGAATTATTGAGCTTCATTTTGTACAACTCTCGTTTATGCCTTGAATATTTTGCTGTGAAATCATTGAAGTTTGTTTTTCTGAGATAGAAATTTGAGAAGGAAAGATGAGTCAAGCTACTACTAGTGCTGCCTCACAAGGGTCTAGAAAGAAGAAGGTTGTAGCAAAGAAATATATAGAGGAATTTGCTGATTTTCTGTCTGGGACATCAAATGCAAATAGTGCCAACTGGGATGAGTGGAAAGATAGATGGTGTCAGTGGAAAAATCCTATCACTACAGGCTTCTCGAGTAATACTCTATTTCATTATTTCTAAAACAATAGAGTTAAAGTTTTCCCAATTCGTAATCCCTGGGAATTGAACATGGCTAAATTAATTGTGCCTGATGTATATGTGGACATAGAGTTAATCAAGGAATTGGATAATACTTATATCCCAGTAGCTAGGGTAATTAGGAAAAAGAACAAGGAAGCCCTAGTACACATAAATAGAAGATCAGTAGTAGAGGTTTTTGGCATTACTGGTGCAATGTGCATAGAAATTGATCTAGAGAAGATAAAAGCATATTATAAAAAGAGAGAAAAATTGATCAAGTATGAAATGCCAAAATTCATGCCTAGGGTAGACATAAACCTGGTAATCATCCCAGATAATGTTAAACCTCCCTTTGATTTTTCCATGTTTCATCACTATGTCAAGTGCACAGTATATGGCCTGAGCAGGGTGTTAGGATTTGATGGAGATTCTACTATTGTTGACGACTTGCTAATGATGGCAACGAACATTCAAAACCCAGAGGTCAATTCAGATTATGATTATGTGGGGTACCTAGTTGAACCTATACATGTAGCACTAGTAGATATACAGAATGATGTCCCAGTCCCAACTTTCAAACATTATTCTCATCTAATGTTTATGATTCTATCCTACAATAGGGCCTCCATGGATGAAGAACTACAATTGTTTGATTTAGAATATGGTGTCAGTATGCCAATTCAAAGGTGGACCTTGGTATGGGACAGTTCCTCTATAAATTCATCTTGTGTATGTTTCTCTAATTGGATTGTGGATCCAATCTTTGATTTACTAGGAGCTAATAGAGAAAGATTACCAATTGGGGTTAGGAGGATATTAAGGCCTTACTAGTTTGTTCAAAATTGGCTAATACCTCACAATTGGGGAAATTTCTTTTTCTTTGATCATTTCACTATTATTAAGGTATATGGTTGCTCTCAACCTCCTCACATTGTCCCCAAGTTTGTGCCTCTTAGAATTGCATTTCTAGAGTTCATTTGGAAAATTACCTGGGTTGATAAATAATTCCTAGAGGGGCACAGGAGGGGTACTTTTGTCCCTAAATTGTGGGTGGGTTTTGATTTTTCTATTTGAAAAAGACTGTTTGATTTGATCACTGACTTTCTAAAGAAATATAGAATGTCTACATTTGTTGTCAGATTCTGTGATCCTAAAAGTTTTGTAAAAATAGCTCTAAAAGGCATGGTCTCTTGGGTAACTGTCAAAGACCATGAGCCTTTGGATGATGAAGATATTGCAAGAAACAAGCTGGAAAAGGATGAAGTCTAGGAGAGGAGAAGGAAGTGGAAAGATCTTCTTAGGGCAGAAGTTGATTGGAAAGAATCAGACAAGACTTTTTCTAATTTTTTCCCTGACCTCCCATACTTATAGAGAATGGAGGAAATGCTTAATTCTTATGACACTTCAATGGAACAAGTACCACACTTTAGTGCTGAGGATGCACAGTCTCAAGGGTCCCCAATTCCTGTTGCATTACATGACCTAGAACATCAAGAACAACAAGAGGAACAACACCAAGAAGAAGAAGAGGCTGGTGAGGAAGCTACTTCTGGTAGAGAGCCACCCAAAAAGAAGAAAAAAATAGAGCACAATATGGTGCAAGATAGAAAGATCTTGGCTAAATCTATAATAACAGAGCGTGGCAAGTATTTTAGAAAATTGAAAAGACAAATATAGAAGGAGCCATAAGATGAAGGCCAGGGGGACAATCAAATGATTTTTTTTCTAGAAATTGATGAAAGGGTAATGATGGAAAAATAATTCATCAAGGATGATGAATTTATAAAGTCCGAGGAATTGAAAACATTCTTGATCAATTTAAAACAAAAAGACATGAGACAAAGTCTGATTGCAGGTGAAGGACAAACAAATAAAAATGAAGAGATCATGAAGACACTCTAGGATTATGATCATGAGAGTGAAATTATTAATATGGAACAAGAAAGAATATTGGTGCAGAATAGTGGGGTTCTATTGATGCTAGATTGGGACTTACATTCCATCTTTATCATTGATCAGATCAGGAGGCAGGAAGACCCCTTATTGAAAACAGAATTTGTGATTGATGATGTTTTGAAAGGATTGGAATTTGATCCTAAATCCATGACTTTAGCTACTTGGTCTCTAGCCCCTGCTACACATAAGCCTCTGGTCATGACTATAGGGAAGGAAAAGAGAGCTGATAGAATGATCTAGAATTTGTAGAATACCATTGATACTAAGATCACCCAGCTTATGACTCAGGTGTCCTTTATGAATTTGACAAAAAATGAGGACTTGTCTAAAAGATATGAGACAACTTTTGGCCAAATGATGGCCTTAGAAAAAAATCACGAAGAAGTTGTAATTCATAATCACACCCTAGAGGAACAAAATGAAAAAATTGAAGGAAGAATTAGTGGAGAGTAAGAGAGAGAAGACTCCAGTCCCCCAGGAAGTAGCAAAATTTTAAACAGATGCTACCATTGAAATAAAGGAAGATTGAGCATTGATAGAAGGCCAGTCTAAAGAGCTGTCATAGGGATAAAGTACAAATATCATGTCTATCATATTTCCCATACTGCAACATCAAATTGATGTTTTGAAGCAGAAGACTGACATAATACATACATTGTATGGCTCACTGCAAGAAGCCTCAAGGATAGCTACTGAAGCTATGACATTCTTGGAGCCTACATTCAAGACCTGGTCAAGAAGAGATAGGCTGATAGATAAATTAAAGACAACCATGTTATACAATGATGATTTTCCTAATAAAATCATAGATACCATTGAAATGATCAGTGAGATGAATGACACTTTTTCCTTCTTCAATGGCAAAGCTGGCTTAATAGATAATAAATTGCAACTATTTGGTGACCAATGCCCTCCCTTAATCCTAAAGATATATGATGAAGCTGGTGTTTTGAAGCCACAATCAGATTGGACAACTTGATTTGATAGGATATTCAAGGATGAGGAGATGAAGCAATGCCTAGAAAAGGATATTAATACTAAATATTGCAATGAACTGATTGACAACCTCTTCAAGGTTGAAAGAGATATGTCAAAGTTTGTTTCTGAGGCTAGAACAACCATTGATGCTAGATGGACAGAAGCTATTGCAAAGCTAGAGCAGGAAAATACTTTTTATTGTCCCATCACCAAGAAGGTGAATAGGTGGGAAGCAAAGCTAAAAGGATAAGGAGAATATTGTCAAACTGCAACGACAAAACTTGTTCAGACTTCGCCAACTTTTGTCACCCGTGTTCTGTTATAACTTTTTTTTTATGTTAGTTGCAAAAGTTGTTGTAAAATATTTTGTAAATCTTTCCCATGTAGTCCGTAGCTTCTTGCATCCTTAGTTCTAAAAGTATTCCAAGACTACTGGGAAAAGGATAGCCATTTTTATTTTGGGGAATACAAGTTGAAGTTGTAAACTTTGTCTTAAGACCAATATATTCGAAGTAGGATTTTGAAATTCATTGTTGAATGTAATAGCAACTTTTGATCATGAATACAAATGAAATCCATGAACAGTTTCTGAAACATATGACGAGTATTTTGTCTTCATTATTGTGTTCTGAATTTTATTTAAATTGAATGCTCAAGGAATGTTCAATTTATGCATCTGTTAGGCAGATTTTGAAATAGTTTTGGGGTTCTTTCAAGGAAAGACTAAAACTGCCCTAGGACTATTTCAGTGAGATTCAGGGTTTATAATGAATTTGATGAATTAAGTTTTCATAAGTGTGATGATAGGTATATAAGATATATCTATTTTTATGTCAGATATGTCATTGTTTTAAGTTCTTATTCATGAGAAATTGGTTATTAATATTCATAAGTGACTCCATACCCTAGGATAAAACACTGGTCTATTTTCCTTAGAAATAGTTGACTATCACTATTAAAATTGATCTTTATTTTTATGTTTTGATCTGTCAAATAAATGTTGCAGAGGTCAATCCCTGTAATTCCATTCATATTTTCTTGAATGATCCTATGATTTGATTATCTCAAGCTATAAGGGTATTCCCACCCGAGTTTATGGATCTCAAAGTGTAGAGGGTTTAAAAACCTTGTTTTTGTCATTCTATATCTTGCTTGATCAATTTCTAGGATAAATAGAGCAAGCTCGTTGAGAGTATTTCATATGTTAGCAAGAAAATGAACTAATAGAAAATGGCAACTCTGCTGGGGACTTTCAAGGAATGCTTGTGAAGGTTAGTTTAAAAATCTTGTTTCATATATATCAATTCCTTGAAATCTAGTTTTTTAAATCACAAATTGTGTTATATCCTCTAATATCATTTTTGAAGTGAGATTTTTTTTATTATTCCCAAAACCTTTTGGGTGGTGACTCTAAGTAAATTGGTTATAGTGTTTCTAAGGGGAACATTAGCAGATCAAGTGTATGAAAATTCATTTTAATTAGGATGAGGAATGCAAAGACAAACACAAAGAATCACTCTCAAGAAACATCAGAGAGTGATGTTTCTAAAAGTTCTAGAAGGAACCATTCTAGGAAGGGAGAATATTATAACAACACCTCTCGAAAGACTAGATTTGTAGGTCCAAGTTAGTCCTTAGGTACCATTCCTGAGAAAGAAATTATTGAGCCTTTAAATCCTAAGTCTGACACCATGGGTTATTTTGAGGATATATTTAACCCTAGAACAAAGGGTGTATATAAAGAAAAGGGGGAGAAACCCTCCTATTTCAAGGGTATCCCTTATGAACAAGTTGAAGACAAAAAGGGAGATAATCTGATGAATATCTATGATTATTCCAGTTTTGATATTGAAGGAGTGCTCAGAGATAATGACCTTTTGAAGAGGGAATTAGATGAACTACTGCTTATCAAGTAGAAGAATGATGAGGCTAGAGAGGAACAAATTATAAATTCCATCACTGAAAGAGAAAATTTGAAGAAGCGAGTTGCTCGATTATAATTGGCAGCTCAAGGTGCAAATGAGGGATTTTGTGGTTTGAATAAAGAACTTTTTGGAGATGTAGACACCCTGAGAAAAGAATGCCAAGAAAGAGAACACTTTCTTAAGAAAAATTATTCCAAAGATACTATCCCTATGGTGAGGCAAGTAATTAATTATGAAATTCAAAAGCCTCCTAAGTCTCAAATATCTACACAAAATATATCAACAACTAATGTTAGACAAATAGATGTTGATAAAGGAAAACAAAAGCTCACTAGCATTAAATTTTCTGAGAATAAGGTTGAAGAGGGTATGTTTTCACTTGATATGGAATTAGAAAGGGCTATAAAGGCCAAGGATGACATTGCAAAATAGTTGGAAAAGGCAGAATTAGAAGTTGTTGCTGCAGAGATGAAAAGAAAGATTGATTTCTTAAGTCCTCCAGTTTATACCAATTTAACAAATGATACCACTACAGTTACTCAAACCATGCCTATAAATACCTCTAATATTTAGAATAATAGTGGTAATACAAATACCCAGACATATGGTGCAGCTCAAGGAGTTGCATCACAACCAGGAGGGAGTGGATTGAACAATGCTAATGGTCAACAAAATGTAGGCATTGGTAATAGTGGCCAAAATATTGGTACTAATTTTTAGAGAAGACCTATTCATTTAGAGAGATATAGGAAACTATTTTTTGATGATATCCCTGGCCAACCAAACCCTATCCCTAATGAGGTTAGAGATAAGATTCCCAAATTTAGTGGGAATAATGCTATAACTAGTGAGGAACATCTAAAAGTTTTTACAGATACAATGAATGATTATGAGATTGGAGATGAAGATGTTGTGATGAAATTTTTTGTGCAATCCTTGATTGAGGATGCAAGAGACTGGTATTGAGGTTGCCTAATAATAATATTTATTCATGGGATGAATTTTTTATAAGTTTCAAAGAACAGTATGGCAACAAAATAAATTCTGGTTTCATGTTGAATGAATTCAACAGTTTGAAAAAATTTACTAATGAAGGCATTGTTGAATTTAATGTAAGATTTCAAAAGGCCATGTATAAGTTGTTCCAAGTGTTGAGATTGGATGAAAATGTATGCATCACCACTTATTGTAATGCTTTAGATGGGAAGACAGCTTATTTTCTTAGAGATAAAGACCCTCAAACCATGAGAGAAGCATTTAAGTTGGCCATAAACATAGAAAGCAATAGAAGAGCTTCTGGAAAGCTTGGAAAATGGGATGATAGTAGACTCTAGAAAGAGCCAAAAACACCATCAAATAAGAATCCCAAAGAAGAAGATAAAATGGATACATTGGTAAGTGTTGTGAAAGATCTTGTTGCTAAGGTAGACAAGAATGAGAAGGGGTTTCAAAATAATAGGCCACAGTATCAAAGGCAAGATAAGCCTTACAGACTGCAAGATTTTCCTTATAAAACTCAGTGGAAGGATGGAAAACCTGTGATATAAGAACAAAATGATCCTAAGAACAAAGACATCCTTGATCTATTAAAAAAAAACAATGCACATAATGTGGAAAACACTCCCTGGTGCATAGCCTGTAATATGCCTCATTCCCCTTATCAATGTGCAGTAGCTTAGGGCATGGTGGAGCCACGTGAAAATATTGGAACACAAGAAAGCCATAATGAGGAAAAACCTGCAATAAACATGTGTGCACTCACTATTGAAGATGACAATGGCAACTGAGAGGATGAGCCAGAAGAAAATATGCCAATCACAGTAAATGGTACAAATGCTAAATTAGAACATGTTCAATTTGGAATGCCAAATGATGAGGAGATAAGGTTTCTTACTATTTTTGTTGTGACACAGGAAAGAAGTTCATATCAACTTAGAAATAGAAAGTTTGATCAAAGTGGGAGATAACCTGGTTTACTTATTATCATAGAAGTCATAAATGAAGAATCTACACCTGATGTGGAGAAAACAAAAAAGGAAGGAATAGAAAAGGATGACCTGAAGGACACTCTGGTTAGGGAAAATAAAGCTACCCCTACTCATGAACAAAAGGCAAGACAATTGAAGGAGAGTAAAGGTAAAACATCTTCTGACAATGTCATGAGTTTCCCAACTTTTGATATGAAGCAAGATTTATCTCAGATGAAGGTCTATGTCCCTTTACTTGAGATGTTTAAAATCAAAGAGCACCGAGAAGCAGCCTTTTCATTATTATCTGATTTGCCTAGTATGCATGATAATACTAATTTGAATGATGAATTGAAAGGGAAGAAAGAATAAAAGGATGGAATCCCAATCTGTCTAGGAAATGTAATTATCCAAGAGCCAGATCAGATTGATTCTTTTTATCTAACACTACTCACAAATAATATACTACTAAAAAATTGTATGATGGACTCAGGAGCTGTTTCTAATGTGATGACTTACACTGTCATGAAACAATTGGGTCTAGAGGTGGATACTGCTTGTGTTAAATGTTATGCCATGGACAACAAAGAATTACTTGTAGTAGGAACTTTACAAGGCTTAGAGGTAAAAATTGCTGCATACCCTGAGGCCACTTTTAAAATAGATGTTGTCGTTGTGGATTCACCGCCCCATTATGGCATGCTTTTATCAAGACAGTGTGTTGTAGCTATTGGAGGACATGTACAATTGGATTTTTCCTTTGCTACTATTTTTGTTAATGGGCAAGAAGCAAAACTATTGTGAGAACCAAGATCTCCAGTTTATGTTGAAAATTTTGAACCAAACATGCTGAATTGCTTTGTGGATGTCGATATGCATAATTTCAAGGTTGAAAAGATTCAACCACAATTGAAAAACACAGATCCCATAATAGAAGAATTAGAATTGCAACAACATGGACTGTGGAAAATGTATTTTGATGGAGCATGCTCTAGAAAAGGATCAGGAGCTAGTGTACTATTTGTCTCTCCATCAGGTATTACTTTCAAGTACTCATTTATGTTGTCCTTTCAATGTAAAAACAATACAACTGAATATGAGGCATTGTTGTTGGGATTAGAAATAAAAATCAAGCATGGCATTAAGTTATTAAGAGTTTTTGGTGATTCAAAGCTAGCCATATCCCAAATTAGATCAAAATATGTTGCTAAAAATGATAGGCTAAAATAGTATAAGCATGCTGTATGGGATAGCATTGAATTATTTGATGTGTTTTCTATTGACTGGATAGAGAGATCTAAGAATATCATGGCATATTTTTTGGCTAATGTGGCATTGAAAAATGATGATTTAACACTAGTAGGAGTATCTATTGTAGAAACCAAGACTAGGCCTGCCATTCCTAATAATGTATATAATTGGAAGGTCTTTGAAAGTGATGAAGATATCCTTAATTTCATTCAATGTGTGGATAATTATGAATGGCAAGTCATTGACTATAATAATTTGATAGAGCTTATTGATGGGAAAGAAACCATATTTGGCAATGAAATTTTGCAGTTGCAAACAAATGAAATCCCTAAAGGACTAAACCAATTGGAGGGATTGTTTACTGATAATGACAGTCACATGTGCCAAAATTTTACAATCAAATTGGATGAATTTGAGGAGGTAAACTTGGTATCAGAGTGTGATCCTAACATTGTATATATTGGAAAGAAGTTGGCTCCTCATGTGAGAATAAACTTGATTAGTTTGCTGAAAAGATTCAAAAATATTTTTGCTTGGTCTTTTGAAGACCTTAAGGCTTATAGGGAAGATCTCTTTCAACATGAAATTCCATTAAAAAATGATATTAATCCTTTTAGACAAAAATAGAGGCCAATCAATCCTTTGCTGGCCCCCAAGATGCAGCAAGAACTGAAAAAGCTCAGAGAGGCTGGGATAATAAAACCAATCAGACATTCTTCTTGGGTGTCCAATTTAGTCCTAGTCAAAAAGAAAAATGGAGACATCAAGCTATGTGTTCATTTTAGAAACCTCAATGTACCTTATTTAAAATATAATTATTCTTTTCCTAACATGGAGGAAATGCTACAAAGAGTTACTGGTTGTAATTTTCTATCCATGATGGATGGTTTTTCTGGTTACAACTAGGTACTGGTTCAAGAATCTGAACAGTTTAAAACAACATTCACTACCCCATGGGGTACTTATGTTTACGTGAGAATGTCATTTGGCCTAATGAATGTAGGGGCTACTTTCCAAAGAGCCATGGATGTGGCTTTTAAAGATTTTACAAATATAATTATGGCAATATATCAAGATGATTTAACTGCATATTCCAAAAAGGCTGAGGATCATTGTAAGCACTTGGAAAATATTTTTACTAAAGCCTTGGAGTATGGGGTTTCATTAAATTCAAAGAAGTGTCACTTTGTTGTGACAAAAGGTAAGTTATTGGGGCATATAGTGTCTAAAGAAGGTATTAGGATTGATCCTGAAAGAGTGGAAGCCATTAACAAAGTCTTGCCCCCAAAAAATGTCAAAGGTGTCCAGTCTTTCCTTGGGAAAGTGAATTTTGTAAGAAGGTTCATTGCAAACTTTGCTGAGATAGTAAATCCCATTGTCAAATTACTAAAGAAAAATGCTAAGTTCGAATGGGATAAGGATGCTTAGTCATCTTTTGATGAGATAAATGTAGATATTCAACAAGCACCTGTATTAATATCTCCAGATTATGAAAAGCCTTTTTCTATATTTTCTTTTGATTCATTCCATACAATTGCCATAGTACTTTTGTAGAAGGATGATGAAGGTTTTGATCATCCTATAGCAGTTTTTAGTAAGTCTTTGCAAGCAGCAAAACTTAATTATGAGATAATGGAGAAACAAGCATATGCATTGGTCAAAGCAGTCAAGATTTTTAGACCTTATCTAGTTTGTGCAAAGATAATTGTTTATGTGCCACATGCTAAAGTGAAAGATATATTGTCTCAGTCTAAAGTTACTAGAAAAAGGTGTAGATGGATCAACAGGATCCAAGAATTTAATCTGGAAATTCAAGTCACCAAATTGGTGAGGGGTTTGGGTTTGGCTAAGCTAATGACTGACACAAACATGGAGTTGGCCCAAGTCGATGATGTATAGATAATAAATATGAATTTGACTAGCATAGAATTGCATCCATGGTATACTGATATTATGTTTTTTATAAAAATGGTAAATGTCCAGAACATATGTCAGATAATCAAAAAAGGACTCTGAAGCTGCAGACTCAAAGGTATGTTTTGATACAAGGTGATTTATTTTGGAAGAATAGGGATGGAATTTTATTATTCTATTTGGATGAATCACAATCTAAAAGAGTCTTGGATGAAATGCATAGTGGTGTGTGTGGGGGGCATTATTCTGCCAAGAACACAGCTCGCAAAAGAATCAAAGATGGATTCTATTAGCCATGTCTTTTCAAAGATACTCAGAAGTTTCTACAAAGGTGTGAACCCTGTCAAAGGTTTTCTTCTAAAATGAAATTTTTAGGAGCTTTGCCTTTAAATCCTATGACTATTGAAGCACCTTTTGCCCAATGGGGCCTAGATTTTATTGGTGAATTCATAGAAAAATCTAGTGGATGCCACAGTTGGATTCTTGTGGCTACAGACTATTTCACAAAATGGATAGAGGCAATTCCATCAAAAAGGGCAACCAGCAAGGTAGTAATGGATTTATTAATGGATAATATTCTGAAAAAATTTAGTGTGCCCACTAAGTTAATCATGGACAATGCCATGTGTTTTAGATCTGAGGAATTTAAGGATTTTTGTGAAAACTATGGCATTATTGTATCTTATTCCTCACCATATCATCCTCAAGTAAATGGACAGGCTGAGTCCAGTAATAAGAGCATCATGAAAATCATTAAGAGGTTTTTGGAGAAAAATAAAAAGTCTTGGCATTCAAAGTTGAAGTTAGCCCTTTGGGCTGATAGAGTGACAGTGAAAAGAGCAATAGGAGTTTCCCCTTTTGAAATGGTCTATGGAACTCAGGAATGATTTGTTAGAATTTGTAATCTTTCCTTGGTGTATTTATAAACCAAGGTTAGACTATTAATCTTTGTTGTAATATATTAGGATATAAGCCAAGGTATCCTAATATACTTCTCTGTCTTCTTTCCACTACAT
>MU223056.1:5565441-5575874 GCA_018584345.1 Thuja plicata | reverse complement strand
GGGGGGGGGGTTGTGTTGGGTTCCTTTTATCTACCAGAGGCTAGGAGTGTTGTGGTTTCTATTTTGTATACTTTCTTATGCCACTTTGATAGTTTATTATATGTATATTTTGGGCCTAATTGCATAATTGAGGTCATAAGAGGGTCCTGGTATGTTCTTGGCATCTCATTGTTGGAATCAGTTTAATATTGAGTTGTTGATGAATGTGGCTCTCTTGATTTACTATGTTATTTGATGGTCATGTCTTTATAGTATTATGGTTTATTGGTGATCTTGGAGCATGATTATGGACTTGATGGATCATAGAGAACTTTTATCCAATTTGTTGAAATGGTTCAGAAAGAGGACTTGAACATGAGCTATGTTGTATTTGGTTTATGATTATGTTTTGGAACTTGGAGAGTTCCTATGAGATTCTCATTATGATATGCACATGCTATTTGTTTTAAATTCCTCTTTGTTATATTGGCATTGTGGATCCTATTGATGATTTTGAGTTTAGGCTCCAAATTATACTTATTTGGTTTCTTTGATTATGAGGATTTTACGAGGTTCCATTTGAGATTGGGATTTGGTTCCACATGAGCTCCACCTGGGGTTGGGGTCCAGAGAGACTGCTAGAGTGACCCAGGAGTGGGAGTTATGTAATGACACCCTTCATTATGTGTCTTAGGACTCCCTTGTATTTATTTAGGGTTCTCCTCTAGTATAGGATGTCCCCTTGTGATTATCTTATGTTATCCCTATTGTTTACTTGAGTGTTTTTCCTATGTTATTCCTTGGTTTGGATGTTTCTTTGTTTCTTTCTTACTTGTGTTTATTGTGTGGTGTGGGGCTTTGTCGTATCTCCTAGTTCAGGGGAGTGGGCCTTAGGGCTCCATGTGGTTGTGTTACATATATTTTACCCACTGAGTATTTTCCAGAGTTTGTTTGAGATCCCTTGGATGATCATGCTTCTACACTATGTTTCTTATGCAACTTATGATCCATGTTGGCATAATAAATATTATCATTCAGTGTATCATGATATATACATTTATTTGGGTGTAATGATGTATTATTGTATCATGTTCTATAGATCATATTGATGTATTGATGCAGTATTGTAATCTCCTTGAGGAGATAAATGTAAAATGAATATGTAAATGTGTTCAGTGATTACTTGTAATTTGCAAATGTATCATGTATCTTGGACTACTTGTGATGTAATGAAAGAAGTGGATAAATAGGTCTGACCTTTGTTTTATCATGTGACTATATACATTATCTGGTATCATTATTCAAATGAATTCATCGATGTAGTAAACTTGACCATAATTTCATGGCGACCTAATGTATTTGTCATATTTTTTACATGTGTTTCTAGTAGCAACGTTGGGGAACCTAAGAGGACTTGGTTTTGTGGTTAATGATTAGCATTTATCTTGCATTTAATGAAATGTATCTTGGTTAAGATTCTTGTATCATGCAATTGCAATTTTAATTTTAGTGTTATTCTTGTATCAAAAAAATTTATTTTCCTTTACTTTAGTTTGTTGAGTTGTCCTCTCGAGTTCCATGGCGGTGGCATTACAGTCATGACAAGAAGTCTAACATATATCCATTATCTCTCGGACTGAGATGTCTCTATCCTTGACCTAAGGAAAAGAAAGTGATAAAGTACATATATGGTCAAGGGGTGGAAAACCTTGAGCACCTCAAGATAATTAGTAAATAAATTTTGACAAATAATATATAGCATTTAGAAGTCAAGTAGATCTAGTTTTGCATATTTTCTCAATAAAGAGAATGACATGAATACCCTATCAAGGAAAATTGTCTTATTCATAAAGACTTTAGGATTTCCTTATCCAACATATAATAGGAACACAAGAAGATGTAGTATTGAGATTGGTTAAGATTAAGTGATATGTTCAAGGATTGTAGATATTGAGTACCTTTATCAGCTATCGTTCTTGTAGAAGAAATATGATGTTGCGATGGAAACAATAAAATCTTGCCACTATCTATCTTCACTTCAATCTAATTGGTGTTCACATTGATTGTAGTTGTATAAGCATGCAAATCTGTTCAAATAAAGCATACTTTGAATGCTTAGTTTTTGTATAAGGTCTTAGGAGATTCTTTCTAAGGTTAGATCATAGCTAGCTAGGAAGAGCATCAGTTCAATACAAATAAGCATGAGTTTGTCCATGCGTAGAAGTTTAGACAATTTAGATAGTTCATTTCCAACAATAGTTTTCTCCATGCAATACCTATGGATAGTTCTTTTTAATGGTCTATTTTTTTAGTTCAATCTATAGTTAGTTGTATAATCACAACCTCTAACTACTGCTCTTTTCACTATTTATATGTAGCTTTTGAGCATTTTTTATCAATAAGAAATAATACAGTTTTTGAAGCCTCTGTAATTTTCAGCCTATAATAAAAGGGGAATTTACATTCTATAAAACAAAGTATCCTCTGTTCTTCAGAACAGAGTATTATTTATTTGTATATTTTCATGTTTGTGATTTTATGCTTGTTAAGGTTTTGATATACTGTTTAAGACTTCATGGGATGCTAGAGAATTTACATTTGGTATTAGAGCTACAAGATTTTTAAGTCTTCAACATAGAAAATACTTTTCCAATCCTAGAGTTTAATGGGACTGGTTATGAATATTGGGCAATAAAAATGAAGATATTTTTGATAGGTAAAGATTTTTGGGACATTGTAGAATCAGGATATGAGGATCCTGATGATTGGGATGATCTTCAAGCTAATGAAAAAAGGAATAAGAAGGAAGCTGAGAGAAAAAATGAAATTGCTCTATTTCGCATTTAGATGGCTCTTTATAAGATCTTGTTTCCTAGAATTGTAGGTGCACACATGACTAAGGAGGCCTAGAAGACTCTAAAGGATGCTTACTAGGGTAACGATCAGTTCAAGGTTGAAAAACTACAAACCTTGAAAGGGAATTTGAAAATTTGAAAATGAAGGAAATTGAGAATGTGGGAGATTACTGTGTAAGAGTAAAAGATGTGGTTAATAAAATGACCAGTTTGAGTAAATGATGCAGGAGAATCTTGGGTCCTTGGAAATCATGCTCAACCAAAAAGAAGTTTACTTATGCTTTCTAGTTGTGTCCTGTCTTTCATATTCTTTCTTTACCAATGGGTCTCGGTGACCTCTTTGCCCGACGAGTTTTCTGTTTTCGGTGATGCTTTGCCAGATGAGTTTCGGTGATGCCTTACCGATGGTTTTCTCTGTTGTTTGGGTATGCTCTACTGATGGTTTTCTGATTTTCAGTGATGCTTTCCCGACATGTGTTTTCCTGATCTGGCCGACTTCTACATTTAATTTCCGTGGCTGAATTAATGTGGGGTCTCTCATTGGGATATGTGTGGACCTAAATATGGGTCTCACCTTTATATTTGAGTGTCGACTTCTCTGTTGGACTCTTGTATATATATTCTTTGTATGTTCTTAGTTTAGGGAGCAATTCTTAGAGAAAGAAGACAAATGTTAAGATATTGAAGATCTAGGATCTCTATTGTAAGAAGATCATTTGTAATACACTATGATGTATATGGCCGTAACCAGGAAGGCCTTACAGCCTAACATGTATTGGGTTTGATCAATTAATAATAAAAGATCTTTATGTTTCTCTCTCTCACTGTGTTGTTGTGTTAATTCCACATTGTTTATGCAAGGTGGATGGTTTTGGGTGTGGGGTGCCAACAAGAAGTTGAGTCCACTTTTTGGGCAAAAAGTGGAAGTGTTTTCCCTATTTTAAAAATTTTCTATCAATTGATGTCAAAATTTGAGGCACTTAGAGATTGAATATCAAAAAAATCCACTATTAGAAAATGTAGTGCTTAGAGTCTATTTTTAAAATATGTAATTTATTTGAATACCCACATGGTAGAAAATATATTTAGTAGGCATGTTTAAAAACCTCTTTTTCAAAATGTCTGTTTCAGGACCATACCCCGCATGTGTACGACCACCCTATTTTGAAGTAAATAAATGAATTTTTCTAAATCCTTTTTGGGGAAGGTACCTAACACATCAAAGATTGGTCAGAATATTTTTGCTTTTTTAAAAAATTGAATATATATATTTTTATTAATTTTTAATTGACTATAAAGTACATTTTCAAAACCTCTCGTGTACAACCACCATAATTTGATGGAAATTTCACTTTTTTGAGAATTTTTTTTTTTTGAATAAAATTCTATGTAGATTGGTCGCATATAATTCATTTTTTCAAAAACCTAAAATCAAAAAAGTTATTAAAGTTTTAGTGAACCTTACTATTTTAAGTTTAGGTACCACTTTTGATTAAAAAATATTGTAAAAATAGTAAAATTTATCATATCACTATAAAATTTATATTTTTGAAATCTAGATAGTAAGATCTCTAATGGGTTTTAATTTCATCAAAAAATTCGATTATGAAGACCCTCAAAAAATTACGACAAGACAGAAATCTGGTGTTCAAATGTCTTAGCCATTATTTTGGATGTCCAAGCATAGGCTTGGTCCCACCAAACCTGTCCTGAACCAAAATCAAATGCAAATGGTGGTTTGGTAAATTCAAATTTTAAAAAATGGGCACACGTTTAAAAATGTGTACCCATTTTTTAAATGTAATAAATCGACATGTAAAAATGAGTTTTTTTTTAAAAAAAAAAATTTAAAAAAATGGGCACCTGTTTTGAAAAAAAAATGGGTACCCGTTTTGAAAAAAATGGGCACCCGTTTTTTGATTTTTGGATCGGGTGTCCGAGCTTAAGACGGGTGCCCATTTTTTTTAAAAATGGGTGCCCGTTTCTAGTGGTAGTTTTCAAGCCCACAAGACTTCCACGAAATTGGTACCCAACTTCTTGCACTTACCCTGTGCCCTAGGCCCCAATTCCTTCCTCTATTGGGTCAGGTGGTATGAGAGCGAGTCGAGATCCGTGGTTCCTTCTTGTAAACTCTAAGGATTTTTGATGTAGGGTGGCAGGTTGCGATATGACCTACAATTGTAGAGAGTTTCAAGATGGTTCGGAGGAGTGGAAATGTTGATCAAGGTCTAGCTGATATGCTTAGACAAATGGCTGCAAGATTGGAAGCTGTTGAGACAACCTAGCGTAGAGGAAGACATCTTGAAGATGTTAGTGATGATGAATTTGAAGAGGTTCAAGGTGAAGCTGCACCTGCACGTGTGATGGACCAGGAAGAAGAAATATTCCTAAGAGCCTTGACAAGTTTGAAATTCACACCTCAGTTCAATCCTCCTGAGTATGGTAGAAAATTGGATTCTAATGAATTGATAGATTGGATAACTGAGATGGAAAAGTATTTTTAATATGAGAATATGGCAAAGGATAAAAAGGTGAAGATTGCAATCACAAAGCTGAAAGGTCATGCATCCTTATGGTGGGAACATCTACATTTGGATAGAAAGAAGAAAGGCAAAGACAAAATCAAGGTATGGGACAAGACGGTTAACAAATTGAAAGACAAATTTCTACCTTGTGATTATCAGATTAACCTAAACTAGCGAATGCAAATTTTGAATCAGAAAGACAAATCAGTAAAGGACTACACTGAGGAATTTTATAGACTAGACATCAGATCTGGCCATGTTGAAGATGAGGTGGAAAGAACAACAATATATCTTAATGGTTTGAGAAGTTTCATACAAGATGAGATTAGTTTGGTCAAGATGGAAAGCATTGAGGAGGCATACCAATTTTCCCTAAAAGTTGAAGAAAAGTTGAATAGAAGATATGAACAAATAAAAAGAGGTAGAGGTGGTAGATTCCCTAGAGGAAGAGATAGCTCTCATGGTGAAAATAGTAGATCTGAACCATACAAGTCAATTTTAGACACATCTCAAGACAAAGGAAAGACTGAATGGAAAGGTGGAAGTTCATACCAAGGAAGAGGCAATTATTCCAGAGGTGGATATAGCAGAAGAGGTTTCCAAGTAACTTGTTACAATTGTGGTGAAGAAGGACATAAATCTTTTGAATGTACACATGAAATAAAGAGAGGTGGTAGCAGTAGCAGAAATGCATTGATCCAAGAGGAGACATCCAATGAACCTAAAAGTAATCTCATGATTCGAAAGATACTATGGAGTGAAAAAGATAAGCAAGATCCAATCAACAAAAGTTTGTTCAAGACCAGATGTAGAGTTGCAGACAAAGTTTGGAAGGTCATTGTTGACAGTGGAAGCTCAGAGAATCTGAAATTTGAGGAAATGGTTGTAAATTTGAAGTTGGAAAGGATGAAACATCCAAAACCCTACAAGATCTCATGGATCAAGGATGAGCATACACTAATGGTGAGTGAGCAATGTTTTGTGAATCTGAAAATTGGAAAGTACTATGAGAAGGTGTTATGTGATATTATGCCAATGGATTGTTGACATATTGTATTGGGTAGACCTTGGCAATATGATAGACATGCTAAACATGATGGAAGGTTGAATAGATATTCTATTTGGGTTGATGGTAAGAAGAAAATTTTGTTACCTTTGATTGAAGAATCTGCTGATGAGTTATGTACATCTGTGAAAGTTTGTTTGATGGAAGGTAGACAGTTTGTTAAGGATTTGAAAAGAAATGATATTTGTTATGCTTTGATTCCTAACAAACCAAGTAAGAATGCAGAAAATGACATACCTACAGAAGTTGAGAAGTTGCTGACTAAATACAAAGAAATCATTTTAGATAATGTACCTGATGGTTTGCCACCAATCAGAGATATCATTCATTGTATGGATTTGATTCTTAGAGCTAGTTTACCAAACAAGGCACCTCATCGGTTAACACCTACCGAAAATGAAGAGCTTAACCGACAAGTTCATGAATTGTTGAACAAAGGCTTGATCCGAGAAAGTTTGAGTCTATGTGTAGTACCTACTATGTTGGAACTTAAGAAGAATGGAGAATGGAGAATGTGCACTGATTCCAGAGAAATTAACAAGATCACAATAAAGTATAGGTTTCCTATACCAAGAATGGATGAAATAATGGATTGTTTGAGTGGAGTAAAGTATTTTACCAAAATTGATTTGAAAAGTGGATATCATCAGATCAGAATCAGAGAAGGTGATGAATAGAAGACTTCTTTCAAGACAAAAGAAGGTTTGTATGAGTGGTTGGTTATGCCTTTTGGTTTAACTAATGCACCCAGTACATTTATGAGGCTGATGAATGAAATTCTGAAGAAGTTCTTGAATAAATGTGTGATTGTATATTGGATGAAATTCTGATATTCAGTAAGTCTAGAGAAGAGCATTTGATGCATATAAGGCAAGTGTTGCACATATTGAAAGAGGAAAAGTTACTGATAAATCTGAAAAAGTGTTCCTTCATAAAAGAAGAGCTTGTGTATTTGGGATTTGTGATTTCAGCTGATGGTTTGAAGATGGATCTAGAGAAGGTTGAAGCCATACTAAGTTGGCCTACACCTGAGAATGTTACTGAGGTAAGATCATTTCATGGGTTGGAAAGTTTTTACAGGAAGTTCATTAGAAATTTTAGTTCTATTTGTAATGCTATGATTGAAACAATGAGAGGAGACAAAAGAGAATTCAAATGGACACATGGAGCTGATAAGAGTTTTGAAACATTAAAGATGAATGTTGCTGAATTACCTATGCTAGCCCTACCTAATTTCAATAAGGTATTTCAAGTTGAATGTGATGCAAGTGGAAGTGCAATTGGAGTTGTGTTAACTCAAGAAGGTAAACCTGTTGCTTTCTTTAGTGAAAATTTGAATGATGCAAAGAGAAAATATTATGTCTATGATCAAGAGTTCTATGCTATTGTGCAAGCTATGAAGAAATGGAGGCATTACTTGATGCCAAATGAATTTGTGTTGTATACTGATCATAAGGCTTTATAGTATTTGGGTAGTCAAAATAAGTTGAATCAGAGACATATAAAATGGGTAGAGTATTTGTACAGCTTTACATTTGTGATTAAGCATAAGAGTGGAGTTTCTAACAGAGTTGCTGATGCAATGAGTAGAAGAAGATCTTTGTTGACTGAAATGAGAATTGAAGTTCTTGGTTTTGATGACATGAAGAATTTGTATGAAAGTGACCCTAATTTTTTAGAGCAGTGGAGAATGTGCAGAGAACCTAATACAAATCAATCAAGTAAGTATGAAGACTGTTTCATTCAGGAAGATATGTTGTTTAAAGGTATTCAGTTATGTATACTGAGAGGATCAATGATAACTAATCTGAAAAAGGATAAACATAGTAGTGGATTGGATCGACACTTTGGCATTGATAAAACATTGAGTTTGCTGAAGGAGAGGTATTTTTGGCCCCAGTTGTATAAGGATGTTCAAAAATTTGTGAGAAGTTGTGGATTTTGTCAAGTTGCAAAGGGAGTAAGTCAGAATACTAGTTTCTATACATCTAATACTGTTCAAGAGAAACCTTGGAGTGATATCAGCATGGATTTTGTTCTTAGCTTACCTAGGATAGCAAGAGATGTAGTGCACATAATAGATCTTTTCTTTAAGGAGATTGTCAGATTGCATGGATTACCGAGGAGTATCATATCTGACAGAGACAGTAAGTTTGTAAGTTATTTTTGGAGAACACTTTGGAAGAAGATGAATACTGAATTGAAATTTAGTTCTACATTTCACTCACAGATGGATGGACAGACAGAAGTTGTAAACAAAAGTTTGGGTAACTTGTTGAAATGTTTAGTTGGAGACACACCAGGCAATTGGGTTTTGATGTTGGCACAAGAAGAATTTTCATACAACAATTTAGCAAACAGAAGTACTAGAAAGACACCATTTGATATTGTTCATGGCACACAACCTAGAGGTATATCAGATTTGAGAGACATTGTTGGACAAGAGAAAAGGAGTGCTGAAGCAGAGGAATTTGCAGAGTTTATGAAGACATTGCATGAAGATGTGAAGAAAAAGTTGGAGAAAAGTAATTATAAATACAAGGATGATGTAGATAGATCAAGAAGACATAAAACATTTGAAGTTGGTGATTTTTTAATGGTTCATCTGAAGAAAGAAATATTTCCTATTGGGACATATGGTAAACTAAAGATGAAGAAATTTGGTCCTTGAAAAATACTGAGAAGATTTGATAGTGGAAATGCTTATAAAGTTGAATTACCTAATGACATGGATATATCACCTATATTCAATATTTTAGACTTGTATTAATATCATGAACCTGATGAAGAACTGATAATACCAAGTGATTATCCTAATAAGCAGATAGAGGAAGTTGAGAAGATCTTGAAACAAAGAGTTGGCAGAAGTACAAGAGGAAAGGAATACATGGAATATCTGGTAAAGTGGAAAAATAGAATGATTGAAGACTCATCTTGGATTTCTCCTTACAAGTTGGATTCATTTTAGTTTGGACCTGATACATGATTTGGGGAATCATTTCTTTTTAACCCCAAGTGTCTGATGTAGGAGCATCTTGGGTCCTTGGCATCCTGCTCAACCAAAAAGAAGTTTACTTATGCTTTCTAGTTATTTCCTATCTCTCAGGTTCTTTCTTTATTGACGGGTCTCGGTGACCTCTTTGCCCAACGAGTTTTCTATTTTCGGTGATGCTTTTCCTAACGAGTTTCGGTGATGCCTTAAAGATGGTTTTCTCTTGTATAGTCAGAAAATGGAAGCACTTCCATTGTAGAAGGGTTTAGCCTTCCGAGTAAGTGGTTTTGGGGTCATGTCAAGTGCCTTGAATGGGTTCCTGATTTAGATCTAGCTTTCCCCCTGTTCTACCCCAATTCTCCACCTTTCTCTAGCCAATTTCTAGCATTCTGGACTGCAAATCTGATATCTTTGACCTTAGGGTCAGGGTCAAAATTTTGGGTCTATGTAAACCTCAACCCTGACCTAGGTCAAGGTCAACCTCACCCCTAACCTAGGTTAAGGTTGACCTTGACCTTGACCTAGGGTTCAGATTTCAGGGTCCCACAGTTTTCGGATGTCGGTCTTTGAAAAAGTTAATTCCCACTTCCGGGTCGGCTGTTTCAGGTTCCAAAGTGATGATTGATAAATTATATTTAACATAGGTCCTCTCCTAGGGGTGAAGGCTTTAATGGGAATTTAATTCTCCTATGTCAGCCTCCTTAGAAGATTGTGTCCTAATTTCATATAAAAGGAAGCCTTTCTCTCTAATTTTCTCTAAGTGTGATACTAAGCAATATTGAAACCAAGTCCTCTATTGAAGCCTAAGCATCATCAAATGGAGTTCAAGAAAGAAATAAAGCAAGATTTGAAGAAAGGATTCATCCATCATCAAAAATTCAAGCATCCATTCATCAAAGAGATCCATGGGAGGCCATTGAAGGATTCAAGCTACATAGTGCCCTTTTTGGTGATCTCTCCATCCACTTTCTTCCAAGCCTCTTCATAATCAAGAACCCATTAAAGATTTGGTGTTG
>MU223056.1:5539861-5549886 GCA_018584345.1 Thuja plicata | reverse complement strand
AGTACCCACCTCTTTATAGACCCAAACATAGATGAGATAGAAAAACTAAAATTATGGTTTGAACATAATGGTAATAACATCATCTCATTGTCTACACAAGCTATAGATGCGCCTCTACAGATACAAAGGAAAACAATTGCTGATATTGTAGAAAAATCTATGCATGTGACCCAACCTATTCAGTACATTGTAAAGGAAACAATACAATACATAAAATCAAATTCAATTTACTATCCATCTTACCCCCTTGAGCCAAATGGTAAACAATGTAAAAAAAAGTTGTACAGAATGCTGATGACACATGGACTTGTTCAAAGTTCAAAGATACATTTGTAGATTGCATATACAGATATATACTTCAACTAAAGCTAGCATATCATACAGGATCACTATGGGTTGTCTCTTTTGATGAAACAGCCACCAATATTCTAGGTATGTTAGCAAAGGATTTGTATATGCTACAGTTCAACCAAGAAGTAGAAATTTATGCTGAGAATATAATCAAACAAGGATTCTTTAAGAAGTTTCTCTTCACTATCTCCTTTGTATATGATTCAAGTGGTGTTCAAGGTTGATTGAAGTCATCGATCACCAAAGTTGACAAAAATAATAGTGCCCGATTCTATGCCCATTGCTTATGCTATGCACATGCATATTTGAAAGACTATATATATGGTACATTTACATATTTAATAAATTATATAATAGTGAAACTTGTCTTTTATGGTTTTGGGTTATTTTTTAAGATTATTTGCGTACTACTAGCTATGTAATTTACAGATGATGAGCTCCACCCCACAAAATTCTCAACCTTGCTCCTCAAAAATTGAACGTCAATGAATGCAATCTCGTAAAAGAAGTCAGGAATACTATGCTCACCAAAAATAAAAAATAAGTGTTCGACAACATCTACAGTGCAATGAGAAAAATAAAACTAAGATGTCAATAGCCATCCCACAACAAAATCTGATGATGCCTTCACCATAGCTTCTAGGCAATTTCGCAATAGGATAGACACATTGTCAAACTTGCAAGTATGCACAATATGTAATAAATGCTACCATAGAATGCATACTAATTAAAAATACAATGGTCCAATTTGTGATAGGTTCTTTCATGAGAAAGGAAGACATCGATTCTCAGAGTGTAACAATATGGATCCAAGAAAACAACTGAAGTATTAAACAACTTGACCCAAGTCGAAGAGATGCTCATAGCATGAGTAAATCCAATAGTTCAAGTAACACATGTTCATGGCGGCCAATATAAATATTGTGGCCATAAAATTAGCTTCCTATAAGATCTCAAAACAATAGCAAAGTATCTCCCACATAAAATTGCAAAACTTGATGTCCTAATAGTTAAAAGTTTCCATACAAAAGGAAACTATTATGATTGCTATGTAAGTAGAATTCGTGTATGGGCTGCATTACAATATAAAATAAAATATGACCCATACTACAAAGATGTCCAAATAGATGTTGAATCTCTAAAACAACTCCCTGATACAAGTGTAGACATTTCAAGCATGCTTCATACCATTAATGTTGACCATGAACATGTGGCATCACTAGAAATAGAACCTATGACTGTTGATGGTCAAATTGAAAATGAAATAACATACTCATCATTATTTATGGCTAGATTACCAAATAAAATCCACAAACTAGATATCATCAAACAAACCTTGCAAATTACAGATGAAAATGATAGCAATATTCATTGGCCAGAGCTTGACCCTTCTCCAATAAATGAATACAATATTGAGGGTCTTCTAGACATGGCTTTTCCTACACTTTTCCCAAATGGAATTGCACTACCAATGCAACCTCGCTATCAACAAGTTGATTTGCAAAAATATGTGTTACACTTAATGAGATTTCATGATAGCAGATTTGGAAGTCATCCAAGGTTCCTCTATTTTGTACTAAATCTAATGATGCGACATCGAAGTCAGGGACTTTATGCTGTATTTGTCAAGAACAATTTGGAGGATTGCATACAGATGACGATTGATAGCCTCCATCTCCACATACAATAATTCCCCAAAACTCAACTTGCAGAGGAATTGATACATTTCGGATCTTCCTTATGGGGGACCCACTCATATTGGACCAAATTTTGTGGAGAGCTTTCAAACATGATCAACCAACTAGGATCCCCAACTCTATTCTTCACATTTAGTGCTGCAGATACTAAGTGGCTAGAACTGCAAAGATTATTCCCAAATGGCCTGCAGTATAACCGGAGAACAAAAAAAGAATGCACAAACAACATTATTAATAACCCACATATCACATCACTATTTTTGCATCAAAGATTCACAATATTCCATGAAGAAGTGCTAGAGAAACTCTTTGGTGCAACAGACTATTGGTGTATATATGAATGAAAAACATCGCGGATCAGGACACATACATGGGTTCATTTGGCTTCCCAATGCACTAGCCATGGACAAAATCAATTAGGAGGACCATGTGGCTGTGGAACAAGAAAATATATACTTTGATAAATACATCAGTGAACGGAATCCTCGTACATCAACTAATAGAAACAATACACGACATCGAACCTTGCAAGAAGACCCTTGCTTGCTAGAGACAAATGATATCTTTGAAAGAGATATACTTGTTGACTATGAAGATATCATCAATCATGTCCAATGACATGCACAGTGTACTAAAGCAACGTGCCTATGCAAATGAGGTAAAATTTTAGAGTGTCGATATAAAGCTCCTTGGTATGAATGTGCTAGATCATCTTTAAGTTGCCATGAAATTGGACATAAGACATATTCCCCTGCACATAATGACGATAGATTAAATATACATAACCCACAAATTATTTCAATATGGAGAGATAATATAGATTGTCAACTAGTTGTGTAAAAAATGCTCGTTCTTAAATATATAGCCAAGTATGCGTCGAAGGCAGAACATAAATCAGAGAGTTGTATTGATATGCTAACACAAATATGTAAACAACAAGCAGGACAAGACCAAGCACTAGCAGCATATCACAAATTTATGCAGATCGTGATATTGGTGCACAAGAAACATGTCATATGCTACAAAAATTACCGCTTGTTGTGTGCAGTCACTCTTTTGTAACACTAAATGTTGGACGCAAAGTATTCCATCAGATACAAAAAATCTAGGTGATAAAATAGTACTACTGAGCTATCTGCACTCCTACATAAAACACCCTATTGAGATGGAGATGATAACATTGATTGAATATGCTAGAAATTTTTCATTTTCAGCCACTCGTAAAGGGTACAAATGGAAAGCCATAAAAAAATTGTGATTGTCAATGTCTTTCCCCGGTTCTATACTATTATAGATGAGGCTTTTGAAAAATTTGAGACATTCTTTTGGAGTGAGCTTCTTCTATACAAATATTACTGTGACATTTCTATAGATATTGGCCTAACAAAATATGTCATTGTTGCAAATTGGAAGAAAATGAATTCAAATAAATACTATGTGTGGCATGTTGACCGCCTAATCAATATAGAGGTTACCCATGAAGAAGATGAAGATATTGACACTGAGGTAGAGATGAGAAATACAATTCAAATGGATTAATGTGAGTTGCTATCACAAATGGGGCTTTCTAGTGGTGAAAATGTAAATGCCCTTGAAATTCTTGGTCGATGTGACTTTGATAACATCCACAAATGGGATGAATGTTCTATTCCTAGATACATTTGCACAATATTGCAGAGCATTTCATAAGTAAAAATAAGATGTCCCAAAAAAATGAATAATCCTTATTACAAGGCATCAAGCCATCATATCCATTATCTCCCAAACAAGAACTAGCGCTTACCATTATTAAAGAGAATTATAGTGATAATGCCTTCAAACAACCCTTGCACATGATCATACAAGGAACAGTAGACACAGGAAAATCATACTTAATACAGTGCATTAGACATGCACTTTGGATATTAGCATCAAAAAAAATTATCCGCTCCTTAAATTGTTGCTCCTATGGGAATTGATGCAATCAACATACATGTCTCAGCTATACATGCTACTCTTAAGATACCTATAAGAGAGATGTAACCACTAAAAGGACAATCAATACTACTATTCCAACAAGACATGAGACATATAAAATACCTCCTTGTCTATGAGATGAGCTTCATAGGACCAAAGTTACTATTGAAAATAGATATGAGATTGCGTGAAGCATTCCCCCATCAACAACAATTATGCTTTGGGGGAACATCTATAATTCTTGTTGGTGACTTGGCACAAATACCACCTGTAATGGACAAACCAATGTATGCAGCACACTCCAATGCCCAATTTCTATGGGATCAATTCAAAACAGTTATCACATGGACACCCATATTTTGCTAGCAAGGTGACACAAAGACAAGTTGAATTTTGTCGAATACTACATAACATGTGCAATGCAGACACAACTGAAGAAGATTGGGAATTACTAATGCAATGAACAAACAAATCAATATGTACTTTTGAACAAAATGAGTTTGACCAGTCAATGCACCTTTACTCTACAAACAATCTAGTTGGAATGCATAATAAAAAACTGCTAAAATTATGAAATCTTCCTATTGCACTTTGTATTTCCGCACAAACACACATGAAACCAAACAATGAACATGGTGTTGCCCAACTTCCCCTAGAAATCTTACTGTGTAGAGGCCAATGAGAAATGTTAACAACGAACCTTTGGATTCAAACGAGCCTTGTCAATGGCTCTCTAGGGGAAGTGTTAGACATTGTCTACACAATTGGCTCTAAACCCCCAGATTTTCCTTTGTATGTGGTTGTCCATTTTGATACATACAATGGCCCACCTTGGAACAAAGATGACTCAAAAAGTTTACCTATAACACCTATATCCCTAGAAAATCATAGACAATACCACTATCTATGGCATGGGCAATCAAAATAGACAAATCCCAAGGACTGGCACTTCGCAAAGAAACAATTGATATAGGTAAAATATAAAGACTAGGGTTGAATTTTATAGCTATATCAAGAGTCAAAACATTAAATGACCTCTGTATAGAACCTCCATTCTCCTTTGATCGATATGCAAGAATGAAAAATAATCTGTACACAATTATCAGGAAAAAGGAAGAGTCTTGACTGCAACATCTCTCATCATAGAACAAGGTACAAATCCTCACAAATTTTCATTATGTACACCAAGGTTAGTTTTTCAAATAATTCCTTTCCTTCATTCACAAATGTTCAAATTTGTACATTTTTATATCTTCCACATCGAACCATCCATGCACTCCTCATAATAAGCCACTAACTCCTTTTTTCAATGTGTAGGTATGCAAGCAAGGAATGAATCATGAATGTTTACCTACTCTCATTCTTACAATCGCAAGGAATCATCAATTCTTCAAATTATTCAAAAATTTATAACTTCAAGCAATGAAAAAAACCACTATATAATACATATATTATTTTAATCTTGCAAACACGATTGTATGTAAATGCGTCTTGAAATTAGCTTTGAAAATAGCCTATTTTGTGCACAAAACACATATGAATATACATTTTTTTTTTGTCCATGTATCAAATACTTGACAATTTGTAAAATTAAAAAAAAATTATATCTACAATATTGAATAATCCTACATGATATCTTTGAGTTAGGTCCATCGACAAACCTAAATTTAAGAAAGTTTGAATCTTTAAATTTATTTTACTTTATCAAAAATATTAACTTAAAAAAATTATACAAATTTAATATATGAATTAGTATATTATTTAGATTTCATTGTTATATAAATTCATTTTTCAAAGTCACTAAAATGATCTTTTTCTTTCAAAATTAATATTGCAAAGTTTAACCTAAAATAGGACAACTACATGTGTTGATGACTATTACATGTGTGATTGAAGACAATCTAGCAAATACGACAACTATCAATGTCATGTATCAAATACTTAACAATTTGTAATATTAAAAAAGATTATATCTACAATATTGAATAATCCTACATGATATATTTGAGTTAGGTCTATCGACAGACCTAAATTTAAGAAATTTTGAATCTTTAAGTTTATTTTACTTTAACAAAAATAATAACTTAAAAAATATTATACTCATTTAATATATGCGTTAGTATGTTTTTTTTTGATAAAAATGGACATTGCTATTATATTATATTAATCTGCTTCAGTGAGGCTCCAGGAGGAAAGAAGCAGAAAGAAAAACTCCTTTCCTTGCCATGATACAATATAGAACTCCTATAATATGAGTAAAATATGACCCAAAAAGTGTCTCTGTCTGAAACCATACAACCGAGAATCAAAGACCAGCAACATTATACCCTCGAGACCCTAACCCACACTATTATCTACTTTATATTACATAGATACAAAACATACCTACTGAATATTACTTCAAAAGACCCGATATATCTCAGCCTGCCAAAACCCAAAGATCGGGCCATATGACCTAGCCCATCAGCCCCTTGGCTTTACCAAGCCATGACAGTGACATGGACATTGGCAAACACTTTGGGAGGACACCGAGTCCACTAACAATGAATTGGAATTCAAAGTACCCTTTGAAGTCCCTGTATTCGGGATGGAGGAGGCAACAAGTCCTTCATTATTGGAAAATGCCAAGATGGTAGCCATACTGTAAAAGAGGTTGTATGCTTCTACCATTATTGGTGCTGGAATGAAATCTAACAACATCTCTGTGTTCTTCTGAAAAGCTGACGAGTCCCTGCTAGTAATACCTAACTTAAATGAATCATACAACTTAACAAATTCCATGTCCTTCTCAAGATGGCTTAGAGGAAATAGGCCTCCAACCTAGGCTTGCGATCCCCTAAGACTATAACCCATAACAAATCGATGTATACTCTCTGCCAGCATGAAGTCTGGTCTAACCACCTTGTCGACCATCTCCATAAATGGGATGTAATATTTCATCAAGTCATAGAAATTAGATAGGAAAATAGACAAGACCTAGGAATGAAAAATTCTGCACAGAGATGAGGGAAGTAAGACGTGCTCACCAATGACCCTCCGAATAACATCAACCACTTCGTTTGACAACGTGTTAAAAACCACCTTCATGTGGTGCTACAGATAATCATCTTGGATCGAGCACTCCCAATGGTGAATTAGAAGATGGATTTGCATGTTCAGGTCTCTGTACTCCATGACCACCCAAAACCAAAACCCACCCAGGTGAACTGAAGAAAACACTTTCAACGCGCAGCTAATATGGGCTGAAAACTAGTTATACCATCACCCAGAGCCAGAAGAATGTAATCTACAGAGTAGATTAGTGAATATAAAGGAGGGCTATATGTTGTGTAAATGTCATTACCAACCCTTAACTCACGTGGAGAGATGGCAATCCATACTTGGGAACCTGGCGTATAAGTGATCAATTCCCAATGTAACACCTCAGCTAAAAGAATTAATCCAATGCCGGCAAGAGAATAAATATCCTAAAAAATGTACCACCTCACACGTCGAAGTGACGCCATATACCCTTATACCCATTGTGGGGAGAAAAGGAAACATGCACTTTTTGAGGAGCTAAATTGGGAGTAAATCTGTTATCTGCGCCATCTAATGCCAACCTCCTTGGGATAACAAAAATATGCCTACGATCACTTGTGATGGCATGTGCCTACACGGGCATGCCTCTTTTGTTGTTTATTTGTTAACCCTTCGTACAAGAGGTCATTTCTCTCTCCACCCAATTGACTCCCTTTTCCAAGATTAGGGAACTTAGTAGGGGTTCGTACTCCCACATAATTGAGCTAGTATCCAATTCAACACCCTTGTTGGCTAACCAGCTTGCTAGCCCATTTGCCTCCATGAAGCAATGCGAGATTTTAAATTATGCAAATTTTGAGAGAAGCTTCGTAGCATCATTGAGGATGTATTGAATCTCCCAGCTAGGTGATCTTTGAATCGAAAGGGCAGATATAATTATCTGAGAGTCCCCCTCAATGTGCATATTCCTGACTCCCTATGAGACAGCAAAAGATAAGCCTAGAAATAGAGCCCTAGCTTCCACAATGTTAGTTGATCCATCTGGTATCTTTCTGTACTAGCCTCTCTAAGTACTTTCTTATTTGATTCCCTCAAGACATAACCAGACCCCGAGGCCCTTGGATTTCCCTTAGAAGCCCCGTCAAAGTTGTGTTTAGTAAAAGCTTTATCTGGAGGTTCCCACTTGACATCTTTCCTACGCTCCCCCTTTGATTTCTTTCCAATAAGGACACCTTTGAATGGGATAAAAATGGAGGGCCAGGAGTTCAGAATTTTTGAATCTTGTGAGGTGAATGTAGAGGAGAGATATTTGGATCGGGAAAAGTAAGCATTGACCATTTCAGAGATCAATTTTTTAACTATATCACACACCAGATCAACTGAGCTGACTTCCTTTCTAAAAATTCTCTTATTTTGTTCCCACCAAATGCACTAGGTAACAGTTGCTGGGATGACTCTCTAAATGTGGGAAAAGAATGTATCTTTATGAAGGAGTGGCCACTGTTCGAGGAGATGTGTTTGTATCTCTGAAAGAGGGCCCTGCCTGGAAGAGGGCCCTGCCAACCTAGCTTTCCCAAGATCTAATGCCATATCTCCTGAACAAAAGGGCATGAAACAAATAGATTATTTTCTTCTTAAATTTGACACTTACATAAGACAAACTGAAATCTGTCTACAATGCCAATCTTGCATAATCGGTCACTAGTGAGGTTCCTCTTAAGGATCACTAGCCACAAGAAGATCCTGCCTTAGGGAAAACTACCAGATGCCAACAAAACTTGAAGAGTTGTGCACTAGGATGCCAAGCCTTACTTGTAAGATTAAGAGAACCCAGCTTTACAAAATATGTACCATTTGGAGCATCTGAAAAAACCAGGGCCTTATCACCCTTCATGGAAAAAACTGAGGACTTGACCTCCTCTAGAGTGAAAGGTTGCAGCAAAAAGTTATTGTCTTCTTCGGAGACCAAAGATGGATTGAAGTGCAAATCAGGCTGAGGCTGAACCATGTGATCATCTAATTTACCAAGGAGGGTTTGGAAAAAGTGGATTGCTTCCTCTTGAATATCATTTTCAGAGTTAAGAATGTTATCATTGGCATCTTTGATTTGGAAGATGACCTTTTTCTATCTTCTAATTTTAGCCGAGGCGTGGAAAAAACTGGTATTTTTGTCCCTCTAAAAGCCATAGTTCTCTGGACCTCTATCTCCAATAGGATTCTTCCCTAAGTAAGACTTCTTCCAATCTGTCTTGCAGGCTTTTCTGATTATCATAAACCTGTTGGAAAAGTCCATGTTGTAGAATATGCTCATTCCATCCATCCAATTGACTTTGGAGATTACACTTTTTTGCAAAAATGTTCCCAAAACTATGTTGGTTCCGTTCCTATATAAATTCATTGTTCAAAGTCACTAAAATGATCTTTTTCTTTCAAAATTAATAATAGCATTTCACAAATAAAATGTTCCAAAATTTAACACACAAATAATAAGACTTGCACTTTAAATTACTCTCCTTAAACATTAGACATAAAAAAATTAAATAAAATTGCACCAAATGTATGCACAACAATTTCAATTATAAATACAATTCATATATATGATAAGAAATAACAAAACGACTTCTTTTCATACACTATCAATTAAAATTTATGAAATATTGAACTATCGGTGTATCCTTTGCACCTCCTTCGGGTGCAAGTGCTAGTAGATACATCTCTCCATACCTATTATCTATTTAACAATTTTTAAATCCATTCATTTTATAAGATATAAACAAAAATATGTATATTGAAAACTCTCCGAATTTCAACAATAGCTTGAATTTACAAGATTTTGATTTAAAATAAATGTTTGCCCCGCTTCTCTTTCTAATTATCCATCATTGGATCGATATTTATCTACACTGTAGTTTTGATGATCGAAGATTCGTAGCTCAGATTACTCAAGCAATGCAACGTCACTACTTTAAAGCATTCTGATCATTTTTCTCATGAGAATAT
>MU223056.1:5510170-5521521 GCA_018584345.1 Thuja plicata | reverse complement strand
TTAAAGTGCAATCGACGGGACAAAACCAAAAGACACTCAAGCATAACTGACAGTCAGGAACCAAAAGTCAATTGCAACCTGCAAAAAGTGGATCTGAATTCCACGTCAGATAAAGAAATCTTATTCTATTTATAGGATATTTATTTGTTTTAAATACATTTTCTTTAGGGACAAGGAACATGAATTTAAGTGCTTTAATCATTCTAACTGATTTAAAACACATAGACTAGGAGATCTAGGTACAAGTTGTAAACGTGATCTTAGAGTTAACATTATTTTTTCTTGAAACTTCATGGTGTCAATCCATCTTATAAATAGATGATGAAATCATTAATTATTATGGGTGTGAAGAGAGAGGAGAAGATGAATGAAGCCAACAAGCACATCTATGGATCAGATTGAGAGTTTCAAGAATAAGAACAGAAAAAGGTGAATTTGGTTATCAGAACCAAGAACAGAGGCTATCGAGAATCATAGGTATTATTCAATCACAATTAGGTGATAATATTTTTCATGTACACTAAATTGGATTTGTATCAACAATAGGAGATTGCATTTACCAAGTCAATTTGCAATTTTCTATCATTCTAACAAGTGGAGAAAAGTGTAAAAATCCTTTCAAGGAAGGTGGATTTAACAGTCCAAATACAAATCTCTTAACTGAGTGCACACTCAATCATGTAGCTAAAGCTCCTAACAGAGTAGACTTTAACAGGTCTCCACCGATACTCTTAATAGGGTAGATCATCAGAAGTGATCAAATTGTAATCCTTAACCAGCCCCTTCCAATCTATAGATAGTGAAGATTTTGTGGGTGTCATCCCCACCATAGTTTTTACTTCCTAGCAGGATTTTTCTGCAATATCATATCTTGTGTTGTGTCAAATTACTTTCATGAATTTTTCTATGAATGTTCACATGTATATTAATTTTATGAATTGATATAACTCACATCAAGATAGTATAGATCAAATTGAATGGATATACAATTGATTACAAAGGTTAATTGATTAAAAGGATATAAAAGTTTTAGAGGTACTGATTCACCCCTCCCCTCTCAGTACATACTTCCCATTAATCCCAACACTAATGAGAACTAAATGATGCAAGAATGCATCATTCTAGAAGTTATTAGAGCTATATTATTATTTGGACTTGATGCTTGGATCTAATCCTCGGGGGGAGTGATTGCAGGAAAAAAAATAGGACATATTTGAGTGATCATGCACTTGGTTTGTTGCAGGCATGAAGATTTGAAAAAACTACACCTTGAATAGGTGGGAAGTGTAGAGAAGGAAAAGAGATATGGCACCATTTTCCATTGATGTCAAAGGGGGAGAGATATAATTAAAAATCCCTATTGTTCTAGGGGGAGCTATGAAGAGGATATTAAGGAGATTGTATTAAGAAGGCTATTTTAGGTTGATGGATTTTCACATATGTCAAAATCAGTGCCAAAGGGGGAGATTGTTTGAATTGTTGGTTTTTAGGCATTGACATTCATTTTTTTCATTGATGTAAATATATATTTCAGTTGGATATAATACAAGTCTCAAAAGACTAGTTATCACAGGTACAAGCAAGATTGACAGATGCGTATAGACATTGTATGATGTATGAAAGTATGCAAGCATAGATCTATGTAGAGGAATTAGTGTATACCTTATGTCTAAGGTTACTGGATCTTATGTTGGTTTTTTCATGATTTATAGTTGTTTTGGTAAAGATCGGTTATAGAGCAGTGACAGAGGATTATGACAGAGATGGTCTCTGAGTTTTTGGGATAACTTGGATGCGAGCATGACTTGTGATATGTGAGATTAAGGAATGATAAAAGATACATGAGAGATAATACTTTGTGATTATTGGGTCATTGGATTACTAATGACATTAGCTAAGGCATGTGGACTAGCGAAGCCCTATTTGGGGTTGACTACAAAGATGTAATGTGTTTAATGATTGGAGAGCATGAATTATGGATCTTCGTGCGTAACTAATGATTTATATTTTTTAATAACTTGTATAAGGTACTGTATGTATCTTAGAAAGGTTCTATGTAATTTTTTCTACATTGGGGAAGTCTTAACGGGCCGACCTAATTTCTTATTGTAGCTTATATAAAGGAAAGTAGCGTCTTGAGTTGTAAAGGTATGAGATGGATGTATTGGATGTTGTGAGCATGTAGATGTGAATTATATTAGATGTAGAGAAGTGATTATGTTTGTAATGCACTTCATTGGAACTATATAAGAAAAGAAATTTGTTATTAGTCAGTTCTCTATTATAAGTATACTTTTATACTTCTCTTTGGATAGTGAGTCTAGAAGGTGGGTTTAACCTTCAGAAGGTGGATTTAACCTTCACTTTGAGTAGTGTGCTTGGTAGTGAGCTCATCATTTCATTCAACTCCTAACAAGGTTGAGAAGACTCCTAATAGGGTATGTTCTTTAATAGGGACTTGTACTGGATGTAATAATCAGCTCCTAACAGGGCTAGATATCCTCACATGGATACAATATTTCTAGTGCATTATTTGTGGGTTCCATCCCCACCAGGTTTTTTCCCTTAACATGGTTTCCTCGAAAAAAAATACTTGTATTATGGTGTTTTTCTTGAAGTGTTTATATTTACATTAAGTAATTGGTTTAAATTTTAATGATTTGTCATACAACTAATTCACCCCCCTCTCAGTTGTATTATTCCTAACAATCATATTGGTTCTTTTTCCCATCAAAATGCACAAAAAGGTCACCTTTGATTGTAGATGAAGAGAATCATCGAGGAGACCTACCCAGAAAATAATTATCAAGGAGTGGAGACATAAAAATTTATCTTTTTTTATGCTCAATGGAGAGACCCATCAGGGTGACTTTCTACGATGAAATCCATCAGCAAGTCAGACTGCTAGAAAACTTGTCCTCCAATACACCCTGCTATGCCAATAACATTCATCAGTATAGCCTCTATCGATAACCTCTTATAGATCATTTAACTATTTTATGGGTATCTTTCAACAAGAGATACCTTAAAATGCCTTCCATTGGAGTAGCATACTCCATTGGAAGTCACAAAATCATCACCCCCAATACCCTGATAAAGAGACTCTTTGGGGAGAGTTACCCTAATGGAATCCATCATGGTTTCAGACTACAAGAAAACCTCCCCTTTGATGACCGATGAAGACTTCATCAGCCAGATCTCCGTCGATAAACTTCATCAGCAAAACATGAAGCCTTCTACCACTAAATTTGTGTCCTTATCACATTGAACAATCTATTTAGGATTTTGGTGAGTCTCTAGATAATTCATGCCAAAATCAAACCTTGGTCCTAGCTAAATCACTCTATGTCCATATTAGTGTAACATGAGGAAGGTTACCTCAAAATGTATGTTCTGAATTATCCTGACTAATAAAGCTCAAGAGATCTTCTCTATTTGAACTATGTGATGGAAATATAATCAGAGGTTCTTGTGGTGGGCTTAAAAGGTCAACATTTCTATCATCTTATGGGGGGAAATTTCTTGCTAAGTGCAAAAGACTAGTAGCCTGGCAATCCATTGAGCATGGAGTCACTATACAAAAAAGAGATCTGCAACCTCTTGTAACTCAACAAAGCATCAAAACTTGTTGTCGTTGATAAAATAGGTGTATTTTTGCACTTCTTGGAAAGCATAAAAATTATAATCTGCTATGTACAATATTTACAAATGAAAACATCAAACAGAGCCATTCACTGGCTTGTTGAAATAATTGTCCCTCCTTACAAATTGATTGTTCCTTTCATGCACTTGGGTAGCTACATAGGACACTAATAATAAAAAGCATATCACGGCTTGTTGAAAAACAATCCTAATGCTAAAAAAAATATGGTTCTCAAGCACTAGGACATTCATACCTTGAGCAAGACAAATGTGTTCCTCTTTGTGATACTTACCCTCATGTTCTAAAGTAAACATGACTGGGGAAACTTGTTGATTTATTGCAGAGGTAGATGCCTTATGGGGCATCCTCTTGATGGAACAAGGTCTAAGAAATCAGCCTTGACCTTGATTTTGTGCTCTAAAATGATGGTATATTGTTGGTTTGGAAATGGATCCTCCTCTTTTGGTGAAGAAAATATCTCCACCTCTTCATGTTGCTCGTGAACCACTTCCTTGGGAGATACTAGTATGGAGTGAATCTCCCCTTTTTTCTATTGCAACTCATGATCTTCTGATGAAAGAGAATATGGATTGATGTCCATGGATGAGCAAAAGGCTTCCATCTCATCCCAAAAATTTTCCTCTTCATCGTACTCTTGTTTCTTTATTGTAGTAATATGCATAGGTTGAGAGGAAACCTCATTCATATCAACATGTTCTTCCTCAAGGATAGATATATCCTTGGGGTATTTTTTCTCATTCTCCATATCATGGAGGACCTCCTACTACAACAAATGGTTTTATTTTTATTTGTCTTGCGGCAACTCCTCTGAATCTTGCAAAGACTCAAAAGATGAAATTTGTTCCTCAAGGGCAGAAACAACTTTGTTGGCTTCTTCTTCTTCCTCCACAAAAGAGGGAAGCTCTTTGAATAAGAGAACTATATCCTCTTTCTTTTGTGAAATATTTATCTACAAAGAGATTTTAATGGATACAACCTTCTCAATATCCTCCTACAGTTCTTTTGTCTCCTCCTTTGGTTGCTCTACTTCTGGCCCACATGAAATCTCATGAACAGTATCTCGTATCTCCTCCCATGGCTACTTTATCTTTGTCTCTTCCTCCCAAAATGACATATAGGACCCATCATCTATCCAGGAAACTGTCCCACCCTTAAAGAGTGAAATAGAATTAGGTGTAGAAGGCTGAGAGGGTAAATTTTCTTATGTAGGGAGTGGAGTTATAACACTAGGTTCTTGTAATCGAGGGGGCTTCCTGAAGCTTGGAATGACATATTTTGGGGAATTTTTTTCTTGACTCTTGCACTCTAGCCAATAAAAGCCTCATTTGTTCATCTTTTGCATTTTCTTTCTTTATAAGTTCTTCCTTAAAATGTCTTTATTCGACCTCAATTTTTTCTTCATATTGCCTTTTTTGGGCCTCTAGCTATTGTTCCAGCTCTACGACCTTACCCATGTGTTTCTCCTTTATGTCTCTAACTTCTTTTTGGATACTAATGTCAATAATTGAAGGTCTTGATATGCCATTTCCTCCAGTTTCATGTCTAACCCTTGTTGTTCTCTAATTTTATGCAACTGTCTAGTTCAACCCCACAATAGAGTCCTCAACTCATTCTATCACATATCCTCAAACTATAGGGGAATGCTTGGAATCTAAATGAAAACTATTCCTAGGATAGAAAACATACCACAAAGTTCCACAATCTAATCCCCAAGCCCATTAATATCTATTTTAACTAAGAGATAAGATTTAATGGGAGGGTGGTAAGTAGGTGGAATGTATTGGTCATTTGATATTGCGGAGGCATCTAAACCAAAGCCAGGATAAGTTTCAAGTTGATCTTGATAAAAGGATGGTGTAGGGGAAGAAATCTCAAGATATGTGGAATGATAGGATGTGTCTCTGTGAAAAGGATCCATGTTAAAGCATTCAAAGAATTAAAAATTCATAGATAACTTGGAAATCAAAAATGATCTTGTACATACCATCACTGTGACTACTTGAAACTAGTATATTTTCACTCAGATTCACCATGGTGTTTGATTGAACTTACTCCAAAGGTTGTTAGCATTGAGAATACACCCAATTTTTTAGTGAATGAAGCTTGAACTGGCTAACTAGCGGACTCATAAATTAATTTTAATCTATCCCACTGGGCGTGCCAAAAAATGTTAACACAAAGTTTTGCACCATTTCCTAGATCATGGTTAGACACCTAGGAAACCTTGTGAAACATGTAAATAATATCTCAATGTGGGACTTGATAAATGAGATTGAATCTCCAGAGAAGTTCAGCTTCCTTAACAAGCAGGGTGCACCTAAAACTACTACTTTGAGGAAAAGGGATAAGGTGATGCTGAAAGGAAAATGTTGAATGGGAAAAGTAGTGATGCACCAGATTGAAATATGGTTACTATCTCTACCTATAGATTCACTTGAAATCAATAATAAGTTTAAAACATACACTATTCTTAAGTCTATTCCTATTGACGAACAAAAATGAAGATTACAAAAATACAACATCTGAGCTAAAAAGAGGAAAAGAACTCATTCAACACAAGACAAGGAAATGAACTTAAAAAATGAATGTAAGAATAGGTAAAAACATAAATTTCATTCATGTAAGGAAAAAATATTATAATTTCAGAGCATAGCTACTACGAATGCCACAGAGAAGAACCCATAATATGTACAAAAGATTTCTTTTTAAAGAGTTGGCATAACTCAGATTGAGACATTTGAATTCAAACCCTCAACTAGGGTTGAGTTATGGAAAGAGAACAGACCAAAATAAATCTAATCTTAGAAGTGACAGGAAGGTCCACAAGTGGAACCCATAATTATTCAAGAAGAAGTGGCCACAATGAATGCCCCAACAATCGAGAAGAATGACTCATCCTCTTTTAGAAATTGATCACAAGAAATATGATTTTATGGCATGTAGATCCTTTATAGTCTTCTGAAAGTGAAAAATAGTCATGAAGCAATGGGTAACATTAGATCAGATTCATTCTATAGTAATGGTACCATTTGAATTAGTGGATAACTGTAGACAAGTCATTGGGGAAACTGAGGGCGTCAATACTCTATTTTTGTTCATTCCCGATCGCAAAAATACTCCCCAATGAAATCTCTATATTAATTGGCACCCAAAGTGACTGTATTGATTATCAAGAAGATATTTCTCAATAATCAATCTCCTCTTCCAAGTATATAAATCTCATTGTAAAATATATTGATCATCAGAGAAACCCCGAGAAGCTCCACTGATGAAACCTTCTATACTGGTTCTCAGTACCATCAAAACACACAAATAGGTCACCTTTGATCATCGATGAAGAGAATAATCAAGGATGTATACCCTAAAAAAAATTTATCAAGGAATGGAGATGCACAAAATTATCTTTTTTGATTCCCTATGGAGAGACCCATTGGGGTGACTTTCCCCGATGAAATCCATCAACAAGTTGGACTACTAGAAAACTTGTCCTCTGATACGACGATTTCATTTTGATAAATATAGATGTTTCATTGTAATCATAATTTTTTAACTGGTGATAAATTATCTCCATAAATGTACATCAATTGTGTGAATTTAATAAAATGAGAGTTTTTTTTAATTCATTTTTGCATGTATTTGTAATTTGTATTGTTTATCTATTTTCTCTCCTTTGATGATGGAGTTAGATCACTTTGTATAAACAATAAAAATTAATGTATATGATATGGATACTTAAGCAATAATTTTAAGCCAATATGAGAGGGAGTTGTTAGTTTCAAGAATTAGCATATCACATTCTTGATGATTCTTTCCTTAAATATTTGTGGGAATTCGATGTAACCTGATATTTGACTTTGTATCCCAAAATAAGGTACTGATCTATACATGACTATTTAAATCTTCACTTACAACACAAAATTCAAATTACCCTCTACTTTTTTTTATTAGGTTGAGGTCTAATATTTTTATTCTCAGCTACATTTCCAAAGCATTAAATTAGAATAGTGCCAATTCTAAAGAAACCCATGTGTATTTTAGTCCATTTAGTGGAGAACCATATGTTTAGTTATAACATTTGTATTGAAATGTGTGTGTGTGTGTGTGTGTGTGTGTGTGTGTGTGTGTGTGTGTGTGTGTGTGTGTGTGTGTGTGTATTACAAAGGGTCACCCCTAGGTCTTGTAGAACCTAAAGTGTAGGAGAATAAACCTTTTGACTGAGTCTTGTCAATTGGACACTCACTCAAGATACCCAGTGATAAGAGAAGGAAAATCTTTAGGTTATCTTGAACATCAGTTGGAGAAACCAACAAAATGGCAAGTCTACTAGAGATAGAGATGAAATTGTCTTCTTAAATCTTTCCTAGAGTCTTTGGTATTTCTTGTTGAATCAAGAACCAGATAGAGTGAAAAATATTTAAAATCTGAAATTTATTTCAGATCAGAGTATTCTCAGCTTGGAGAAAATTTCATTGTGGCAAGATTGAAGAAGGGTGTGTGTCTCTTCTAGTGGAAGAAACCCAGAATAAATTCAAGTTTATTGTTTGAATTTTTTCCTCTACAAGGACATGGTGACTCTGAGATAAAGAAACTGCTAAAGGTTTGAAAAAATCCTTTAGATCTACAAAGTTCTACTGTTGTTATAAAATTTCTAGGTATTTTCAAAGTTTCAAATGAATATTGTCAAATCTGAAAATTAATTTTGAGAAAAAGTAGTTTCCCTATTTAGTGGAATCAACACTAGTCGAGAGGGAAGTGTTAGAAATGTATTTGCATACACATATGTTGTAAAATTTATCTCATATTTCATGTTGTAGTATGAACAATTCATTGAAATAATTTATCAAGAAAAATTATAGATCAAGGGTGAATGTCATCTTCTTGTGAAAGAAAATGAAAATGTACTGTGAAATCTTCCAGCCCTGCATATTTCCAAATGTGACCACACTTGATGAGCAATAATAGTTATGTAATACAATAAAATTAAGTATTTAGAAGTATAAGCCTATATATTTCAGCCATATTTATGGTTACCCTAATGTTATACCACTAGAGATCAGGGATGAACTACCTAAATTCACTCAACAGAAATATGAGTCTACTTCAAAGCACTTGTAATTGTTTGCAAATTTTCTTGAGGATTATGAAATAAAACATGAAGATGTGGTCATAATTTTTTTGTATAGTCATTCAAGGAAGATGCAAGATAATGGTTCTTTAATTTGATAATATGTTCAATCAACTCATGGGATGAGTTCAAACTAATCTTTATAGAGAAATTTGGTTAGAAAATTTGTGAGTTCTCAGTTCTCAATGAATTCATGGATATTCATGTAAAACAAGATGAGTTGGTTCTTGAGTTTAACTTAATATTTGTGAGGGAATTGAAGAAAATTCCTGTGAAGTGTAGGCCTCAAGATGCAATAGCACTGATTGTATACTTAGGGGCATTTGACAAGAATATGAGCTATAGATTGAGGAATAGAGATTCATCTAGTTTGCATGAGGAATTCCAAATTTGAATGAACATTGAGATGGTTTCTAAGTATGGAATGATAAGAAGACTTAAGCCTATCTATAAGGATTTTTTTTCAAGTGAAAAGTGTGTTATGATTAGGAAGCACTGAGAGGGGGGGATAAATTGGTCAAACAATATCATTAAACTTAATAAAATAAAGCCACAACTTAATTCTACAAATAACCAAAAGTTAATTGAACAAGATAAATAGTATCAACATCAAAGCACCCTAATTTTTATCGAGAAAAATCCAGTTAAGGGGAAAAACCCAATGGGGATGATACCCACAAATATCTCACTACTATAGTAATAAGTACCCTGTTAAAGGTATAAATACATAAGAGGGGAATGCACATGCATTCAAGCTTACAGCCTAGATCACATTGCTCAATTACAAAATAATGATCTGGCCCTCAGTTGGGTTCACTGATCAAATACAGATTATAATATAGAAAGGAATTACAGTCCCAAAAATGAACTTACTGGTAGCATCAATAATTCCAATAAAATTTCAATGAGGCTCCAAACATATTATAAACTGTCAATCTTTACGTGATGTGTCTTTATTACCTATGGAGGTGTAAGTACCCAATGGTGATTGCGAGTTGGACTTGGCATGCTTTTTGGGTCTTTTTGGTTTCATGGAAAAAGAGGTGTGCTATTCATTTTGGCATTACCAATAGTCATAATAGAAAAAATAGTATCAACCAGAAGGAAAAAATGCGCGGATATAAGAAAAGAGTCGAGCCTGTTAACTGTAACAAGTGGAGAAAAAATCAAAGAGTCTAGAAGATTTTGAAAGATGGTGGGCTGGCTGTGTATCTAGAAAGACTCCATGGCCATAACCCTTCTATCACGAGAATATTTACAAAAACTTAGAAAGAGAGAAAGATTTTGGTGGGTGATCAGTATACGGAGGAGATCATTGCAGAAGCTACTGGTATGGGTATGGATGGTATTAAGGTTTATAGAGATAGAGCGATTTTTGATAAAGCATAGGAGATTTTTTCAAAAACTAAAAAATAAAAGGCCAGACTGGTCAAGGTTGATGCCTCCTACCACAATCTGAAGCGCATATACAGACCCTGGAGGTATGTTCTTTATGTGATTATCAGTTATGTCACGCTCGATGGTAGGTTTACGAGAGCGTATGGATACCACTTTATGTTATTAAACCATTTTAGACATGAGGTGAAAGTAAGTTTGTCATATTATCTTCTTAGCTTGTTAGATGCCACCATCACTAGCTTGCAAAAAGATTCGAAGGGGATCAGGCATCCCACCAGGGTCTTATGTTGCTTATCTATGAGGTGCTCAAAACCAAAAAAGTGGAAAGGCCTTTGGGGAAGAAGATTATGAAGGATGAGGAAGATACGGAGGGGGATGAAAATGATAGCATGTATGTGTAAGCTATGAAAATTAGAAGTAAGGGATCATAATAATGAATCAAAACACTCAACAACTAATAATCTAAACTACATACATGATTGAACCGAAAAGGAAAAACTTAAACAATAAGGAAACAAGGAAGTGCAAAACCTCCTCAAAACCGAATCTAAGCTCCCCTTTTTGATGTGTTCATGCTTATGGATGTGTGCTCAAGATGTGCTCCAAGCTTCAAAGGTATGTTCTCTAAACTAGCATTATAAGTTTACTCTTCAAGATTGGAATATCTAAGCTAAAACTGACATTATGATATTGCTTCAAAAGATGGATGAAATGTGAAGGAATGAGCCTTCTATTTATAAGAAATAGGGTTGAAAATGGGTGGTTCAGATGCAAAGCTGAAGAGACTTCAGGATGCCACTAGAAGAGAGCACATGGATTGCACTTCTTCAAGTGCATCAAATTGTGACACTTGTCACAATATTATTGGGTTGAAAGTAGGGAGGAATGTGACCATTTAGGGAAATGGTCCAAGAAGCCTCTAGAAGATAAGGCTCATAAAGAGGGTGTAAGAGGAATTTATGAGGGTGTAAGAGATATTTATTCTTATGGGTAAGCATGGATTGAGATTATTGACTTTGACTTTGGGGGTTGAGTTGCTAATCAAGGATTAGGAATGTGACATGGTTAGGGATAGAATTAGGATTAGGGTTAGGAGATAAGAAGGGTGATTAGGGGGATAAGGAAGGATTAGCATGTGTGAAGAGGTTGGGATTAGTTTGAACT
>MU223056.1:5485302-5510070 GCA_018584345.1 Thuja plicata | reverse complement strand
ATTAATTGAATTAATTAGGGCTAGGGGATGACATAGGTCAATTAGGTAATGCTTAATTACTTAGCTGATATGTCCTAAAAGGCACTAAATATGATTAGATGTGTTAATCAGATTTAGGTGTCTACAGTATGAAGAAGAACTTGAAGATAGTGAAGAGGAGTCGAAGGGTTACAAAACCCCTAAAATGAATAAAAATAGCACATCAAAAAATAAAATCCAGAAGAAGCCCTTTTCTGATGAATCCAAAATAGATAAGGACACTAATGATGATATTTTGGAGGGGAGTAAAAAGAAAAAAGGGAAAATGCATATTAAGAAGAAGATTCAAGAGGAAGAAACAGAAACAAAGAATGAGTCGAAGGAAGTGAAGAAGGAGGAGAATAAGAACTCAAAGAAAAGGAAACATGGGGAACGTAAGGATAAAGCTAAGGGAAATCAAAATAACAAGTACTCCAACAAGAGGAGAATTGATCTAACTTCGGAGGAGGAAGATGTGATTGAAAAAAATAGAAGAGAACCGTGAGGAGGAGGACAGAGGTGAAAATAGGGAAGATAAAAAAAGGTGATAAGATTGAGGGAAAAAGCCCTAGGGCTGATAATAATAATCAGGGGGAAGATATGATGAAGGGAAATAAGGAAATAAGAACAGAGAAAGAGTCTGGGCACGAAGATTGTGGCTACCATGATAATGTGGATATGGGGGAGTATCAAAATCCAGTGGATAATAAAGAGTGCATTGTGGGTTTTACAGGTATGGTGAGTAATCTGATTGATGATAATGCTACTCTAAAAAAACAAGTTGAAATTATGAGGGCTGAAATTAATATTTTAAATAGCATGGGAATTGGGGAAAAAAATGTGGTTGTTTGTTTGGAAGAAATGAAAGAAGTTGTAGATAACTTGGAGGTCCAGGTGGATTTTTTTAATAAAGTGGGGACTATGGAGAGACAGATTAAGGAAATCATAGAAAAGGCAGAGGAGGAGGATAGTGCAATGCAAATCAAGAACCTGAAAATCAAGGTGGAAAGGTTGGAGGGAACGGTGAAGAAAATCGGGGAGCAATGTTTGATGAGTCTAAAAGCTTACACTGGCCACGCGCAAATCCTGATGGATAAGCTTGACCAGGACAACAAAGAGAAAGACTGCAGAGAGATGAAGGAGGCTACTGGCCAAATTACCTAAACAAGAGCAAGCACAAAGAAGACTAGTCCAAAGGTGGACAAGGAAATAGAAGATTTCAAGAATACAGTCAGTAATATGCAGGTTATGTTGGTCGAGGCCCAGGAACTAGTGTAGAGCATGTAGCTATCCTTTTTTGTTGTCTTTTTGGGTTTTTGTTGTCCCTAACTTTATTGTTATTATCTATGGGACTTTTTTAGCTTGGTTGTTGGTTGGTTGTTTCCTTTCCTTCTTGGGAGTCTTGGCATAGTTGTTGTTGTTCTTCGTTAAATATTTGTTTTAACTCTTTTTAGGTTTCAGGTCCTTGTAAAACCTACTGAACTCTTATACTTTGTAAAGGTTTTGGGTCCTTGTAAAACTTATTTTTACTTAATCAGAACATCCATATATCTTCGCTAGAAAACTCAATCTTATATACTTGATCATAGGCTCATAAAATTAACTTGGTCACCTCTAATATGAGAATATGAAATATGTACCTCCTTGAAGAAAAACATGGACCAAAACTCAATGCTAAATTGTACCAATCAAAAGTTACCATGTAGGAGGTCATCCCAAACTAGATCTGTCATCCAACTGATCAGATCATCAATCTAATAGGATCTTTGATCAATCCAATATGCATAAGTTAATTCTCTATCAATGTGATACTCAGTGAATCCTATCTCCATCAACCAATATCATAAAAACTTGCAATCATAGGATTAGATATACCATGATGTCTTCTCTTAATCTCCATCTTTAGAGCATCGAATACTTTGAGCTCTGTCCATAATATCTCGATCTCTGAGCCTATATCCTTAAATTTTATCTATACTTAGTTGTTTTCATCATTAAAAATTTTGGTAGGCAAAGTATATTATAATTGACCAAGAGTAAATTATAAAGTTGTCATCAATGACAATATACCATGCATTACTAGTTGACTCTTCCCAATAATCTCCCCCTTTTTCATTGATGGAAACAATTAGTGAAAAATGTATAAGTGACCATCCCAAAATGCCAAGTCCCAAAAACTTCTTCAAAAAAATAGAACTCCCCCTAAGATAAGTATTCACTTTTCACACAACTATTCTCCCCCTTTGACATCAATGGAAAAGGTGGTCAAAAAATTAAAAAACCCTCTACCAAAATCCTATACTATCTACATATACATATATACAAGTGATCAAGGCATACTCGCATAAGCTTGAAAACATTTGAAAAACTATCCTTTAAAGTGACAAGATCTATTTTCCAAGTCTTTCTCAAGTTGTCCAAGATCTTAATCTGCCCACACAACACATAAGTTGTTTCCTCAACATGAATAAGATCAGGTGGGGGTGGATATCTTCTCAAAATTTATGCCTCTCCAAGACTTATTTGTAAGATATCCAACTTGGAAACAATGAGTTTCCTTAGTTCAGTAAATCGTACAAGAACTCTTCTTGTCTCAACCTCCAAGACATTAATCTTATCATTCAAATTGACAACTTCATCCATATAATCAGAAGAAAATCTCTTTGATGAATCAAAGGCATTTTCTCTATCACCTATTATATTTTGGATATCCTCAATAGACTTGTCAATGTCTTTGACTTTTGAAAATGGACCAATACATAATTTAAGAATTATGTCTTCTTCCTCAATACTCCTTTTTATTTGAACAATTCCAGCATCTAAAGAAGATATACCCTTAGCAATTAGTGAACACAAATGATTAAATGTCTTAATAGAATAATTCTTATGTACTTTACCATTTGCACTCTTCTCCAAGGATACAAATTGAACATAAAAATTATTCAAAATATCTTCAAGATGGTCAGGTCAAAAATTCTTGTGATCTACTTGTACATTAGACATTACTTTACCAAGAACTTAAACTGCCCTAGATAGTAGTATGTTTCCCTTCTCCATTTTTCTCATATATTTGGAATGAGATTTGACTTGTGCCAAAAATGCAACTTTGATTAATTCCTTTTCTTCCATAGTATCCAAATCTATCAAACCATGTAAGTCAAATAATTCAAGGGATTCAAATGAATCTCTTTCCAACAATTCTTATGACTTACCAAAAGATAGATTAGGTCTAGTCTAAATTTTCTCTATTTCTTTCACTTTCTCCCTTCTATCTTCTCCAATAGAGACTTCAACTTGCCTCTTATGCTCTTCTATCCTTTGACCTTACTACTTCAACAGATATGTCATCTGCGCTTGTTTCATCTTCTTCGGTGACCTCTATATCCATAACAACAACATCAATATGTTCATCTGCGCCATTTATTGGTTCAACTTCAATCTCAATAAGTTGGTCAACTGAATATCCTTTACCTGAAACAATATCTTTCAATTCATCCTTAGTGATTACGTTAGAGGGGTCAGTAAAGGGATCCTTAACTTTATGTCTGTCATGTTTCCCATCTCCAATAGCATTTGTGTCAGCAAGAGTAAATGATAAACCATAAATATAAACATCTAGTTCCTTAACTGCAAAGGTGGATGCTCCATTAAATCTATATTTATCTTCACTTCTCTTTTTCCTTGACTCTTTCTTCTTAGGTACTTCAACCCTCATCTCCATCAACATTTTACTCATCACATCATCTATTTCAACAATAATCTCTTCATTTTTACCTTCCATTGACATATTTATCCTTCTCTTTGTCAATAGTCTTTTCGTTTCTTCCTCAAGTATTCTTTTCATTTCATCATTATGAATTACATGAAACATTTTGGATATGGATGCCTCTCTAATTATATTGTATTCATCTCATGCATCTAGTCTTCTTGCCTCAATTTTTGCGTATAGATGATCTTGTATCTTATCTTTTATCTCTACTAAGGTTCTACTAAACTTATTCAAATATACAACTACTCTATCCTCTATCTTTGTTCTTTGTTCCTCATTTATTATATTGTAATATTTCTTTACTTGCACCAAGATACCAAGCTTAATCACATAATTCAGAATTTTATCTATAGGATCCTCATTCTTACCAACACCCAAAGACTGGTTAGTGACCACCTTAGCTATTGTGGCTCCTTTGATCCTTATCTTATTCTTGGACTAATTAGAGTCTGTAGAAGAATCATAATTATTTTCTTTTCCTCTTTTCTTCTCAGTACCTATACACTTTTTCTTTCTTCTCCTAACAGGTTTTGATTTAACTCTTTCAACCTTTGGTCTAAAGGCCTTCAATGAATAAGTAGACTTCTTCACATGAGGTGTAGATGATGCTCTTGTATTTTTCCTAGTGGCCCTGAAAAATTAAATAGATGGAGGAGGTGATGCTACATCAACATCAATTGGTTCAGTCTGGACTGAATTGTTCTTCTCTTTCTCCTCTGCTTTCCTCCTCAAATCTGTCATTTGTTCCTTACTAATTTCTTCATTTTCTACAATGTTATCAACAGTTTTCCTTACTTTTTTGACTCTTTTTTTCTCTATCAGTTCACTCTGAACCTTTAGATACTTCTCAAAGTGAGATCCAAACCTTTCTACCTTTGAATATAATGGGCTCTTCAACATTTCATTTATATATTATTCAATAAGATTAGGAATTACCTCATAACCCATCGGCTATATGCACATTGTTCTTGGTTCCACTAATTCCATACAACATTTATCTATTTCTACCATAAATTATACTGAATCAGCATACTTTTCAACAAGATTCTTTGGTATCCTCTCTCTTTTCTACATTTTCTTTTGAAACATATTGAAGTGACCATAAATCCATTCATCTATTTCATCCTTCTTCTACATCTAATAGAAATTAGAAATTTAAAGTGTTGCAGGGATGTCCTTTTGCCAAGTAATGTTTGAAACACCAGGAAAGTGGTTCATCAGATAAAAGAACATGTGAACTATCAAAGAACCATACTTGAATTTCTATGACTTATCCTTCTTGATCTTCTCCAAATTATCCAGAAGATTCTTCCTCAAAATCTCACAAATATCAAACCATATGTCCTCCTTCAGCATTCAGTAAGAAATGTGAATGATTGTAGCTAAAATAGAATTCAATATGCTATTGTGATATACTTTGTATCCAAGTATCATCGAGGAAAATTTCACATCCGGTTGAATAATTTTATTTACAGTCATCGCCCTTTTATCTCATTTAGATTGAGTTAACTTTTTCACAATGTCTTTCTTCAAAGATTCGTATTAGGTGCTTCACCAACATTACTAAATTTTTTACCTCACAAAATAAGTTCCTTCGTAATCTTGATAGGCTTGTTACCGAGCCAAAACAACTGATCATGAATTCTATTGAGCACTATCTTGATCCATTTTGGTTCATCAGATACAACAATGTCTTTGAACTGCATTAGGTTAATCTGCTTTACCTTCTAAAATTCATCTTTCAATATACCATCAACACATAGTGATTCTTACTTCTCATAAATGTTGTAATCTTCCAATTCTTGCAATTTATAGTGAATGTATGCACATATATCTTCTACATGTAAAACTCTATGTGGTACATGGGAAAATGTGCCTTCGGGATCATCTTCCATAGATTTATATGGCTACAATTTGAATTCATATCATGGTTTCTCAAGAAAAATAAATATCTTTAGAGTATTCATAACTTAACCGATGAATTTAACAAGATTTCACTGGGATAAATACATTTTTACTTCACAGTTGATTTTTCACTCGAATCCAGTTGGTAGCTCAAATAGCTATTGAATCTCCTTTTTCATAGGTTCTCATTTGATCTCTAGAAAGAAAAGTGTTAGTAAAGTCTCAAAACACCTTTTTATCCTTCAACTTCAATCAGATTTCTTCATTAAATGTCATTCCTACCCTAACCTTCCATAAAGATAATAAAACTAGTGATTGGTAAATCTACATATAATCATCGATATGATTATGGAAACTTTTGCAATCTCAATCATATCTTTTCTGAATTGTTCTTCAACTAAATCTTTCATCACCAAAATATTGTTTTAATTCACAGGGTGTCATAGGATTTTGTAATGAAAACTACCCCTTAGGTCTTATAACCTAATTTTTTGATGATGAAGGATTCACACCAAAATTTGGTGTGATCTGACTTGATGAATCAATATATTCTTTCCTTACCCATGTCTTCTCCATTTTTCTTTTGGTTTTCATCAATTAGTATAGGCTTATTTCCTTTGTCACTAGACTCATTATTCTCTTTTCCTGCATTGTAAGATTTTCAATATCGAGCAATATGTCCTTCTTTCTTATAGTTAAAGCATGTTTTACTTCTTTCATTACTATTACTTATTACATTGTTTCTTCCAATCAATCCATTCATTGTCATCCCAGAATTGTTATATCTATAATTTCTAGCTATATAACCATAATTATTGTATTTGTAACATATAACACTTGAATTTAGATACCTCTGATCTACTTAGTTATTCTTCAATCTCCATTAGTTTGTTGTGTGTCCAAGGTTGTTGCATTTAAAGAAGGCGGTGTTCTGTCAATTCATAGGATTGTTCATTTTGGTTCTACATTCATTTGACTTGTGTCCATACTTGTAGCAAGTGAAACAATAACCATAAAATGTGTTATTATTTCTTTTGCACTCCTTCACTCTATGCCCAAGTGCTTTTCAGGTAAAACATCTCTCATTGAACTTATGTATCTTAGATGCTTCCTTCTTTGTATCTGAATCATTTCTTTCATGTGTATTTCTTGAGCTTTCACCCTTCTCAGATCCAAGTCCTTGCTTTTCTCTAGGTGCCCTTTCACTAGTAATTTTCTCATCAATCTTTTTAGAGCTAGATATGAATTTTTCTTCAATCTCTTCAGCCTCAACTGGATCTCTTCTCAGTGTTTCATTGAATCTTTCCAATTATTTTTCATTGTGTCTAGATTCTTCAAGGAAAACTTGCAACTATCCAACTTCATTGTTCATCTTGTAGCATTCTTCAGTTTTTTCCTTCAATGATTTCTCAAGTGTCTTCTTCGCTTCCATTTATTTAGCCATTTTGATTTCCATGGCTTCCATCTCATTCTTAAGATTATCTCTTTCCTTTGCAATCATATCAAACTCTTTAGGTTTTTTTTCTCCAGTATATGTAGATTCACTACGTTTTATAGATAATTGATCCACAAGTCCTTCGTTTTGCCTCTTGACTACTTCAATTGTTCCTTCAAATTGACAATGAATTTATCACCCTCTTTCAAATTTTCTTCCAGATCAAGAATGCAAGTGTTTGATTTATCAAAATCTTCAAGTGCATTCAAAATCTACTTCTAAGTACTTCTAGATGCTTCCATTAGGATCTTCCTCAAGTTGTTAAACATTCTCCAAGGAACTAGGCTCTGATACCAATTGTTAGGATTAGGAAGCACTGACGGGGGGTGAATCAGTGTACTGGTATCTTTAAACTTAATAAACCAAAGCCATAACTTAATTCCATAAATAAATATAAGTAAACTGAACAAGATAAATAGTATCAATATCAGGACACCATGATTTTTTATCAAGGAAAACCTGGTTAAGGGAAAAAACACAGTGGGATGATGCCCACAAATATCTCAATACTACAGTAATAAGTACCTTGTTAAAGGTATAAGTACATAAGAGGGGAATGTTATTCCTGAGGTCAAATTACTGAGAGGGGGGAGAATCAGTAATCTACCAAATATTCCAAACTTCTCTATCTTCAAACTTAAACCAGCATTCACAAGATAAACCATAATAACAATAAATGAAAAGCATAAGCATCCAAACCCATCCAAAATATTGACACACATATTTATCTTGTGGAAACCCAAATATGGAAAAAATATGGTGAGGATTAGTGCCCACTAAATGATGTATTCTTTCTAAGTATGCCCTGTGAGGACCTTAACCCTATTAAAAGTTTACAACAACACTGTTAGGTGCTACCCACTTAAGGGATTTACCTTAGGCCTATTATGACCTTTACCCTGTTAAGAGTAGCCTTGTTAGAGGACTTTAAACACTTGACAAAGTCTCACCTTATTAGAGGATTTGCAACAAAAGATCTTTTAGGATCTACCCTGTTAAGGGATTTAACCTACTGCAACTATTAGGGAACAACAAAAAGAATGATTGGTAGAATAGCACTACCTCTGCTTGATCATATCCATTGAAGCACACACTATCTTCTTGTTAGTAATAATAGTCTATCAGCACAACTGAGAGGTGGGGTGAATCAGTCGTGTGCCCATATATTTAAACTTAAATTTATAAACCAATTACTCAATGAAAATTTGAACACTTCTAGAATAATACCATAACGCAAGTATTTGTTGTTGAGGAAAACCTTGTTAAGAGGAAAATTCCAGTGGGAATTCATACCCACAAATAATGCACTAGAAATATCGTATCCCTATTAGTATATCTAGCCCTATTAGGAGTTAATTATTACATCGAGTACAAATTCCCTGTTAAAGGATGAAACTTGTTAGGATTCCTTTCAACCCTTTCAGGACTTGAATGAAATTAAGAGCTCACTTCCCAAACACACTGCTCAAATGTAAAGGTTAAACCCACCTTTTGGATTCACTGTCCAAAAGTAAGTATGACAGCATACTTATAACAATTAGTTGACTGATAACAACTTGCTTTGCCTATACATTTCCAATCAAGTGAATTGAAAACATAATCATTGTTCTACATCCATTAGAACTTGCATCCACATGCTTGCAGCATCCAATTTCTTTTTATTTCACATCAAGACACTACTTTCCTTTATACATGATACAACAAGCAATTAGGTCGTCCTGTTAAGACTTTCCCAATGTACAAATAATTATATAGACCCTTTCTAAGATACACATAGTACCATAAAAAAGTAAATAAAAAATACAAATCATCATTTATGTGCCAAGATCCATAATTCATGTTCTCCATTCACTAAGCACATTACATCTTTGTCGTCGGCTCCAAATAGGTCTTTGCAAGTCCACACGCCTCAGCTGATGTCACCAAGAATATAGAAACCCAAGAATCATAAATAATCTTTTCTCATGTCTCTTCTATCATTCCTTAATATTACATGTCATAACTCATGCTCGCATCCAAGTTATCCCAAAAACTTAGAGACCATATTTGGCATAATCCTCTGTAACCAGTCTTCACCAAAACAGTTGTAACTCATGCAAACAACAATATGAAATCCAAAAATATTAGATATAATTAGGTGTACATACTTCCCTCTACACAAATCTATGCTCGCATATACTAAAACATTGTACACTGTCTGTACACAACTGTCAGTTTTGCTTATACCTGTGATAACTAGTCTTTCTAAAACTTCCAACTGAAACATATGTTGACATCAATTAAAAAACATCAATGTCAACACCTCAAAAAACAACAATACCAACAATCTCCCCCTTTATAATTGATGGAAACAAATATTAAAACCCATCAACCCAATTGTAGCCTTCATATTACAACTTTCTCAATATCCTCTTCATAGATCCCCCTAAGGTAGTAAGGATTTTTCACCCAAATATCTCCCCCTTTGACATCACCAGAAAAGGGTGCCACAATTATTTCTCTTTTCTACAAATCCTATCACTACAAAGTGTAGTTTTTTCAAATCTTCATGCCTTCCACAAACCAGATGCTTGATCACCCAAATATGTTATGTTGTGCTCCTATGATCACTCCCCCTGAGGAGTGGATCCAAACATCAAGTCTAGTGAATAGTATAGCTCTGATAACTACTGGAATCATGCATGCATGTATCATCTAGTTCTTACAAGGAGGGGTTTTGACACCAAGCATACCTCTGAGATACTCAAATGCATCTTTTGACAAATGTTTGGTGAATATATCTTCTATTTTCTCCTTTGTACCAATGTACTCCAATTTGACTTCCTTTTCTGCAACCTTGTCTCTTAAAAAGTGATATTTGATTGAAATGTGTTTAGTTTTTGAATGCAGAACATGATTCATTGACATGTTTACTGTACCTGTATTATCATAGTGAATAACAACTGGATTTTCAAAACCTATTCCAATATCCTTCAGCATCTTCTTCATCCAAACAATTTGTAGCAGCAGCTACATATTTTGTTTCAACGATAGATTTAGCTATACAGTCTCTCTTCTTACTTAACCATGAGACCAACCTTTTTCCAAGGAAAAATGCTCCACCACTGGTGTTTTCTCTGTCGTCAATACTTCCTACCCAAACAACATTAGTATAATCATACAATGTAAAATAATGAGAATTTTCATACCGTAAACCATATTCCAGTGTCCCTTCCAAATATCTGAAAATCATTTTAATTGTAGCAAGGTGAGTCTCCTTAGGATCAGCTTGAAACCTCCCAAAAATTCCAACTACACTGCTATGTTTGGTCTAGTGTGAGTTGAGTTAAATACTGATAACTTCCAATCATGGACCTGTATTTTGTCTTAGAAAATACTTTGAAATTCATCAGTAGTAGTATGATTGCATCCAGTAACCATGGGTGTTCCAATATTTTTACAATCTTCCATCCCAAACTTATTTAGCAACTCCTTAATATACTTGGTTTGAGAAATAAAAATACCATATTTACTTTGAGTAATTTGCAAACCAAGGAAGAAATTCATTTCACCAATCATAGACATTTCAAATTTACTTTTCATTTCTTCATAATACTATTTTCTCATCTAATCATTGCCTCCAAAAATAATGTCATCCATAAAGACTTCAATTATCAAGATTCCATCTTCACCAGTTCTCAAATACAAGTTAATATCTGCACTACCTTTTACAAAATTAAGATGTAATAAATACCTGTATAGCCGAGCATACCATGCTCTAGGTTCTTTTTTTAGTCCATACAATGCCTTTTTAACCTGCAAACCATGTCTTTATCATCTATTAAAAGAAAAACATCTAGTTTCTCAATGTAGACTTCTTCTTTTAGATCACCATTCAAAAAATTATAATTCACATCCATTTGATATACCTTAAAGTCTTTATGTGCTGCATAAGAAAGGAACAAGCTCGCTGCCTCTAACCTAGCAACAGGGGAAAAAATTTCTTCAAAATCTATACATTCTTGTTATGAGTACCCTTTTCAAACTAATCTAGCCTTATTCCTTACCACCATGCCTTATTCATTCATTTTGTTTCTGAAAACCCATTTGGTTCCTATTATATTCTTGTCCTTAGTTCTAGGAACCAATTCCCAAGTGTTGTTTTTTTCTATCTGATCTAATTCTTCTTGAATTGCCTTAATCCAAGATTTATCATTACATGACTGATCAATAGTCTTAGGTTCTACTTGTGAAATCAAACAAAGTTCATTCCTAATGTTAGATCTTGTCATCAATCCCTTATTTGTATCACCAATAATCTGATATTTAGAATGATTTCTCTAAACATACATTGGTGTCTTCAGAGTCTTAATAGTTTCACTCAAGCATACCTCAATTCCATTATCAATCTCAAAAAAATTTCCTTCCTCTTATCTTGTAGTAATCTCCTTATTCTCTAGAATTTGATCACCATCATACATTCTTTCTTGAATCTGAAACTTCTCATCAATTTTTACATTAGCAGTCTCAACTATTTTCTTCAATCTCAATTTGAAACATATGTAAGCTTTAATTTTTTTAGAATTTCCAAGGAAAATTCATTCATCATTTCTGGCATCAAACATTCCTATTTCATCATCCCTTTTGATATAAAAATTGCTACCAAATATTCTAAAATAGTTTATAGTAGGAGCATAACCAAACCAAAGTTCAAAGGGTGTCTTATTTGTACCTTCTTTGATCTGTACTCTATTCAAAGTTAGACTGCAGTACTAACTCCTTATCTCTAATTCATATGTGACACATTACCTTGAAGCAACATTGTCATGGCTGGATCCAATAAAGTTCTATTTCTTCGCTCAGAAAGCCCATTATGTTGAGGTGACCTAGGAGCAGATGTCTATTTATATATCCCATCCTCTTCACAGTAAGCATTAAACACATCTGATGTGAAATCTACACCTTTGTCTGACCTCAAACTCTTTATCTTTAGACCAGATTCATTCTCAACTTTTTCTTTGTAAATGTTGAACTTTTCAAATGCTTCAAACTTCTCTTTAATAAATGCAACCCACATCATCCTACAATAGTCATCACCATAGTAAGATCTTGTTCTTGTAGGACCACAGAGATCTGTATGTACTAGATCCAACTTCTCTTTCACTGAAAAGGATTTTCTCTGAAAGATGCTCTTATTTTGTTTTCCCATTACACACTCTCTGCACATAGTGTTAGTATGTGTCAAAAAATTTAGCAAATCTCTGACTTCATTAGTGTTACTGGCCTTTATAATGTTATCAAAATTTATATGACAAAACCTCCTATGTCATAATTGATGTGGCTCCACAACACACACACCCCATGTTTTTGGCCCTATCCTTTTAAGTGCTTTCTAGGGGTCCCTTTTGAATAAAAGCCAAGTCCTTTTGGCCTTGCACAGTTTCAGACTTTCAGACTTCTGGGGTATCTAAATCTCTGAAAGCTTGAAGGTCCAAAAGTGAAAAAGTAGAAGCCCATGAAAAATCCTTCAGTGGTTTAGCCTCCAAAACCTCAAAAGATATGAGGGTCACGAATTCAGCATTTTAGCCACCGAAACACCAAAGTCTCTGTTATGTCACCTCATTAATTGCAAGGCTATACAAGTGATTCAGCCCATTTTTTCTTCACCTATTTTTGTTTTCTTTTCACCTCTTCGAGATCTGTAAATCCTATCTTTGATTCATGCTTCTTCAGAATGGAGCTCTTCACCCAGGACTGTGTTTCTCATGTTCGTATTTCATGTCATCTTTTCCTTATCTCCCTCCTATCAGGTTGGTCTCTCAGGCTCACCGTTAGGTTTAGGGTTTTGGTCTTTCATTTTGGGTTTTTTTTTTGTTCTTTCCTTTATCTTCTTCTTCTCCCTTATGTTTTTTTGAGATTGCTTTCACAAAGCTTACTTAGGGTCCTTAGACCTAGGGCGTTAGGTATGTTTCTATCGTTGTGTTTTGTTTTTGTTTCATTTCAGTTTTCTCATGTCGTGTTCTTCACAGGACTTTCCGTCTCTGAAGGGTGAAAGTCATCTCCCTAGTTAGATCAAGTAGAGAGAAAAAATATACCAAGTCTAGAATGGCCTTCGGCATTGCGCTATTTTGGCATTTTGCATTATACCCCATCATCAAAGGCTAAAACACTAAAGACAAGACCATCCTTCGCACTATTGGACTTACGCACCTTCACGCTCCAAAACATCCTACACCTCTGAAAGTCTGAATCTCCACCCTTTCAAACCATATTTTTCCCTCACACTTTTGGACTTTCCTACCTTTGCACTCTGCGACATGCTACACATCTGTAGATCCAAACTTTCTCTCTTTCAACTTTATTTATATCCCATCACTTTGCTCTTTCGCACTCTGAGATGATTTCGCACTCTGACTTGCCAAAGAGCATCCCCCCATTCAAACCTTCTCTATGTAGTTTCAGCCTTCTACAATCTAGTCTTTTCTTTGGTGTCCACAAGTCTTATTGACCGAATACCATTAAACCTTTTGTATGATTATGAACAGATTCTTCTGACCCTTAGAGTTAGTTTCTGTTTTATGCATTACTTTGGATAGATGTTTTCAATAAAGCACTAATAGTTCCATGTTTTCTTGTAGGAATGTCAGAAAGGATCGTTGGATTTCCCATGAAGTACCTATTCAAAGGGTACCATATGCCTTCAAATTTTGGGAACCACCACAATGAGGTTACCGACACTGACATCGGGAACATAGTTTGGAATGAGTTCCTAATAAAATGTGTCAAACCTAGTGGGAGGTCATTTGAGTGCATTGCCCTGGTTCTCTCAGGTCTAGTAAATGTAGTGGCACACCCAGTCTCAATTCTATCCTTAGAACTAATTATGACCATGGCACACCACTATGTACAAGATGAGAGGTTCATAAAAAATAGAGTTGGAGAGATTGTCTTCGACCTTAACATTGAATATGTCTTCCACCTCCCAAAGGGATCGACAGATACTATGACTTCTCAATCAAAAAAGGCTTGGATTGGTTCAATAATAACACCTTGGAGGCATACGATATAGTATACCAAGAATACCTCATCCAATCCCTCCCAAAGAACAAACTTGAAAATATAGATATGAGGAGAGGATACCTAAAGGATGATATTCATGCAGCCATCACAATGCTCAGCAAATTGTACGGACTACTCCAGTCCATCCACCTTGAACATTGCATGATCCTAATAATTGAGAAGATCAATGGCAGAAGAGCCAGGTTTGATTGAGCCACCATCCTTAATGATAACCTGTATGGACAATTAATCTCAGTAAAGCACAACCCAAAGTTTTGCATGACATCATACATGGTGTATTTGTTAGCAGCAAGGGCAGAGTACCCAGGATTGGTGAAATGAGGAGCCTTTGGCCAAACAAATGCATGGCCCTTCATAGTATATCCCCAACTAATAAGGAAATCCAAGCTAGATGAAAACAACCTAGATTACAAGATCCTCAACCACGCATTCATCTTTGCAATCATCCGCTCCATTGAAGGTGATTTTGCAAAAAGATTATTAGAAGAGGCAGCCACTAAGGTAAGGGAAATAGGGGCCTTCTATATTTAGTTCAGAACCTTAACCTATATCAAAGGGGTTGGGTGCATCCTTGCCCCAAAGAAGCTGCCTAGATACCCTTCTGAGTGGGTAATTATCATAGAGATGATCTGATATCTCACTGATGCATATGAGCATATTAAACACAAGAAGAAGCACTATTGGGACTTTCCCATTTCAATTGGCCCATACACCCTACAAGATATGAAGGTGTCCAAGTCCCTTGTGTTTGAATGGGATGAATACCCATTATAGACTCTAATAGACGGGGTCAAGAAAAGATTTGATCCCATTGGTACCTATAGCCACATCATGGGTAGGGATTACATTCACGAGCCTCACCTAGAAGACCACTAGATGAATTGTGTGGATGATTATGAAGTCAGGGTACAAGATTATTGCAGAATGTCCCTATTTTTAGCATAGGCTACCCTAGAGCTTGACATTCCACCCAAATCAGGGGAAAAGGAGATAGGTGAGGTACTTGACCTATTGTATAATAAAGATAAGGTTTATACTAGACCTATTCTAAATGTTGAGATAGATAAAGATGAGGATGATAACATTTAGTTCAAGGCCAGACACGTAGTTAAGGCTACTAAGAGTTGGATCAAAAGGCCCTTCCCAATGGATCTCATACCAATGAAACTATAGTTAAACCCACCACCCAAAGTGGATAAGGTACAAGGAGAAAGGGTAGTAGTGCCTCAGTTCAAGAAGGAAGCTCCACAGAAGTCAGGGATAGTGTATGGGAATGAGTGCCCTGTGGTGTACGGCCCCAATCCTAAGCATAAATGATCAAAGACTAGAATGACTAGCAGCATATCCCCACCTTTGGAAAAATCACAAGAAACTCAAGAAGAGCTCCCTACCACCAGTCAATATCCTAATGTAGAGACTACTAAACTTCCAAGCACCTCAAGAGAGAAAAACAAAGTGTACAAGAGGAAGAGAGCCTCCGCATCTCCGTAGTTAGAAAATTTACTATAGAAACCAGAAGAGGAAGGAGAAGAAGAGGAGGAGGTAGCCTTAGTAAGGAGAACAAGGTTAAGGACCACTATCTCAAAGAGGAAAATCCTAGAAAATGACTTTCCCATTTATGGAGAGGAAGAATTATAGAAGGAAACAGGAAACCCCAAGATTCCCTCACTCCCGATGAATTCCTTATGTCCAACTTCTAGGATCTTATAGAGTTTGAGGATCAAGGGGTGGATGCATTTGATCATTTAATTATATTTCATATGGAAGAGCATACACCACCAATCCCACGGATTGTTCTAACTACACCCCCATCTTAGTTCACTAACCCCACAGTGAGACTACCACTCGAAGAAATAGATACAAGCAAGGAAAGGGACACAAACAAACAGGTAGAGGCACTAGCTATTTCAGGGTCCTCCATTTTCCATACCTCACAAACAACCCAAGGATGGTCTCTCCAAGATGCACAATGAGATAAGAACATAGAGAAAGGCCCTGATCCTACAGATACTCAAGCTGCTACTCCTCCACCTTCAATTCCTACTCCCAATCCTCTACCTTAATTTCCTACTCCCACTCCTCAACCTTCATCCCATACTCAAGTCCCCACTACTCTGCCTTCATTTCCTACTCCCACTCCTCCACCTTCATCCCATACTCAATTTATCACTCCTCCACCTTCATCTCATACTCAAGATCCCACTCATCCACCTTCATTCCCAACTCGGGCTGAAATTTTATCAAATATCTCATGAGATGTGGAGAAACCCCAAGGTGGAAAAAAATACAGAGGGGAAGAGAGTACTCCTCTACCAAAACAAACACATGAGGTCCAAAAATTCCTTTAGGAGAGAAGAATGGAATCTCAAAAGAAGAAATGAGAGAAAAGGGTGGAGGAGAAGGGGAAGATAACTCAGAAGGAAGAGAAGCATTGGAAAGGACAAAGGAATCTAAAGAGGAGATAGAAGCACATGAAATAACAAGGATATCTTTAGTACTACACATTTCCTCTTTGCTAACACACAAAGCTTGCCACTAAACTTCATTGGGAAACTTCATGAATTACCCAAAAAACTCAAGAAGTTTTGCACGTGTTTCGTATACGAAGAATCACGGAGAGTCAAAGAACACATATGTGCCTTCAAATAAATTTACAACCACATAGAATTTTCCCACCAATATTTCATCTTTTACTTGTTCCAGTACACTCTTGGAGAGTTTTCATACAACTAGCACCTAAACTTACCACACGGGTCCATCTCTACATAGCCCAAGTTTAAAACCAAATTTCTAAACTAGTTTAAGTTGTGTGTACATCTGGCCATGCCACATCACCAGTTCGTAACAATGAGGAAAGACTCCAAGGATCCAATTTCTATGTTCAATCATCATTTTTATAATATGCATCCAAAATTGGAAGCTCCTTACACTATACCAGAGGTAGTCGTTATACAAGTTTACCTTAAATGCTTGGACCCTTTCACTTCAATTTTTTTGAGGAGACTTTCACCATGAATAAAGACATGATGGAAAGGGTGTACAATGAAGGCATAACATTTACACAATAAATGGATCCACGGGAGGGTAACTTTGGTACCATACCTACCACAGGCAACATTGCTACTCCACGTCAATTCCCAGCGATCAATAAAGCTTTGGCCACCCATCCGCCTTTGTTGAACCCAATTCCAGTACAACCATTCACTGTTCCACCACCATTCATCACTTATCTAGGCTATGAGGCCCATAAGACAACTTTATTTGAGAAATGGATTGTGCCTCCCACTATACTTGATAATCACCTAGCCTCCGAGTTGGATATTGTGAAGAAAGCCATATCTAAACTCATCAATGATCTCACTAGGATGAAGTTGAATCCCTCCCAAAACCAAAGTGGGTACCAACGGACACCTTCTACTCTAAACGCCTATCCTTAGAATTAAAATTAGAGTTTCAATACCTACAAAAATAACAATAATTCACAGGATAAACAAATTGGGAAGAAAAGGCCTAATAGACCTTGGAACACTTGATCCAACAATGGTATCATACCTATGGATAATGCCAATGCCTATGAGATCACAGATGAAAATTGTGTCGGGGCTCCAAAACCACACCAAGGCAGTGATGGGGGTGGAAGAAAACCCTATAGTTCACATCTTAAAAATCTGGAGGAATCTCTTATCTAGTTTAATGCCATGATGTTTGACTCTTATGAATATAGAAATGGGTAAAGTTCTGACACCTATACCGAAGAGGAGGAGTCTGTATTCCCATTCTATAAGGAAAGAGAACTTGAATACGTTGAGGTTTATGCATTCCAAAATGACCACCGGAGCCCTTATAACTTGAGGAGCCTAAAGGAACCTTTGACTAATGGTATTCCCCCAGGAAAACAACCAACCCCATGAACCCATGAGCTAGCATTAACCATACATCCCCAAAGGGTATGAAAGCCCCTGCATCATCCCCACCAAACATTTTTTCTAGTTATAGAAACTCAGCTTGGTCATCTGACAAATACAGTTCAGTTTAGGAACTGAAGAAAACAAAGGTGAATATCTCCATGTTTGACATGCTGCAAGGTTGCCCCTCTTAGAGGGAAGAACTTTTAAAATATTTAGACCACTCAAAACAAATTACTTTGGCTAGAAACACAAGGGCACCCATGTCTAATGTCAATACTTCAGAATCATTCCCTACAATGTTCAAAGACAAGATAGAAGTACCACCTTTCTTGCTCAATCTGTGTATTTTTGGGAAAATTTTGAACAATTTCCTTATTGATTCATGAACATCATGCAACATTATTCCCCTTTCTATTTGCCAAAAACTAGGAACAATCCCCCAAATGAAAAACCACGTAGTAATACAATTGGACAAGACAAAGGTCAAAGTGATTGGCATACTCAAAGATGTAGACATCCAATTGGTTTCTGATCCAAGAATACAAGAATACATCCATGTACACATCGTCAACATTCTAGAGACTTATGGGAATCTACTTAGTCAAGAATGGACTAAGTTTCTAAGAGGATGGTTTTCCACTAATTTCACTCAGTTATGGCTACTCTCAAAGGGATTAAACAATCAAACCAAGATTGATGTTGAATCCAAAATAAAGAAAATGATCACACACTACAACGCCTCAAATGAATTCTTGTTCACTTAGACTGATCTGGCCACCTATCAAATGGATAATATCCTCATGTTCCAAATCAAAGAAACTAAAGTATTAGATCATAGTCTCATACAGGGTCTACAAAAGTTCCACATTGGAGATGACATCTGATAGGCCATTTTAATGGCATACTTTAGATACCCTAGGAGAACTTTTGATAGGTTTTATTTTATTACTCCAATACTTTATGCTTAAAAACTATTAATATGTGGTAGTCAACCATTGAACCTATGCTATGGACATATGCTTACTTAATATGCTTTATCTGATGAATATGCTATGTTTATTACTATGGAATCATGATCATGTTTTATGAATGAATTGACCGATTGAGCGATAGATAATGTATATGTACTTTAATGATTATTTTCCATGAATGCTTTAATACTAATAGTTCAAATGCAATGCATCAAAGTAGAAACCATCATCTTGTTCAGGTGAGCACGTCTATGTGTTGGATGCTTGACTCGGTCCTGCAGTAGATGCACACGGATGGAACATCGGCGTAGCAGTAGTGGAAGGTTTTCGGTTAATCTAGGTGGAGACGGTTGAGCGAAGACTTGGAAAATGCAATAAGTTTCCTAATGAAATCTAGGAGAGAGTGGGAAGTTAGATCTATTGTCTAAGTAGTTCGTTCCTCTTTTCTGGACCAATTCCATTTCCTGCTTTCTAGCTTTCTTTTCTGTTAGTTGTTTGTAATAAAAGCTCTGCCTTTTCTTAGGGCATGTTGAGTTTAGCAGTTAGATGTTTTCCTTTAAATAAATCCCCACTCTTGTGTGAGAAAAGAAGGGAATTATTATTATAGTTACAATACAGTTCAATTCTGTTGTTTTACTGTTGATGAGAATCTCTGTACTCTGCTATTCATTTTAATGAGAAAGAGATTAGTTCTGTGTAATTGAGTGTTCTGGGTACTCACCCAAGAGGGCCCACTTGGTGTGGAATCCATAGTTAGATTCATTTTAGTTTATTTCATTTTCCTACATTTCTATTATTTCAATTCCTATGTTGAATAGCTCCTATAGCCAAAGCCATAGGATAGCTATTGCTTCCCGTGGTTGAGCAGCAGAGTAACTAAGGCATTATAATTAGTTTGTGCACTCTTCCATTCTGCTAGTAGCATTCACTTCCATCATTCACTTTCAATAATTTACTTTCATAGAAATAGTTTATCTTTCCTTCGAGTATTCATTTCATGCAGAAATAGTATAGTTTCCCTTCGAAAGCATTTACTTCCTGCAACCATAGAATATTTTCTTTACAGTATTTGTTTCCTGCAGCAATTATAGAATGAATGGTTGAGAAAGTGCTTGGTGCATATATTTTTTTGGCCCATTTCAAGTAACACATCCCTGGGTTTGACATACTAAATGAGTTTCTTATAAAGAGGATGAAGTGCTTAGTTGGATGTCCAATCCCTGAGTTAAAGGATTATGCCTAGTTTCTAAGCCTTTATAATGAGCGATCATTTTGGCGCCACTGCTGGGGATGGTGCTGAGCCTGGTTCTTATTCAACCATTCCTAGGATTTTATTTCATGCTTTTACTTCTTGATTTAAGTATATTAAGCCTCATCTTGACAAAACAAACTGCTATTCACATCATTCCATACTATCTGCATGCATAATAGACGAAGAGACACCCAAGGAAGGTACTTGCCAAATCCATCCAATAACCTATTTGAAGAAGAAAGCTAGTTTTTTGATGCTATTTTTGAGCTTCTTGAAGCCCCTTCATCATCCTCATCTTCTGAGGGTGACTTCTGTGGGTTCTTCCAGGAACAACCAGAAGCCAATCTATTTGCTGAAGCCTTTGCCAACCTAGAACTCCAGAATCCCAGAGAAGAAAATCCTTGGTAGTTAGTCATCTACCAACCTCATAACCCACCTCAAAATCCACCTCAACGGCCATGAAGGATGGCCAATCCTACTACATTTCCTTTTCCCATCTCTGATCAGCGTGGTAATAACAACCTTAAGAATATTCCCTCTTCTACTCTTCCAAAATTGTACGGCCTTGTCACAGAGGACTCGGATACCTTTCTCTTTGAGTTTGATATCCTTTGTAGGAGATATGACTACACCACTAATTCCCATAGACTTAAGCTTTTTCCTGCAACACTTAAAGAGTTTGCATTATGATGGTTTATGGGTTTAGGACAGGGTTTTTGTCCACAGTTGGGATGAAATGAAGGATGCTTTCTTGCTGAAATACAAATAGTATTGTTGAGGAAATGATATGAGAGGGCATAACATCTTTAAGATGTCATAGAAGGAGGATAAGATTCTTGAGGATTATGTCTCAAGGTTCATGTTCAGTTTGTAGAATAATACCCAGCAAGAGCTTAATGAAGAAACTCAAAAGTTGCTCTTTTTGTGAGGCATTCATGACGGATGCACAGAGGCACTGGACTTGATGGCCAAAGGAGATATCACCCAGGCATCATGGGATGATATCTAGAAGATTTACCTTAAATACTCAAGAGCTATTGTTAAGAAAGGAAGGGGATATAGTTCCACCCTAGGAAAGTCCAATGGTGTTGGTGCTTCACAGACAGAGATAACCAATCTCTTATCCGATTTCAAGCAAGATATCATTAACAACATGGCCACATAGCTGGACAACATGCAAGCTAAGAAGAAACATGAGGAAGCAGAGGCCATGCTAGTAGAATTCTATCCACATTGTAGATAGAAGAAGAGAGATTGTTGACGCAAACTGGTTGCTAACATGGAGACTACACAAATTCCTACTAATTACAAACTAGTTGAACCAAAGGATGAGTAGTTGTTCTTTGTTGCTCAGTGATGACTATGGGTACAATGGAAAGGTATTCCCCAGGACCCTCTTTAATTTAGTGGTCCTTTCTATAATAATCAATGGAAACCCCCATGAATTATCAAAATCCTCCTTGGAATAATTCCCAGAATCAGTGGGAGAATTACCCCAATCCACAGTGGTCAAACCCTCAAGGAGCATGGCAACCACCACAAGGTAATTGGAAGCAAAACCCATAGTGGTGAGGTAGCCAACAATGGCCAAATCAACCACAAGGATTTTTGCCACCACATTTGCAGCCTCCATAGCAGCAAGCTCTTTTTCCACATCCTGCAGCCACTACCCCATCTCCTAATCCTACTTAGTTACCTACATAGCCATAGTGAACCCCAACAATAAACCTCCTCTGCCTCAGAAAAATGTGTATGCTACAGACCCATCACAATATCTCATGCAATACCCTGCATATGCAATCAACCTTGATGATATTCACTTATGGTCTGGTACCACTCTGCATGCACCTGAGCCTCCTGTAATTACTAAAATGTCTTCTAAGGAGCCCAATCAACCTGACAATCTGTCTACTCTAGTAGACCTTGTACCACTAACTCAAACCAATCAGCATACCATTCCCCCTTTTCCACAAAGATTGCAGCATAGCAATTTGAAAACCACTGACGAAGAAACTTTCAATATCCTTGACCAACTAAAGAAAGTCAGTGTCCAAATTCCCCTTTTCCAGGAATTCAAAGATATTCCCACCTATGCAAAAGCCATCAAGGAAGCTTTCTTTAAAAATCCTGGTCACAAGAAGAAGGATCCCCAGACTGTTCATGTCATGGGAAAACTGGCGGACATCATGTTAGGGAAGCTTACCATCCCAAAATAATCTGACCCTGGCAGCCCTGTTGTCTAGGTCATTATTAATGGTAATGCTATCAAAAATGTCTTGATTGATCTTGGAGCTGCCATTAGTGTCATGATGAAGGACATTATGCAATGCCTTGGTATCACCAACCTCTGCAATACACCTACTGTCTTGCATCTCACAGACAGTTTGACTATAAATCATGATGGAGTGGTGGAGGACATTGTGGTTGACCTTGAGTCTTGGTCCTACCTTGGATATTTCATGATACTCTCACCAAATTCTACCCTAGGAGGCTATCCAATTATTTTGGGACATCCTTGGCTGGCTACGATTAATGCCTATATCGGTTGTCGGTCAGGAGATATGACCATTTCTGATGGCTAGCACACTAAAACCTTAGCCTTGTATCCTCCTACTCAACCTTAGATGGAATTAGCCTCTCCCATATGGCCAGATGTAGGAGAAGAAGTTGAAGTTATTAATTTAGTTTCCCAATTAATTATGTTAACAAGGGATCCCTTCCTGCAGCTTTAGGAGGAAGATAAATGAATCACCAACATCATGCATAACCAGTATGGATCGAACTTAGACCCTTTGGATAGTTCCTTCCAAAACCACTCCCTATATCCATTGTACTCTGATTACCAATTATCTTCCCATGTATCCAACTAGCTCTTTTGCCAAATGCTTCCCTATGAGATCCAAGTGCCATCATTGACCGATGCATCTATGGCTAAGCTAACTAAGAAATTGGAAGTTTACGTTGAACGCTTCTTGAACATTAATAGAAAACTTACTCCTTAGTAGAAAATATCATTGACCAAGTTACTAAAGAACCATACTATAGATTTTTCCTAGGATCATGCTAATATGAAAGGATGGGACACAAATTTATGCACTCATAGGATCTTCCTTAAGGAAGATAAACCCCTAGTCAGTCAATTTCAAAGGCATGTCAACCCTTCCCTCCAAGAGATAGTTAAAGCCAAACTCCAAAAACTACTTAAAGTTGGCTTCATATCCCTTATATCAGACAACCAGTCAATTTCCCCACTAGTTATAGTTCCTAAGAAAGGTGGAAAGTGGAGAGTGTGTGTGGATTACAAAGAGCTTAACAATGCCACTAAGAAGGACCATTCCCTTCTTCCATTCATTGACCAGTTTATGGACTCTTTAGCAGGAAAGAAATACTTTTCTTTCTTGGATGGGTACAGTGGATACAAAAAAATCCAGATTCTCCCAAAGGATCAGGAAAAGACCACATTCACCTACCCATGGGGAAATTTTTCTTATTTAGTTTTATCATTTGGCCTTTGCAACGCTCTTGCTACTTTTTAGCAAGCCGTTATCAGCATTTTTGTTGACATTTCCCATGACTATATGGAGATCTACATGGATGAATTTACAACTTATGGTGAAACTTATGGTGAAACTTCTGATGAAGCATTGGAAAATCTGGAAAAATTACTCACCAGGTGCAAAGAACACAACCTGTCTTTGAACATCGAGAAGTGTTTTATGATGATGCAGGAAGGAGTAGTGCTTGGTCACTATATATCTACTCTTGGCATACAGGTGAACCCATCCAAAATTGAAGTGATTTTGAATCTTCCTACCCCTACCAAATAGAAAGATGTCAAAAGCTTTCTTGGTCATGATGGGTATTAAAAAAGATTCATAAAGGACTTCAACAAGATGGCCAGCCCTATGTATTCACTGCTCACTAAAGATTTTGACTTCATCTAGACAGCGAACAGTGATGAAGCCTTCCTACAGTTGAAGTTTGTTCTGACTCAGGCACTTATTTTGCCAGGTCCTAATCGGACCCTCCCATTCCACATACATACAGATGCCTCTGATCATGCCATTGGAGCAGTTCTTGGACAAAAGGAAGGTACTCTAGAACATGTTATTTATTTCATTAGCAAAAATCTGCAAGGAGCCGAGTTGAATTATACAGTTACCAAAAAGGAGCTATTGGTTGTTATCTATGCTCTAAGAAAATTTTGCTACTATTTTACTAGTTATCAAATCTTTGTGCATACAGACCATGCAGCCATTAAATATGTTGGAGCTCTCAATTTTTGGCAAAATTTAGAGTCCTATAAAGTGATAAAACTCTAAAAAATGGAATCCTAAAATCTATGCCCAATAATTAATAATATGATGAAGTACATTAAATGGAATACAAAA
>MU223056.1:5457030-5485202 GCA_018584345.1 Thuja plicata | reverse complement strand
TCAGTTCATTGTTTATAGTTTTGTGATATCTTATCTATCTGTTCATTTTAAATTACATACACATTTACTAAACATTCTTTCAATTACTTAAAGTATTTCAATTCAGTTTACAGTTTATGATATATTGATATATTGCTTCCAATTTGATTTATTCAAGCCTACTTGCCATACTTTGAGAGACAGAAGTTCGAGTTCCATACACAGGTTATCTGCCATAAAAAGCCTATTCAGGTGAAGGTTCACCCGCCTTGGTCCTACAGAGCCAGAAGCGTAGGGGAAGAGGATCATAATTGATCATTCCTGTTAGTTGGCCAAAAATAATTGGATTTCCCATCATTGGATTGGTAAGTCCAAAGGAAATTCAATTCAGTGTTTTTGGGCACCAACAAAATACATGGCTAACAAACCTACAATCACAGGGAGGTTAGCTAGGTGGTTGTTGCTACTATAGGAGTTTGACATTACCATCATAGATAAGTTAGCAGATCAAATGTGGTGACCGATTTTCTCTCACGCCTGCAAAATACTGATGAACCTATGGCAATTGATGATAGTTTTCCTAACAACCACCTATTCTCCATTACAGCTCAAGCTCCCTGGTATGCTGATATTGCTAACTATGTGGTTTCCCAAAAGGTACCCCCACACTTCTCTCCAAAGAAAAAGCAGTTACTCATAGAGAAAACTTTCAAATTTTCAAGGATTGTTGATTGTTTGTTCTATACTGGCCCCGATCAAATATTGAGAAGATGTAATCAAGAGGACAAAAATTATGACATCCTACGGGCTTGTCATGATGAGCCCTATGGGGAAAAATTTTCTGCCAAAAGGACAGTCATGAAGGTACTTAACAATGGTTACTACTGACCATCCCTCTACAAGGATGCAGCTAATTACACCAAGAAGTGTGATTGATGTCAGAGGATGGGGTGGCCTACTAAATCTGATGAAATATCACTCTCTCTTTAGGTAGTGGTAACTCCATTTGATAAATGGGGAATCAATTTTGTTGGTCCCATCAGTCCTGCATCTGATGATAATTTGTACATACTTGTATATACTAATTATGTGACCAAGTGGGTGGAAGGTAGAGCCATGAAGCATGCCAAGGATAATAGAGTTGTAAAATTTCTATTAGAGGAGATTTTCACTCGCTATGGTGTACCCAGAAAGTTAGTCACTGATCAAGGAGCTCAATTTACCTCTACATTGATTACTGCTCTGATGAACGAGTATAATATTTACTGCCGGAAATCAAACCCCTATCATCCACAAGCGAATGGTCAGGCAAAAATCACCAACAGGGAGATCAAAGCTATCCTCACCAAGAAAGTTTAGTTACATAAGAGATATTGAAGAATTCACCTCCAAGAATTCATATGGGCCTATTGAACTACATGGAAAATAAAAAAAGGTTTCACTCCTTTTGAGTTGGTCTATGGAAAAATAGCTGTGATGCCGATTGAGTTTGAACATAAGACTTTACGCACGACATTATAACTCAACACTGATCTTACTGAAGCACAACACAATAGGATCCTGCATCTTAACCAGTTGGATGAGATAAGGAAAGCCTCCCTGCAGCACACTAAATTGGTTCAGACACAGTGGAAAAAGTGGCATGATTCTCATATCCTTACCAAATAGTTTGCTCATGGCGACTAGGCTCTTTTGTATGACTCCAGATTCCAAGAAATCCAAGGTAAGCTTACAACACATTGGCTTGGACCTTATGAGATTATACATGTTTATGCTATTGGAGCGGTTCAGTTATCCACCATTGACCCTGTACATTTCGAGTTACTGGTGAATAGTCATAGGCTTTGCCTATTCCATAAACCTGAGACAAAGGTCAATTTCTTGTGGCAGTTTGAGATTTCTCCTGCCCTAGCTAAACCTCCTGCAGCGGAAGACTTTCCTACAGCCGAAGAACCTCCTCCATTTGAATACTTTCTTGCAGTTGAAGAACCTCCTCCAGCTGAAGACTTTCCTGCAGCTGAGGGACCTATTCCTGTTGAGGACCTTCCTGCAGCCAACCGGAGTAATTATTTGCTCTAGTCGTCTCTTTGATAATTTTCCACATGCAATCATAGTAAAAAAAAATTGTTTCCCACGAAAATCGCTTGTCCATAATAAAAATGTCATCCCATCACCTTTTTTCTATCATCATTACATTCATGTTACCTCATTATTGCGCTAGCTTGAATTTTTGCTCTGCCTACATCATCAAATCTTTTCGGATTTGGGCATTTAATGGTATAATATTCTAAGGTACGCATTACTTTAATGTTTCAAAAAAAATTGCTTCATTTAAATATCATTATTATACATTATAATTAATTTAGCGATTCATCCATGATTTTGTTGTACTTTTCCATGCAAGTGTGGACACTTGTCAACTTTTTCATAGGGGGCAGTAAAAAGGTTTTGTGTGTAATAAATGAAATATCCCATCAACTCAAATATTCCATCAGTTTTAAATCTATTGTCATAATTTCCATCCTTTTTCATTAATATTTTTGCTACCAGAATTATACTAAGTTGTCATGTTAAAAATGATGATTTGACAATCCCTACGTGTAACATTTCAAAATTAGCCCTATCTTTTAACTCAAAAAAAAAAAATTGTGTCTTGTCAACATTACCCAAAAACCTAGAAAGTTTTATTCAAAATTCTGGGCACAACAGTAGCATTTCATCAAATAGAATTGACAGCAGCAATAGAATAAGAGGGTTTTTCTGAGTTTTTCATAAATTGTTAAATTTTTCAAACAACAAGATGGGTGGTTCTCCTATACGGCATGAACCAGAAAACTACTTGGCATTATTATAGGACCAGGACAGTGTTCAAGTTTTTAAAAGAGTTGGGTGGCTGAACTATTTTGTAAGGTTAAATGGTTATGATGAAGCCACAACACTGGAATTCTTAAGAACTTACAGCAATGGAGTTGTGTATGTTAAAGGGTTGCGAATTGAAGCTTCTGAAGCAAGAATTGATAAAGTCTCTGGACTTCCTTCCACAGGAGAAGCATTTCCGCATGGGCACAATGCATGCATAGCCAGAGCATAATTCTCTTTACCAGCAGATGCCCCAATAGATTACAGCAAATAGGGTGTTAATCAGATATCCCTTCCAGGAGAGTATCCTTAGTTGACAGTTCATATTATCAGGTACATTACCTATGAAGGTCATTTCTCCTTCCTACATGTAGTACACTTTAAATTATTGAGCCATTTACGACATGACCATTTAGTAAATGCTCCCAATTTTCTTTATGCCCTTTTAAATTTAAGTGCTAAAGAGGTACAGAAGGGGCGGCAGAATGTAGTGACCCACCATGGCTTAATCAATATTTTGGTGGAAAGGTCACTGTGGGATGTCTCCCCCATGTCCTAAGACAGATTTATTGTAGCGCCTCATGTTCACCTGCATGGAGAAGGGTTCCGTCCCAAAATTCAAGAACAACAAGGGAATAACCCTGATGAGGATGAAGAATTTATTGAGCAAGATTAACATTTTAGAAATCCTTCTCCTTCAGGAATTAATATGGATAATGTGGCATCTGGCCATCCAAACCTACCTCAGGGAGCAGAGAAATTGAGGTTCCCACAGTTTCTTGGCAAAAGGATAATAAGGGTAAGGGTAAGGCCAAGATGGCAGAATATATGAGTCAAGATGTTCTTATTTCTATTGTTTCTCTCGCAGCTACACCTGTCAAGAAAAGAAAAATTTTATAGAAGCATCCTGCAGCTTCTATTGATACTCCAGTGCTCAGAAGTGTACGTTTGAACACTATATAAATAGATAGCAAGGATTCCCCTGTTACGGTTGACTCTTCTCCTGTCTCCTCTGAGGAGCCTTTACAAGAACAGTCGCAAGCAGGCAGTGTGATTGTAGAACGCTAGGGTATGATGGAAGAAGATCCTACAACCGCTGAAGTGGTTAAAGAAGTAGAGTGTGTAATTCCAGAGGTAGCAGAACACAAAGGAGCTGAAAGAGAATCTTCTTCTCTACAGGAGGGAAATCACAGGGAAAATCCCCTTGTTCCAGATAACATGCCAATTTATGCAAAGAAAGAGGAAGGACAACAAGCAGTCAGGCCGGTCCCACACAAGAAACCAGAAGAGGTAGCTATTCATGCTCTCTCCGTTGACTATTTTAGTGAGATACAATATCAAAAGTCAATGTGGGAGTTAGAAAAGAAAAAATTGACAAGAGAAATCGAGAGGAAACAACAAGAAATTGAGTTCCTATAGAATAAAATAAATGACATTATAGACATAATTTTGGATTTAATAGAATGCAGACCACCACCACAGATTTATACCCTATGCCTTAAGGAGAAATTTCTACTGTTTAAGTTAATGAGAGTCCTTAAGGATTTCAACTTAGGCATAGGAACCCCATAGGAATTTGTGGCCGCATATAATACATCACCTAATTGTGTCCAAAATTTGTTATGTGAGTTATATATTCACAATTATGTTGTTCTTTTTAACACTGATTGAAATCTCCTTTTTGTTGGTGATATACATTTGTCTTCCCTCCTTTCCTAGACCCAGAATGAAATTAATTAAGGAGGACTATTGCATAGGTACAAAATCCTTGAACATATTGCTTCATTAGCCTTTCATCTTGAAAACCCATCACCTCGATGGCTTTACTGTGATTAGATGTAAATTGTTTATGGGTTTCATGATTCTGTACCCAAGAAAAGGATTCTGGAAAGCTGTGAGGAAGTTTTCATAGCATTTGAGAGATTGTCACTATCAGTAGGGGATAGAGCAACAGAGGGATTAAGGTAGAGATGGGGGAGATTAACTATGGGACTCAAAAAGGTAGAACCCCATAGTCTGATTAACCTACGGGCTGAAATGCAGTGTGTTGACTGATATATACACCTGGGATGTCATCCACAGCCTGAAAGATGGTTTCCACTCAGCTTTCAACCTCCTCTTCTTTTATTGCCACTATACAGCTGTGTGGATAACAAATTGGATGAGCAATAGGAACTCAGCAGATGCGCAAAGGTGGAAAGGACAAATGGATTCTACTGGTGAGTGGGCACCTCCATGATTGGAGAGACACATGAAGGAGACCTCTGGGTTTTTTCAAAGATCTATAACATCTTAGTACCTAAGGACTGGCACTAGTCTTCATAGGAAGAAAAATGATAGGCCATTTGAATGGCATACTTTAGATACCCTAGGAGAACTTTTGATAGGTCTTTTGTCATGTTTTCTTTTATTACTCTAAGACTTTATGCTTTAAAACATTTAATATGTGGTAGTCAACCACTGAACCTTTGCTATGGACATATGCTTACTTAATATGCTTTATTTAGATGAATATGCTTTGTTTATTACTATTGAATCATGATCATGTTTTATGAATGAAAATTGACTGATTGAGCGATAAATAATGCATATGTACTTTAATGATTATTTGCCATGAATGCTTTTATCCTAACAGTTTAAATGTAGTGCATTGAAGTAGCAACAGTCGTCTTGTTCAGGTGAGCACGTCTATGTGATGGACGCTTGACTCAGTCCTGCAGTAGATGCACACGGATGGAACATCGGCGTAGCAGTAGTGGAAGGTTTTTGGTTAATCTAGGTGGAGATGGTTGAGTGAAGACTTGGAAAATGCATTAAGTTTCCTGATGAAATCTAGGAGAGAGTGGGAAGTTAGATCTATTGTCTAAGCAGTTCTTTCCTCTTTTCTGGACTGATTCCATTTCCTACTTTCTAGCTTTCTTTTATGTTAGTTGTTTGTAATAAAAGCTCTGCCTTTTCTTAGGTCTTGTTGAGTTTAGAAGTTAGATGTTTTCCTTTTAATAAATCCCTGCTCCTGTGTGAGAAAAGAAGGGCATTATTATTATAGTTGTAATACAGTTCAATTCTGTTGTTTTACTGTTGATGAGAATCTTTGTACTCTGTTATTCATTTTAATGAGAAAATGAAGTGTTGAGATTAGTTCTATGTAATTGAGTGTTCTAGGTACTCACCTAAGGGGGCCCACTTGGTGAGGAATCCATATTTAGATTCATTTTATTTTAGTTCTCTTTCTTGCATTTCTATTATTTCAATTCCCATGTTGAATAGCTCCTGCAGCCATAGCCACAGGACAACTATCACTTCCCACGGCCGAGCAGCAGAGTAACTAAGGCATTATAGTTAGTTTGTGCACTCTTCCATTCTGCTAGCAACATTCACTTCCATCAGTTACTTTCAAGTATTTACTTTCACAGCAATATTTTATCTTTCCTTAGAGTATTCATTTCATGGAGCAATAGTATAGTTTCCCTTCGAAAGCATTTACTTCCTGCAGCCATAGAATAGTTTCTTTACAGCATTTGTTTCCTGCAGCAATTATAGAATGATTGGTTGAGAAAGTTCTTGGTGTATATATTTTTCTGGCCCATTTCAAGTAACACATCCCTGGGTTTGACATATTAAATGATTTTCTTATAAAGAGGATGAAGTGCTTACTTAGATGTTCAATCCCTCAGTTAAAGGATTATGCCTAGTTTATGAGCCTTTATAACGAGCAATCAACATCTTCCAAAGATTCATCAATAATATGATGACAAGCCTAAGGCATCTAGGTTAAGATGTAGATCTCAATGTCTTATTATTACCAAGGTATTGTTGATTACATCAAGCAAGTCACCCAGAATTCATGTGTGCAAATTGTCAAGATGCATTATCATGAGTGTTGGCTCAAATTTCCCTACCAATTGAATCAAACAAAGGCTATATGTTGGAAGAAAAGATCCCTGAAATAATAAACATGGGCAATGTTATCCCAGGTACAGATAGCCTACAAGTTCATGTCACCTGAACAGGAATTTTGAACAAAGGATTAGACTTGGGTAGCAAGAGCCCTACTCCCAATATATACAATGACTGGACAACTTTAGATGATGGCACCTACCCACCCTACAAAAGACCACATACAACTCTAGGAAAGGGAGAGGTCAAATCTTTAGGCACTACTGACACCCACAGGAAAGTAAAAGAACTAATCTCCTAAAATAGAAAGGAAAGAAAAGTATTGGAACCCAGCACACCAGCAACCCCAAGCCAATTTCAACCCAAGTCAATCTCAGCCAAATAATATGAAATATGGAAGTTATGTTTCGATGGCTCCAAATGTAAAAAAGGGGTTGGAGCTGGAATCGAACAAGTTAACCCGTGAGGTAAGTCTTAATATGTTGCTTATAGGTTACAATTCTTGTGTACTAACAATGTCACAAAATATGAATCATTGGTCCATAGACTCCTCTTGGCACATGAAAGAGGAATAGAATATTTGACGGTGGAAGGCGACTCACAACTGATTGTCAAAAAAATCTACAGTCAATATTCTTGTAATGAAAAAAGGATATCCACCTACCGAAATAGGGCATGGGAATTGATCAAGGATTTCAAATCATTCAATATCAAATCTATCCTAGGAAGGAAGAATGTCATGGCTGATGATCTAGCTGTGTCTGCCAGCTTGTGACATCCAATGGAGAAATCCAAACTAAATAAGTTCTTGGTAGAACTTATTGCAGCCCATGCTATCCCAAATAATATTATAAACTTCCAAGTCTTCCAATATGAACAACACATCCTTGAGTTTATCATGTGCTCGGGTGTGTTTGAGAAACAAATTATAGATGAAGAAAAGGAGGAATGCAAGGATTACACCAACACAAAAATGCCAGATGAGCTGGTCATCATAAACCTAAGAACTAATTTGGACCCAAAGGAATGGTGGAACTAGAAATAATTTTTGACAATGATGGAAACCCCTTAAGGGACAACTAGATATGACAACTAAAGGTAAAGAATAAGAAACATACAACATTGGCACAGAGGATGAACCTAGAGAAGTCCATATCAGGAAAGTAGGCATTGAAGAGGAGAAAATAAGAATGGTTTAGCTCCTCACTGAATATCAGGATGTCATAGCATGGAGCTACAAAGAACTGAAAACCTACAACACCTTGGTCATAGTTCACAATATCCCCCTGAAGCTAGACTCTAAGCCTTTCTGACAATGTCAAAGGCTATTAAACACAATGATGCAACCATTAATATAGAAGGAGGTCCAAAAACTAGTGGATGCCAAAATTATCTTTCCAATCTGACACTCCACTTGGGTCACAAACTTGGTATGCGTAAGGAAAAATACCAGTGAGATTCGGTTGTGTGTGGACTTTTAGAACCTAAACAGCGCATCCCAAAAGGACAATTATCCATTGTCATCCCTTGACGAGGTGTTGAAAGTTGTGAATGGGTCCCAAATGATGTCCTTCATAGATGGATACTCTAGATATGATTAGGTGATGGTATAGGAGGATCATAGGTTAAAAATGGTGTTCACCACTAAGTGGGGGACTTTTGCTTATCAACAAATGCTATTTGGTTTAATTAACGCCAGAGCTACTTTACAAAGGAAAATGGGCACCATGTTCAAAGGTTTAGTGGGAAAAATGCATCATTATCTATATGGATGACCTCATAGTGTTCTCCAAACAATGAACATATCACATAAGAGACCTAAGGAGGGTTCTTCAAAGGTGTAGGAGGTATGGGATCTCCCTCAATCTAAAAAAGTGTGTTTGGGGTAACTGAAGGTAAACTACTTGGGCACATAATCTCTGAGATAGGGATAGTGATAGACCCTAAGCGGGTACAAGATATTCTAAAATTAACATCACCCCACAGTCAGAAGGAATTGAAATATTTCTTTGGAAATAAACTTTGTAATAAATAATTATTAAAGCCCAAACTTTTATGATCGCTGCCATCATTACTATTAACTGTGACCAGTTCGAGCATGAGAAGACAAAAGAGGAAGAGATTAAAATAACTAGCCAGTTGGAGATAAATCAACAAAAAAACTATTCCCAGACTGAGATAAAAAAGAAGGTGAAACCTGTCGCCATGGGAGGAGATCTTAGAAGGGAGGAGCCTGCGGAGTGTAGGTGGAAGAAAGACAAGGAAGTTTGGAGAATTCTGAAGAAAGGACAGGTCCATCGTTATCTCAAGAGACTCCATGGATATGATCCTGAGGTCTCAAAAGATTTTGCAGAAGGTTGGGACAAGGGCATGGTCAATTTTTCTAGAAAATCTTTCAGACTCAGCTTGGAGGTCTTATCCAAAATTACAGGTATCCCTCTGGAAGGGCTGAACTACTCTAAGGAGGTGAAAGTTGAAACCAGAGTGTATAAAAAATTTCCAGCTACAGATGAGGAACGGGCTCTTTTGGTTAAAGGTAAGAAGGATTATGTTGAAATTGATAACATTGAAAAAGTTTGGGGCTCTGTTATAAAAGTCATTATGGAATACTTTACGTTGGAGGGAAGATTCACTAGGGTTTACAACTATCACTTTGCCCTAGTCAATCATTTTTTTCATGAGATCCTAATATCTTTCCCCTTTTTCCTACTCTGGTCGCTTAATCAAAGCATCTCTGATTTCAGATTGAAGAATGCCCCTATCCTCCATGTTGGTCTTATCAACCTTATTGCAGATTATGCCAGAAATCATATCCCTGACCCCATACCTACCCAGGTCAATAAGCAGAAGTCTGTGGGGTCTCTGCCCAAATCCTCTAAATCCAAAAAAGCCTCCCTTTCCTCTGGTCCGTCTTTTTCTTTATCCCTGGATGCCTTGACTAAACCTAACCTGTCAAGTGGCATTGCTAGTTCGGAAAAGATTGTTACGGATGTTCCTTCTGGTCTTCATATCCAGTCGTCTGAAGGTAAGAAGCATACTTCTCTGGACTCTGATAATGATGATGCCCTGAATAGTCAGTGGGTTCCTAGTATTGAGCTGCCTCATTCTAAGACCCCTGTGGAGAAGGTCATGGTGGACCCTGAAAATACTAATGTTAAGGGTATCCCAGAGGTTAGTTGTATCACCCCTAAGTCTGGGGAAAATGTTAAATCTGGTCTGAATAATGACAACTCTATTGGAAAGGAGACTAAAGGGACAGAGACTGATAAGAAAAAAGATGCAAATATTAATACCTTTGATAGTAATGCTGAAAATTCAGGGGATAATAGTTTCAAAGTCCTTGAAGAGGAAAATTTCGAGCCACGTGATTCTCCGAGCCATGAGAAGGATAATATGAAAGATGATAGAGAAAGAACCTTCCAGGGGAGTAAATTTCAGTCTCTCCAAACAGATATCCGCAGGATGGACACTGAGGTGAGAAGGACTATTGTTATTTCCCCCTTGGAAATTGCCAAAAATAAGTCAATATATAGTTATAATTTGGATAAGTGGGTGCAGTCTGATCTGGTGGAACTCAAAAATAGATGCATCAAGCTGGAAAACAAGAGCTCCATGATTGAAGAAACCATTACTACTATCAGAAAAGATATATCCTATAATCCCAATGTCTCTGTTAATGATGATACTGAGGAAAAAATTAGAAATGCTGTTGAGTTAGCAATGATTCCCATCCACAAGAAAATTAATGGGAATGAAGAAATGTTGAAACACGTGCTCACGATGGTTAACACTGGAATGAAGGCTACCCTTGAGAATCTGATTTCTCTGAGCAATTGGCTGGAAAGTAATAAAGACAATGTTGATCACCCTGTTTCTTCCCAGCGTTTGGGACCTGGAACTCGCACTAGATCCAAGATGCAGAAGAATGAGGATCCGGATCTCCTGAAGCTGAGAGAGAACATGATGACAATGAAGACTCAGCTGGTGGATTCTGAAAGCTTTCTAAAATCTGTGCTCTGATTTTGGTGCTGGTGGTCTTTCTTTCTGTTTTCTTTCCAGCAGTTCTTTTTTTTTTTGTCTTCTATGTAATTATTGCCAAATCTGGGTTTTGACCCTCTGTTGATTGTTCCCTTTTTGGGACAGTCTGTAGCTTTTTGGGCTTTATTGTCTATCCTTTCTTTGCTTTGTTAAAGGGTTTCAGGGTTCCCTTCAAAACCTGCTTTTACCTTAATCAAAAACTTTGTAAGAAATTTCATCAATGGTTTTGCGGAAATAGTAAAGCCACTAAACGATATGGTAAAAAAGGATGCCAAAATTGAGTGGACCACCCCAATAAAGAAGTCATTTTAAGAGATAAAAAATGCAATTGCCACTGCCCATGTTCTTGTTAGCCCAAATTACACTTTTCCCTTTAAGGTGTATTATTTTTTCTCCGAACATTCCTGCACAGGAATCCTCACACAAAAGAAGGATGGAAAAAGTGAGAGGCCCATAGTGTTTATAAGTTTCCTTCTTGAGAACGCTGAGATCAGATACCCAAATCTAGACAAACAGTCCTTCACTCTGGTCAAAGAAGTAAAGAAGTTTTGACAATATATACTAAGGAGCAAAGTGTTTGGAATAGTCCCAAATGCTACAATAAAATCCTTGTTGATGTAGAATGAATTGGGTGAACAAAGGGGGAAGTGGATGGAAATCCTACAAGAATTCAATCTTGAGATTCAGCTGATGAAACTGGTGAGAGGCGAGGGCCTCAAAAAATTGATCTCCAAAGTAGAAGAAGGCTTGGTATTCCATACCTACATCGATCAAGGGATAATTTCATATATGTGGTATCAAGACCTAGTCTACTACTTGTTGCAGAACAGTTGTCTCGAAGGGATGAATGGCTCACAAAGAAGAGTCGTGAAACTTAAGAGTAACTCCTACATGCTAAAGAATGGTTAGTTTTACAAACCCAACTATGATGGTTCGTACCTAAGGTGTTTGGACAGGCTCAAAGTGAAGCAAGTCCTAGTTGATTTCCACAACAAATATGGAATGGGCCATGGGTCCGCTGAAGCACCGCTCACCAAATATTGAGAGCAGGATACTTATGATCGACAATATTTAGAGATACCAATGAACATGTGAGGTCATGCCATACCTTCCAAACAAGCGTAACTCGAGAGAAGAAACTAGAAATGCCTCTATAACCAGTATACGAGGCACATCCATTTTCCCAATGGGGATTGTATTTTTTGGAATGACTAACCCACCCTCTGCTACAGGTCACAAGTTTATTTTGATAGCCACTGATTATTGCACACGGTGGAAAGAGGCGCAAGCACTAAAAATTGAACCATTGAAGTGGTAACCAAATTCTTGGAGGAGCACATCATAACCAGGTTTGGGATGTCATTTTATCTAGTATGTGACAATGCCCCCTCTTTCTCCTCTTCTACACTCATGAAATGGGACTTTGAAAATTAGGTAATTCTAAAGTTCTCTTCTAATTATTACCCACAAGGAAATGGTGTTGTAAGACCATAAAAGGGCTTAGAATGCATATCTAGAGAAACCACAGAACCCTAAATAGTATGCAACCCCATCTAATCTAACATTAGAGCCATTGAAATGGGAATTCAAAACATATAAAAATAAAAAATAAAAAACTTCAAATGGTGCTCAAATGTTCTCCTTTCTTCTCCATTGAGTTGATTAATGTTTCTCTTTGCCAATGACACAATTGCACAAAGATTTGAAAGCCAAGTTGATAGCAAGAATACTAAGAGATGGTGGTTAACCAAAGAAAGAAAAAAAGATCTCAATTTATAGAGATGAGAGACCAAATTGCATAATTAGTAAGTTAATGCACAAATTAGTATGCATAAATCAATGCATAATTGAGGGAAAATGGAAGAAGCAAATTAATAGGAAATTGGAAGCATAATTAGGGGAGAAAAGAATAGGGAAATGTGGGATAAATCATGGAGCTAATTAATAGGGAGATGAAGCACAATTAAAGGGAGATGATAAATGAGGTGGATTTATGAGGAATTAATTTAATTAAGAATTCAATATTCCTCATAAAAGGATAATTAGCATTTATGAAATCCTAAAATTTCATAAACTATAAATTATCTAATTTATTAATTGGAAATTAATTAATTGTGGAGACTTAGGATAAGGAATTAATAAGTATAATTTATTCATGAAGGCTAGGGATAAATCATAGGTCATTCATCCCAGGAGGAAAAATTAGTGGATTGTTGGTCCAATTGAAGGTATTTATGCGCAATTGAATTGGTTTTGATAATATTGATAGGATTATGATAGTGTATCATCTTAAAATGGAAGCACTTCCATCTTGGTAGGTTTAGCACCCTCATTTAGTGCATTTACATGATAGATTTGCATTTAGGATGCATCTGCACTTGGTAATTCTTTGTTTCTAGGTGAAATTAGGGTTAGGATCCTGAGGATTCTCCTTTATTTCCTTCTTGGTGGCTCTATTTTATAGGTATGACCTATGTATTGGTCCTCCTAGCCTTCATCACATCTCTTCTAGGCCCATGTTCCTGTTTCCATCATTTTGTTCTATTTTCCCATCATCGTAGGTCCCTGACTGACCTGGGAACTTCACAGACATTCTACATTGACTGGCCTCAAACCTCAGGTCAGGGTCAAGGCCAACCTTAACCTAGGTCAGGTTTGAGGTCGAACTTGACCTCTATCAGGTTTTGGTTCCCGCTTTCAAATTTGGATCATAGCGGGGCCCTAAATCTAAAATTGGCCCCTGGATTCGAATGCGAAAGGGTTTTCATTCAAAATTTTATTAAATTTATTTCCTCCTTAGTTGGTCATTGTGATTGGACCATGATTCGAGGTGAAATTTGAATTATGGGCCCTCGCATTTCCTTAGGAGACTTACCTTGAAATCTCTATATAAACACTCTCTTTTGCCTTCATTTCAAGGACATTTACAATATTATGACACGATTATGTCATGATACAATGATGACATGAAGATGATGCAAGAATGCAAGAGGATGATATAGGAGGAAAAGATATGATGATTCCTTAATACAAGCAAGCATCTTGTGGACAAATTATTGTGGACATTCATTGGAGCAAGTAAGATTTCTTCAATCCTTCCTTCTTCTTTGATCTACCATTTTCAACATTCAAGCACTCAAAAGATATAATCATGGGGTAGAAACTATGGATTGTGAGTTTGGTAGGAGTACTTTAGCCTTGGGGTCTTGGTATGCTTTCTTTATCATATTCAAATCTATGCATTTCTCTCTCATTTCAATTCATGCTAGGGTTTAGATCTAGAGGATTAGAACTTGACATTGCACATTCAAAGCTCTTCCTACGAGAAACACACACACATATTCTATTACACCCCGCTATTCATGGAGGTTGAGATCACCAAAATGGGGGTTTGACTAAGGGAAAACCCTATATAGCCACCCCAAAACCTCATTTTTAGATATCTACAGTCGTTGTTTCGGGAGTTGCAGAGCAGATTTGGATACCCTTTTCGGCAAACTTCTAGGATCCACAAACAAAATTTCTGTCGGAGTAATGCAAGTCAAGTTCAACCTAAAGGGGTCAAGGTCAACCTGCATCTGGGTCAAAGTCAACCTGGACTAGATCTGGAAAATATTTCTAGGTTTTCTCTGTCTCTGTATTCCTGTTTCAGATCTGGTTGCAGAAGTTCCAGAAATTCAACACAGACATTAGAAAACATGTATTTCCAGATCTGCTATGTTATGAGGTTTGTATGTTGTTTCATTATTCTTTGCAAACATTTTCAGATTTACATTCCTTATCATTATAATTAAATGTTTGTGGTTAATAGCGACATAGGGTCTCATTTATGTGCAATCCCCTATTGCTCTAGAATCCTATCACACATATTTTCCACCTTTACATTTTGGTGAACCCGTTTACGATAACTCTTTCTTTTTGGTGTTAGGTTTTTCATTTTATGTTAGATCTTACATGCATATAAAATTATATTTCTTTTATGCTATTGCATTTATATTTCAAAAATTTAAAAAAAAAATACAAAATTTCTTTAAAAATACAAAACCATTTAAAAATTTCATGCTTGTAGTGTTACTTTGTGTTAAACATACATGTTTTTGTTTTGAATAATTTGATGAGGCTTTTATTGCAAAAGATGATAGATTCCCTAATGAGGTACATGGAAGTGAGGATGGAAATTCTTTGAATACAATCTCCCTTGATCCTATTCCTATTTCATCCTCCTCTACAACCTCTTCAATTGACCTTTACCATAGGATATGTTCATGGTTACCTTCAAATTCCACTATTTGTAACATTGATGCATCTAGAATGATATATCCTAAACCTTTGTTGATGGTAAAAGGTTGTCCTTGAATAGAAATTAAGGGTAAATCAAGAGATCCTTTGGATTCCTTTGATAACACAGATTCTGTTTCACATGCTTATTGCACACCGAATAACCCTCAGCCTATTGTTCCATCTTTTTTACCTCCTTCTCAACCTATGCTTCCTCAAGCACCTAAGTTTCCATCTTCCTTTAAGGAGTATGGCTTATTTGAACAATTATGTGCTACTCCCGCTAAGATATCTTTATGGGAATTTCTTCAAACTTCTCCGACATATCATGAGACATTGCAAAAGGCTTTATCTACCCTTCTTGCTTTGCCTCCTAACCAAGAAAATATTAATTCTTTTTTAGATTGCATGCATACTATGCCTTTTGTACCTCCTATTGTGTTTACCGATGATGATTTACCTTCTATTGAGGTGCAGAATCAATATGATGCTTGTATGGTTGTTGTTTCTATTAATCAGAGTATCATTCATAGAACATTAATTAATAATGGATCTAGGCTTAATGTTTGTAGCATGGATATTCTTAAGGCAATTAAGGCTGCTCTTACAATTCTATTCAACTTGATAATGTCTCTATTCATGGATTTGATAATATTGAAAAGAGAACTTTGGGCATTATTACGTTACCTATTAAGGTTGGTCCGGTTATTCTCAATACACCTGTTCATGTTATGCATGGACCTCTTAATTATAACCTTCTTTTAGGTAGACCTTGGTTACATATTATGCATGCAGTTCCTTCTACTCTTCATCACAAGGTTAGGTTCATTTAAAATAATTTGATGTATATGCTACATGTGGATGATGCACCAAATCCTTGCTTAAATGTGGAATATGCTAAAGTTTCTGAACCTCTCCAACTGATTAAAGAACTTGAAAGGTCCCCTGAGATTGAATAAACTAAAGCTCCACCTTCTTCTTTGACTGGGGATGATTAGGGAACATTGGAATTTAATCTTTCTTTTATTGGGGAATATAAAGTTTTTGATTTGGAATTCCTGAAACAACAAAGTGGGTTTGAAAAACAAGTTTTTACTCATTCCCCACTTTCTATGGAATTAAAAAGTAAGTTTGTTGCTGCCTCAATGGACAAAACAATTGAAACAATAAAACCTTATTGCTATGACATTGTGACATACGCAACTCCTTTCACTCAATCTGATATGGCCGATAGATATGGTTCTAGTTATCATCTTCTCAAGAAATCGGGATTTAATGGAAAAGGATGTGGTAAATATGAGCAAGGTATACAAGTACCTTTGGAAAAAAAAAATTATGATTATACATATGGATTGGGATTCAATCCTTACAAACAACCATCATCTTTTCCTCTCAATTTTAATCATATCTTTGGTGGACATTTGAAGTTGGTTAACCCACTCCTGCTTGACATGGATCAAAAACCTATCTTGGATTTTTTTCCCAAAGATGAAACCTTAGCAGATTTTTTAGGAGCTTATGAAGATCTACCTATGTTTCATCATAAAATACGGGAGCCTTATTGTCTAAATACAGAAGCTTATTTTGGAGAACATGATAAACACGATATTTCTCCTTTACCAATGGATTCTCCAATACGAATTAATTTTCTAATAACTGAGACTATTGAGGTTCAAGTGGATGTAAATGACTATGAGAAGATGATAAAAATTGGGAAGTGTTTGAATCAAGATGAACGTGATCAATTGGTTTCCCTTTTACTTTAATTTAAGGATTTTTTTGCTTGGAAATATTCAGATATGCCAGTTATAGATCCTAATATTGTTACTCACAATTTGTTCTCAAACCAAACGCTAAACCTGTGAAGTAGAAAATCTGAAAATGAATCCAAGAATTACCTTATTAGTTAAGGCTGAACTTGAAAATTTATTGGATGTTGGATGCATCCGCTCTATTGATTGCTCAAAGTGGATTTCAAACATTATGGTCATTTCAAAAGGAGAAAATAAGATGCGAATGTGTACTAACTTTTGAGATTTAAATAAGGCATCCTTAAAAGATGATTTCCCATTACCTAATATTGATATGATTGTGGATTCAACAGTGGGTAATGCTCTATTCTCTTTTATGGATGGATTTTTTGCCTATAATCAAATCTTTATTCCTCCTGAAGATCAACTTGAGACCGCATTTATAACACCTTGGGGAACATTTTGTTGGGTCATGATGTATTTTGGATTAAGAAATGTGGGAGCAACTTATCAGTGAGCCATGACTTTGATTTTTCATGATTAAATTCATAATATTCTTGAGGATTATGTGGATGATATCTTGGCGAAATATATACAAAGAGGAGATCATGTTAGTATTTTACGACAAATCTTTGAAAGGATTAGAAGTTACAATATGAGATTGAATCCTAGGAAATGTATTTTTGGAGTTGATTCTGGTAAATTATTAGGGTTTATAATCTCTAAGTGAGGCATAGAGGTATATACTGAAAATAGTTATGCTATTGTTAATATGCCTCCTCCTAAGAACACTTCTTAGTTATGAAGTTTACAAGGAAAATTTCAAGCTATTTGTCGCTTTGTTTCCAACTTAGTTGATAGAACTATTCCTTTTACTTACTTGCTTAGAAAGTATACCACTTTATCTTGGAGTGATGAATGCAAACAATCCTTTGAGCAATTTAAGGAGTATCTCACCAATCCTCCTATTTTGCAACCTGCTCAATTTGATAAACCCTTTTATCTGTATACTTTAGCCACTGTGAATGTGGTGAGTGCGTTGTTGGCTCAGCACGATAGTGAAGGTAAGGAAAGAACTATGTACTACATTAGTTGGACTTTACTTGATTACTAATCAAGGTATACAGATTTGGAAAAAAAATGCTCAGCTTTAGTTTATGCTTGTCTGAAACTGAGGCATTATCTATTAAATGTTCAAGTCAATGTGATTGTTAAATTTGATCCTTTGAAACATATTTTCTCAAAGACTGATCTCTCTAGCCATCTTGCAAAGTGGGTGATGTTACTTATGGAATTTGATCTAAATTTCATTTCTCAAAATTCAATTAAAGGACAAGCCTTAACAGATTATTTGGTTTAAGCTCCTTGTCCTCATTCCAATACATGCTCTACTTCAATAGAATTCCCCAATGAAAAGATTTTAGCTATTAAACAGGATGATGTTTGGGAATTATATTTTGATGGATCTAGATGTAAGACATGTTCTAGTGTTGGCATTATCTTGATCCTTCCTACAAAAAAATTGATCCCCATGTCATATAAATTTACTTTTCCTTGTACTAACAATATTGCGGAGTATGAAGCTCTTATAGCTAGCTTACGAGCAGCTTCATCCCTTAACATTAAAAACTTGGAAATTTATGGAGATTCACAATTGATTGTGGAAAAGATTAAAGGAGGTTATCATACTAAGAATGATAAACTCACACAATATAGAGATTTGGCTCTTGATATTCTTTCACAATTTTCTTCTTATACGATTCAAACTTTACCTACGAAAGATAATCAACATGTGGACGCCATGGAAAGCGCAGCTTCTTTGGTTTGTCTTGAGAATAATGTTGAAGACTTTTAATTTACTATACATACTCATAAAAACCCTAAAATTTCCAATGAGGTTACCTCTGATTGTTTCAATTTGCATTTGGATGAATCATATTCTCATATATTTCAATTTTTGAAAGATGGTGCTTTTCCTGAATCGGCAACAAGGAACATGCGTAATTGTATTAGGAAGCTTGCAACACATTATATCATTTTAGGAGATATGCTTTACAAATTCTCTTATAATGGTTTTCTATTTAGATGTCTTGCTAGAACTAAAGTTCCAATAGCTTTGGCAAAAGCTCATTCTAGTTCTTGTGGGGGACATTTTGGTGGAAAATCTTTAGTTAATAAAATTCTTAGAATGGGATATTATTGGCAAATAATGGAGAAAGATTATTTCATGTTTGTTAAGAAGTGTCCTAAATGTCAACAACATAGTAATTTGATTCACACTCCTACTCGTGAGCTTCATAATCAAGTTGCTCCATGGTCTTTTAGGATTTTTGGTTTTGATATTATTGGAAAAATCTCACCGGCTTCTTCTCAAGGACATACGGACATCCTGTTGGGATTAATGGGAAGTGTAATATAGTGTAATGGGGTTGTTAAGGATAAAATGTAAAGATTGGAGGGGGGGTTTAATTGTTTGATAAATTGTTAAAATCTGTTGAATTCCTTAACCCTATTTCACATCTTACACTTAATTGAGTTTGATATTGATTGTATATTGTAATTGTAATTAGGGGAAGATAAGATGTTCCTTTCTTTCACCCTCAAATACACAAATAGGAGATCCAATTTGATCAACCCAAGTAGAAGGGTTAATGTACAAGTGAATCCACTATTTGGAAAGAGAAAAAGAAAGGGGATCTTAAATTCTATAAATTGATTAAGTAAATATGCTTAGTGATAGTAATTGAAAAGGATAGGAGGAAGAACTAACCTTACAAAATTGCAGATCAAAGACTGTTGGTTTCTAAGATCTGTAGACTATTCCTGGAAAATCTGATAGTTGATCCCAAACCAGAATGCAGAGATGAACAAAACCCATAATTTTTTTTCCATTTTGATGTCATCTTATGAAAAAGGTTGACCCTATACCATAAATGCCAACCTTGTCCTACACAGATCTAAAAGTGTCCCTGTTCGCGCTATCCGAAAGAAGACTGAAAAGGGTCTCCAGATCTGGTCTCAGATCTGCAGTCCCAAACCTGTACCTACAAAAAGAAAGGTTTTTTTGTTGTGGGGGAGGGGTTTTCCTTAGTCAAACCCTGGTTTTGGAATTAACCTTAATGTATAATTAAAATTGCATAAGGATAACAAAGTAAAAACTCAAATTCACCTTGCTTGTAAAGTCCTTGTGGCGGATTCAAATCTATGAATCCAAAAGTATGCTTCTAAATATGGAATGTAGAATGGTTGGATGTCTTCAATCTCTTTCTTATAGATCTCCAACACCAAGTCTTGGATGGGTTCTTGATCTTGAAAATTGTTTGGAAGAAGATGGATGGAGAGATCACCAAAAGGGCACCTTGTAGCTTGAATCCTTCAATGGCCTCCAATGGATCTCCTTCATGAAAATCGATGCTTGAATGCTTGAGAATGGACGCTTGCTTGAAATCTTTCTCCTTATCTTGCTTCAATTGTACTTGAAAATCCTTCTCAATTTCTTAATGATGCTTAGGCTTCAATAGAGGACTTAGAGAAAATGAGAGGAGAAAACTTCCTTTTTATATGAAACTAGGGCACAATCTTCTAAGGAGGCCTGCATAGGATAATTAAATCACCATTAAATCCTTTACCCCTATGAGAGGACTTATATTAAATACAATTTACAAATCCACACTTCAAAACCCAAAACAGCCAACCTGGAAGCGGGAGGAAACTTTTTGTGAGGACCGACATCTGGGAAACCAAAAGTTCCCAGGATTTGGACCCTGGGACAGGGTCAAGGTCAGCCCTTTCCTAGGGTAGGGCTGAGGTCGACCCTATCCTAGGTTAGGGCCAAGGTCGACCCTGTCCTAGGAGGTCGACCCTGTCCCTGAATCCCAGAAACACAGGTCTGCATCCCAGAATGCAGAAATTAGGTCAAAAAATGGTGGACAGAAAGGCAGATCAAGGGGGGAATTCATGTCAAGATCAAGAACCCAATCAAGGTGCTTTTCATGACCCCAAACCACTCACTCAAAAGACTAAACCAATCTAAAAATGGAAGTGCTTCCATTTTCTGACTATACAGGAAGTACGTACTGAGAGGAGAGGGGTGAATCAGTACCTCTATAACTTTTCTTTTATCAATTAACCTTTGTAATCAATTGTATATCCATTCAATCTGATCTATACTATCTTGAAATGAGTTATATCAATTCATAAAATTAACATACATGTGAACATTCATAGAAACATTCATGAAAATAATTTGACACATAACACAAGATATGATATCACAAAAAACTCATGTTAGGAAGTACAAATTGTGGTGGGGATGGCACCCACAAAATCTTCACTATCTATAGATTAGAAGGGGTCGGTTAAGGCTTACAATTTGATCATTTCTGATGATCTACCTTGTTAAGAGTATCAGTGGAGACTTTTTAAAGTCTACTCTATTAGGAGCTTTAGAAACACTGTTGAGTGTGAACTCAGTTAAGAGATTTGTTGTTGGACTGTTAAATCCACCTTCCTTGAAAGAATTTTTACACTTTTATCCACTTGTTAGAATGATAGAAAATTGCAAATTGACCTGGTAAATGCAATCTCCTATTGCTGATACAAATCCAATTTTAGTTTACATAAAAAATATTATCACCTAATTATGATTGAATAATACCTATGATTCTCGGTATCCTCTGTTCTTGGTTCTGATAACCAGATTCACCTTTTGTTGTTCTTGTTCTTGAAACTCTCAATCTTATCCATAGATGTGCTTTTTGGCTTCATTCATCTTCTCCTCTCTCTTCACATCCTTTTTCATCCATGTATAATGAATGATTGCATCATCTATTTATAGATGGATTGACATCATCAAGTTTTGAGAAAAATAATGTTAACTCTAAGATCAGGTTTACAACTTGTACCTAGTTCTCCTAGTCTATGTATTTTAAATCAGTTAGAATGATTAAAGAAATTACATTCATGTATCTTTTCCCTAAAGAAATATATTTAAAAACAAATAAATATCCTATAAATAGAATAAGCTTGCTTTATCTGATGTGGAAGTCAGATCCAATTTTTACAGGTTGTAACTGAATTTCAGTTTCTATCTGTCGGTCATGCTTGACTGTCCTTCAGTTTTGTTTTGTCGGTTTCTCTTTAACCATCTCATCGGTCTACCCTATATCCTGCATGTCAAATTCCTCTATCGGGTTCCTCTATATCTTTATGTCTTTGTAATTTTAGTTTACACACTAAGTTGTGTCGTCGGTTCTCTTTGCACTTAGTCATCTTCGGTGATCTCTTTCTATCTGATCTTCGGTTTTCTCTATCCTGTCTTTCGGTGTATGCTTACCGAAATTTTTTTTGCATACTAATGGAAAATTAATGTCATCAATCTCCCCCTTTGACATTAGTATCAAAAACTGATATGTGCATAATACTAACAAAATGTCAAGTATATACAACATATATAATCCTTATTCATTTAATGACTCCCCCTATGTATATGCCGGTATATCTGTACATATGATATCTTTCCTTATACATATCATTTTCCCATATGAATATACATATACATATTTACCATTTGCCCATCTAAATAAATGAATGAATACATATCATATTCCCTTTTATTTTGTACTCATATCATTTTCCCTCTTTTTTATATTAAGGGCAAAGGTCTTTACCTTAGAGCTTATCAAAAATGTGGGAGTGTGAAGACTTCATGTCTCCCATCATTTTCTCCCATTGTTCCTTTAAGTTCTCAAGATCCATGTGCACGAGTGTGATCTTTGAGTGCATGTCATAGATGTTGTCTTCTACAAACATCTTGGGAGTTGCTATCAGTTGCCTTACAGAACTATTGTGTTGTTGCAGCAGTGTTAGATTCAGTAGAAGTTGAGCTTGGAGATTAGTTACTTCTTCCCTAAAGTGTGTCTCTGCTTCCCACAATTCTTGCCTTAACCTTTTTATCTCAATGATCTTTTCATAATGTAATTTAACTGCATTGTCTCCATCAGTGGTTAAGCTTTTCACACTTTTTTCTAGATCTGTATCCAACTTTGCAATGTTGTCACTATTCTCTTTAGTGAACTTGTCTATTGTGCTCAATTTTTGAATCAATGTTATAGCTTCAGATATTATTGGATCTAATTCAGTGATGAATTCTGATAGCTTTACCTTATTTACCACCACTTCTTGGATGATGTTCTCAATGAGCTTTTGTTGGTACTTCATCTTGGCTCTCTCTTCAGTTACCTTCTTTGCATCTATATTCAGAGTTGTTATTACTTTGGTTAGAGTAGCTAATTGATCTAGTATTGGCTTGTTTTGATCAATATCAACATCAAGTACAATCTAGTACAAGATTTCCCTAGTTGTCTCCAGTACCATGGAGTCCCTATGTTGTTTCTTCAGCTTCTCTTGTAATGCCTTCCTTTGCAATATTTCTCCATATTCTTGTAATGCTTCAAAATCAAGTGTACATGGGTCACACTTTGGTATTTCTATAAGTTCATCCAAGGTGACTTCCAACTTGTTCTTCTTTGATTTCTTCTTCTTATTTTGTGAATCGCTACAATGTAAAACCATTGCCAATTTCTCATCTTTCTTAGTTGTGCTTAATGAAGTGACCTGTTGTGCTTCTTTTTTTTGCTTGGTGTCAATTTTAGCTTGTCGGGTTTCTGTAGATGTCTCCACATTCACCTTCACATCGCCGGTAGCACGTTTGTTAGTTTCCTCAAGAGTATCATCTTTAGGTTTGTCTCCTTCATCGGTGTCCTTAGCTTCATCATTCTTTGTTTCTACATTCTTATCTTTTGTGTCTGGATCCTTTTATTTATCTCCTCCTGTAACTTTATCAGTGTCGGTTACATCTTGAGTAGCTCTGATGTCTTTTTGACCATCGATGTTGTCTTTCTTTTCTTCTTCCCCTGCATCCTTGGGAGTATCCTTTTCAAGTGACTTGCTTGATTCCCTCAGGATATTGATAGCTTGTATCAATATTGGCATGTTGCCTGGAATGATTAGTTGTGCAGTATCAACATTTGTGGCTTGTTCATCGGTTGTGTCCTTTGCAGTAGTGACATATTCATCTTTATTCACTTCCTCTGCTGGATCATCGATAATGTCAATGATGTTTGTATCAATAATTTTGTCACTTGTAGTATCTGGCCATGATTCATCTGCAACATCTGCAGTCTTATTTCTAGTTGTATCATCTTCTTCTTTGTCTAACTCAAATAGATGTGTCATCTTGAGTTTCCTTGTCAACATCTTGTTGTTGAAGATCTTTTTCGGGGCTTTCCTCCTCAGTAGGTCTATTCATAATTTTACACCATTTCTTATGGTTCTCCTATTCAAGCTCTATTAGCTTTCCTTCAAGAAATTTATATGCTCTCAACTTCGGTGAGAAGTCCTTTTTTTACTTCTCCATCATTTCAACTATTTATATCTTCTTTGATTCAGGTGGAATGATAGTAATAAGTATTCTTTCTCTTATTTCTTTTTTCATTCTTCAAGGCAAATGTCCATCTGGAGTAGAGTCTGTCTAATATTTCTCTTGGTACATGATTCCCTTTAAACTGAATTGGTACATATTTAAACTTGTCCATTTTTTCTATGATGGCATCCTCTATTTTATTATGATCTTTTGGATCTAATTTCAACCATCTTCTAATCTTTGAATCTGTAATAGATCCAGAATTTGCAATAGATTTGCATATGTCATCAATAGATTCAGGAGCTTGTACCTTGACACTTTCTGCCACTATAGCTTCATCATGCTTGGTGTCTTCAATATCCTCTCAGGTTCTTATGAATTTCCTTCCTCTTTTTTTTTCCCTCTCTTCAGTGTGGTAGCTTTCCTCTTGTATGTCCTGACCTTTCCTTTCGTTAAAGGTAAAGGAGTAGAATCCTTTGATGTTTGGCTTCTAGTTCTAGAAGCAACTATTGTCCTTGGCTTCTTAGTTGGTGGAGGAGGTGGTGAATCTGACTCTATTTCCTCTTAGTCATCCTTTTCCTCTGTTTGATCGATAGATTACTATTCTTCATTTTCTTCCTCTTGTTCAACTTCTTTATCGTGTTCAGCTTCTTCCTCGATTGCCAACAATATCTTATTGAGATTCTTCACCATCTTGTCCTTCTTTCTGACAATTTTCTTAACAACTAGGCCAGATTTTATTCTTTTCTTGGCCTCCTCATATGTTCCAAATTTGGTTTATTTATTATCCAATGGTTCATTCATCAAGGCATCAATTGGCTTGGTTGCAAGATCATTGTTTATTTCATACTCCAATGGTTGTAACCATGTTTTCCTTGGTATAGTAGATTTGATATATGTATATTTTGTATCAACCATGAAGCATATCTCATATTTATACTTCTCAATGAGTTTTTTGGGGATTCTTACCCTCTTTTGCATTCGGTCTTTGAATACAGTGAAGTATTCATCCATGACTGGTTCAAAGTTATCTCCCAGTGTGGCTATGTGCTCACTAATTTTCATGGTGACCAGTTTTGTGTTGTCCCATTTCACATCTCCTACCGATGGGAATGTTTCTTGAAAGTAGAAGAAAATACACATTATGAGTGAGCCAAACTTACATGTGTTTGACTTCGCATTCTTGATAGTCTTTAAGTTATCATTCAATTGATTTAGCAATAGTTCAAAGAAATCCAATTGTGTTCCTTTCTTCACAATTTTATAGGTTGTGTCTACTGCACCTGATGCTATGTTGTTCAATCTGCTTTCTTGGAAGAATTTGTAGCCTAGAACGCAAGCACCAAACTTGATCTCATCATCGGTTATGGTAGTAACTTTTAGTCCTCTGCCATCCCATTTGGCTCCTATCATCTTCTCGGTCTCGGCCTTGGGTGGATGCTTTAGTGCCTGCATGGATGACATCTCAGGTTATCACCTTTTGTTCATCAATCCATAGCTTGTTGTTATGCATTCGGCTTAGTACTAACCAAATCCACTCGATTTTGAAAACCTTCAGGAACATTAGGGCATTAGTGAGCCCTTTTACTTCTATATTCTTGTGTTCATCTTTTAGTGTTCCATCTTTGTTGCATAGCTTCTTATAAGATTCTTCAACTTCTAAAGTTCCTATCTCTGTAATCTTGCAGTGTATGATAGATCGAATGTCTTCCATGAGTAAAACCCTAGCTGGTATACATGAAAATGCTCTAGCATCATCAGGTTGTAAGATAACCTCTGGATGGATCTTGTAGTTAGGTTCCTCACATGCTGAATTCTTGATGAGCTTAAACTCATCCTTATTTGTGTTCTTGGATTTCACGGTTCTTGATGTCAAGGTCATTTTAAGATTTAGGGCTTCCTGTGAAATGCACAAATACAAAGTTATCAGTTTTGTAGAACTTATTGTATACTCTTGCAATGATTCATGATCTACTTTGGAGTGTTGTGTGTCGAGTCATGTTTTCTCTATGACTTAGTTGCTTTCTACTCAAAAATCACCTTCATCGCTCTGCTCTGGTCATTGTGAACAATGAGTTGTTCTATTTCCCTATTTATAGATTTTTCCCTAAAATGCATGTCATAAATGCTTACCAACTCCTCGGTGTATGAAGACAGAGTTCGTCGATGAAGACTTCACTTTCCTTCAGTGACAATCATAACATTTTGGATCAGTCGTTATTCCACTTGCTTTTACCGACGGGTTTCAGTGTCTCAGACAACTTTTTCACTTTGCTTGTTTACCGACGAGGCTCGGTTTATACTTAGCAACTTTGCTTTTAACCGATGCTTCTCAGTAAGTGTAGGTAGTTTCAGCTTTGAGTGTGTACCGACGGATTTCAGTATATATGCCTGAAAGCATAGTTATCACAGATTTTAACAAGTAATACCATGATGCATCTTTACTTATGCTAATTTGGCATTATATCAATATATTATGGAACTAAAGTAAAATAATAGCTTGGGGTAATGCATCTCCATACTTACTTGTTCTGCTTAGGTGGGGGTGGTGATGTCACCAAATCCATTCGATGGGGTGTCACCATTTGCGTTGCTTGGTCCAGTTTCATCATTGTTTGAATATTTTCTCCACATTTTGTCTCTAGCTCTCTATATTTCTTCAATGGTGTTTCCATTGGGATATGTGCTTGTCTCTATCATTCAGTCTCTACAATCTTTCTTGAGATGACCAACTTTATGATAGTGTAAGCATGCCATTCTGGGGTTAGTCCAGCCTCTAGAATTTCTAGTCCACTATCTCATATAGTTTGTAGCAATGCGACCAAATCTTCCACATGTTGTACAGTTTGTCCAAGTATTTTAATCCCATACATACTAATTACCAACTCTCTTTAGTTGATAGGGAGTTTCTTGATCTTTAGGCTTCCATGCTTGCCTTTTCTTTTTCTAGAATTCAAGAGTTGTGTGCCCATACATTTTTCAAGTACTTGTCCATGTAGGTTTCCTTCTTTGGTTGTTTCATCTCAGACATACATTCATATGTTTTATGTCCCTTTTTGTTACATTTATAACATAATCCTATGAATGAAGATGTAGATTTAGGAATACCTTTCATTTTGCCTCTGCATACATTTGACGTATGGCCTTGCTTTCCACAGTGATTGCATGTAAGCTTTCTTGGTCTTGAATTTGTATAGACATTCTTTGGATCAATTTGATTTGATGATTCTCCATTCTCAATAAAATCTAGACCGGTATTGTTGTTGACTCTTCGTTGTCCTTCAAGAAAAGCATTCATTCTTTTATTACTTTCTTCAGCTTTCTTGATAATTTCATTATGTTGTTACTAAATTCTTATTTCATGTTTTAAATTTTCATTCTCATCTCTTAGTTCACCGATAGCTTCTATTCTTTCAATGAGTTCAACATTTAATATGTTTGCCTCTTGACACATAAGAATAATCTTATTTGTAATTTCATGGTGATGCTCTGTAAGTCTTTGTATTTCAGACTCTTTTTCTTGTAGCTTTTTAGTGATCTTTCTTCTATCATCAATAGCTAGTGTTCTTTCTTTCTCAACTTGTCTAGCATTGTTCATAACATCAATCATCCTTACCATCTATGTCTCTTGACCGATTTGCAGAGGTTTAACTTGTCCAGCTAGATGTAGATTTATTTCAGTTAGGCTTGTGATGCTTTCTTCTAATGTATCTAACATTTTTCTTCTAGTTGATCTTGAAGACTCAAAGAAATCTGGTATCTCTTCATCATGATAATCGGTCTCATTGCAATGAGATGCCATATTCTTTCTTTCATCTACCAGTTGTCTCATATTGATTCTAGCTTCTTTATATTGTTCATAGAACATCTGAATTTCAAGCTTTTTATTCTCAATATTTTTATCAAGTTTGTACTTCTCCATTGTATGATCTTTTCTCTTAAGCCTT
>MU223056.1:5433110-5446860 GCA_018584345.1 Thuja plicata | reverse complement strand
GTGTCTTAGCTAAAGAGGGTGAATTTAATTTAATTAAAGTGCTAGGACTTTATAATTAAATTAATTCAATCATAGGGTTTGTTTAGCCAATAGATATTTAGGAATTAAACATGATGTATGATTAATGTAGATTTAGAATTTTCTACATTTGACACTTAGGTTGAGTAGAGTCATTCAAAACTCAGAATTGCCTAGTACAATAGGACCTTGATGATTCAGAAGAACGACAAATGCAACAAAATTGGTTAGGGTTGCAAGATGCCAATTTTGGGGTGTTACATTTTGCCCCTCTTTGAATTGATGTGCGAGCAACGCATTGATTCAAAGAATAGTCTGATACCTGAAGCATAGAAGAATAGATTTGAAAATTGATGATGTAAAGATTTCAAAGCCATCTCCAGAATAGAGCTTAGCTCTCCGAAGTCTAGGTTAGGTTGCCGAGACATTGGTCAAATAGAGTTTTCGAGGGAGGTCTTCAAAACAAAGTTTGATCCTTAAAAATCTGGGGTAGAATGCCTTGATACCTAATAGATTGATATCTTTCACAAGACTATCCTCAGAATGAGACTCAACCTTCAGGGGTCAGCGTTAGATTGCCCTGATACCTGTCCAACAAGATAATCAATAGAGATTTTAGGACTGTCTCCAGAATGAAGCTTAGTCCCCCAATATCTAGTTTAGATTGCCAAGACACTGGTTAGATAGATATCTTTCACAAGACTGTCCCCAGAACGAGGCTCAACCTTCAGGAGTCAGGGTTAGATTTCCCCGATACCTGTCTCAAAAGATAGTAAATAAAGGTTTTTAGAACTATCTCTAGACCAGAGCTTAGTCCTCCAATATCTAGGTTAGATTGCCCAGACACTGGTTAGATTGACATCTTTCACAAGGCTATCCCCAGAATGAGGCTTAACCCTCAGGAGTCAGGGTTACATTGCCCCGATACCTGTCTCAAAAGATGGTAAATAGCGATTCAGAATCATCTCCAGGATGGAGCTTGATTATCAGGAGTCAGGGTTAGATTGCCCCGATACCTATCCCAAAAAGATAGTTTTTCAAGAAGCATCTCCAAAATGGAGCTTGATCCTCAAGAATCTAAGTTAGATTGCTCAGATGCTTAATAGATGACAAGATGTAAGGAAAAAATATGCCCTTATTGATTGTGGAGTATCCAATTTTGACTGTGAGGTACAAAAAATTGAACATGCCCCAAGTGATGAGATGCCCCTAGAAATGAGGACTTTTGAAAATCAGACCAGATTGATTGAAATAGATTTAATGATGTAATCATCCTGCCCCCTCGGGAGCGAAATAGAAAGATGACACATCATATTGATGATGGAGAGCGAAAAATAACAAATAGATGTTGAGTCAGAGATCAAGAAGAACTTAGAACATATTACAGAAGAATTCAGAAGATTCAGAATCAATTTCGAGTGATTTCAAGGTCTGGTTGACCAAGTTTGAATAGAGTTGACCATAGTTGACCAAATTTGTCTTTTGACAAAAAAAGTCAAAGATTTCAGAAAATGATGATATGATAAGATTCTAACAAGAAAGCGACGTCAGAAAGTCGACTGCACAAGTGTCCGATCGCGTCGGTCCCAAAAATTTTAAAATACAATTTTGAGCTATATAGAAGTGTCATATTTCGATTTCGATCACGAAAATGGATTTAGAGCGGTCAAATTAGGTAGTGATGCAATTTTCGCGGAAAATGGAGCACTTTGAAAAATTAGGTCAAAACCTATATAAGGATGAAAAGGGTCATTTTCAAATCATTTCAACCCTTTAACTTTTGAGAATTGAGCTCTGAGTAGAAAACAAAATGGTGGTCCCCTACAGCAGTCATCATTTTGAGAGATCGAGGAGACATAGCCGGCCCGCAGCGTATGAACCTCCCATAAGTAGTCAGCAAACCCCTCTGTAATTCAAATTTCAATCATTTCAGTCAATTTTTTACTCATTTTTCATGTTTTTAAAATTTAAGTCGCAGGTCTTCGCGCGAAAAAGTAGTTTCTTCGCGCGCCTCGTAGGGAAATCTCGCACGAAGAAACAACATTTTGTGCCACTCGGTGCAGAATCTCGCGTGGGAGAGTACCTAGTTTCGTGCGAGAAACCCTTCTAGAGGATGTTTTCTCGCGTGAATAGGCATTAAAGTTCGTGTGAAATGCCAATACCGTGCGATTCGAAGAACTTCTTCGCGCGAAAGAGAACTTCTTCACACGAAATTCTGCTTCTTCGCATGAGAAAAAGTGGTCAGAATGAGCATGAAATTAGTCTGTGTCGCGTCCATTAGCTTTTGCGTCAGTGTCGTTAATGTCTGTAGGATGTCTTGAATTCTTTCTTATCTCATTATGCTTTGATTATTGTCGATTACTGATCGTGCTCTGTTGTTTTTATGTCTTATAGGTTGACTTCCCAGATACAGCATTCAGATCGCATCATCTAGCTATTAGTAGATTGGTATCTCAGTTAGATGATGCTGAGATAGCACATATAGGCACTTTGAGATTGATTATATTATGTGATGTACCCGAGATTTGGGTCAATCATAGACTATTGGGAGCTTTGGTTGAGCATTTCCATTCAGAAACAAACACATTCCATTTACCATAGGGGGAGATGACTATTACTCCCGAGGACATATACCGGATCTTGAGGATACCATTCCACGATGTCCGAGTTGAGTATGAGACATAGCCCAAGTTGGGCACAGCAACTTTGAGAGAGATCTTTCAGGATGACCTTGTTATGGGCAGGGCGATCCCATGGGAGGATTTGATTAGCGACTATAGTCTGACCCACAGGTTGCCCGTGGTTCTAGCATGCTTCCTTGGGTGCTACCTGATGCCTGATCATGGACAGCACGTTCTAGAGTGTGGTTGGGGGAGGATGTTACGGCTGATGATGGCACAACCGCGACACTACGGATGGGGTCAGTGTATCCTGGCACACATGTATCATGAGATGCATGAGATCACCTATCAGGAGGTAAAGAGCATGGCAACGGGAGTCTTTGTACTACAGGTATGGGCCTGGTAGCATCTTCCCGTTACTAGGCCTATTTGCAAGGATATGAGGCAGCCATTGGAGCCTTACATTTATCGATATAGGGGGATGATTACCTAGTCCACGCTGGGTAAGGTTGATCAGTGGTGAGACCAGCTCAATGATTTAGCAGCAGTGATATAGAGGCCCTGGAGGTTGATAGAGGCCTGGGATGACGCAGCAGAGTAGCTGAGTCATATGTTTTGCTCGCGTGCGATGATAGGTCACACCATTACTGTGATCAAGAGATTCCCGTAGAAGCGGGTATGGTGGCAGTTTGGTCACCCACAGGACATCACCTAGGAGTACACAGCTTATGCTCGATTTACTGATGAGATCAGGAGAAGCGAGGGGACGAATTTGGACCAGGGGCGCACAATGATAGATATCCGCACATTAGTCCCAGTGCAGTGGGATTATCTATGAGATGTAGTAGATGTCATCGTGACCACCGAGTATAGAGAGCACTTTGTTACCCACCCCTTCTCAAGATTCATGGATCCAGTGGGGATAGCCAGTCGAGCACAGGTGGTACCTCCACCAGTCATTCAACCATAGGTGGTATAGGTATAGCAGATGTAGATGCCCCCACCACAACAGAGGGCACAGCAGGGTCCTCGACCTCAGACTATACAGGTTGACATCCCTGCCTGTCATATGGGGATGGATGTTGGAGCTAGTGGCAGTGGCACTACGAGACCATCTCGGTGACGGTTGGCGGAGTAGATTACCAAGGATCAGCAGGTACCTCCATAGGAGGAGGTATAGTAGGATGATCCTCTGCAGGAGGATCAGCCAGCACAGGACATAGCTCAGGATCCATAGCGGTGATCACGGGAGAAAGTGAGACAACTCATGAGATAGGTGGGAGATTTGACCATTCAGTTAGCTGTGTGAGATGCACGATTACTAGATAGAGACCGAGAGATACAAGATCTCTGAGAGCAGCTCTAGGCATCACAGGAGGAGGTGCGGCATCAGACACCACAGGCAGCTTATTACTATGCATCATATATAGGTGTGGTGCCTGATGAGGCATCTCAGGTGGCCAGATTTTTGAGCTATGCAAGAGGGTCAGAGGGAGCATAGATGGCACCTCCACTAGATAGGGCCCCACCTCCACCTCCTCCAAGTGACAAGGGAGAGGGCCAAAGTTAGGTTTGTGATAGACAGATAGAGATGAGATCATAGGATGTATCTGATGTGTTGGCATCCTTTTATTATATCACCATTTTGAGATAGATCATGCTCGAGTAGCACCATTTTGTATTTGTATCGATACATTAGATATATATATATGAGCTCATCTTTTGGTATCATCGCATATTGTATATTTCCTTTATGAGATGTTTCCTATATGCTTAGATGGTTAGATGATTCATAATGTATGCAAATGGATGAACATGTTTGAAAGATATGTATGAAATTCACATGTATGAATGTAAAGATGTATGTATGTAAATTCAATGTATAGATGATAATGAGTTGTGAATATGAATATGTATGGTACTAACATCTCATGCAGGATGACAAATGCTAACCAAAAGAACATGTGAAGAAATGAGAGCGAGGATCGAACACCTATGCAGTCATGATGAAACCAGGACAGTGAAGAAGAACCCGCCAAAGTATGAACCCAGATGAATTCAATGAAAAGGAACACCGAATCATTGCCAGAATGCAAGTCTAGAATGAAAATGCAATCCTATGCTAATTTCAATATGAGAGTGCAATTCTAGGACATGGTTGTGAGACCCATCATAAAATCATCATCATTGAGCATTTTTTTGGAACATCAAAGTCGATACAACCCTTACTGGTGCCACAATGCAACCTTAAGGATATGAATATGACTCTTCATTGGATGAAATGTAGGAAACAAATTTAAGCACCAAGGCACAAAAGCCAAGATGACCTGAACATTGTTTCCAGTTAATGTTGCAAGAGTACACCAGTATCGAGGCATTCAAAGCCAAGATAACCATGAGTGCAATCATGCGTAAACAAACAGATCAATAACAAACAAAACAATAACAAATAGAGCAATAACAGGCAAGGAGCTAGTACCGACCTCACCATGGCGTACAAATAAACAAGATCGAGGGATGTGAGGCTGTTCCACCTTAGTGCGGGAGCTCTTATCACATACACCCTATTTATTTGATGTTGTCGAATCATCGGGACTACACCAACAAGTAGTAGACAAAGAAAATATCAATAAAATCCATGAGAATAGACAGCATACAAAGAAATATTCAAGCATAGCTCATCCAGTTTCAAAGTTTTTGAATATGTTCGTGTTTAGAGGGTGTTAAAAAAAAACACCATTGTGCTTGTGAGTGCATTGTGTTTGATTGTTATCGATATATTTTTACGTTTGAGATATCTGATGTGTGTTAAAAAACATAGATGTGTCCAAAGATAGTGTTAAAAAACACTATTTATGGTGGTGTTGAAAAACACCAGTTTGTGTCAAGAGCGAGTTGTCCTTGAGAAGTGACAAGATTACTGATTCAGGTGTAAACCAAAGATGTGATCAAATGGGGGACCTGTGCCCCCAAGTAACGATGACAGACTTGACATATGTTGAAAGGAAAAAAAATATTTGATTGCCCCCAAGTGTATGGCGCTGAATCAATGACAAGTCAGGAGAGTTTGCAAAGGACCCAAAGTGTCATGAAAGTAATTGAAAGATATGTACAAACTAAAGCATAGAATCGTCAAGACCGAGTATCGATAGATAGAGCATGTGAGTATAATGCCAACTGTAATAAATGTGAGCAATCTCGATAGAATAGCGACAGTAGGCAGACCCAGTAAGAACCATTGGTGACCGACGTGACAGAGATGCTCAAATGAAATGATCATAGTATAAGCTATACATCAGTAGGCAGATGTAGTGAGAACCATTGGTGACTGATGTGAAGAAGATCCTTAAAAGATAAATAGGACAGTGCCCCCTAGATCAGGAGGGTTGTTCTGAGAGTATGACCAATTTCAATCCATGTGAGTTGGTGTCTTGACGAGAACTGAAAGCAAATGAAAGTAGGAAAGTAGCAGAGCAGCAATGTAGGAAAGCAAATGCGTAAAGCCAAGTGGTGTTGCGATAGATATAGCATTGTGGAACAAGAGGCACCTGTTTACCAGGTTTTCACCTTCTTGGCAAAAATTCTATTTTTTGCTACCATGACGCGTGTTTGCCAGGTTTTCATCAATGGCACCTTTTTTCTTTTTCTCTTTTTTTTTGTATTTTTTAATTTTTTTTGTATTTTTTGAATTTATGATTTTTTTGGAGATACATCAAAGCGCGCCTATCACTAGGTTTTCACTAAGATGATCATTTTTTCAGGACTTTTTCAAATTTTTAGGATTTTTTCAGGACTTCAGTATATACATGAGCATACTGAAGATGTCTCAGCTGTAGAACTGCTTCAAATGAAGAGTGTTGATGGGCTCTTTGAGTTTTTCTCCTTCAGTAGTAGAAAGTTGATAGGTACCAGACCCAAACACTACAGTAAAAATATATAGACCAAGCCAATTTGGTTCAAACTTCCCTTTTTGGATCCAATGTTGTTGATTCTTAGGGTTCTCCCTCAGAACAACGTCACCCACTTGGAAATCCCTTGGTCTAACCTTTTATTTATAGCTCTTGGACATCCTCTTTTGGTATTCTCTCAGGTGATCGAATGCCACTTGGTGATGTTCATCAAGTAATTCTAGCTCTTGTAGCTGAGATATTATGGTATCTTCATCAGTAATGAGGCCCTTCAGAGAGACTCGCAGAGAAGGAATCTCAACCTCAATAGGTAACACAGCATTTGCTCCATAAACCAACACATAAGGAGTAGCCCCTGTTAGTGTTCTTATACTTGTCATGTATGCCCAAAGAGCTGGGTTGATTCGAAGATGCCAATCTCGTCTGGACTTATGCACTGTGCGATGCAGGATCTTAAGGATTATTTTGTTGGATGCTTCTGCCTGTCCATTACCCTGAGGATAATAGATGGAAGACCAATGTTGAGTAATTTTAAACTTAGAGCAGAGCTCTGTCAAATCCTTATTTTTGAATTTTCCCCCATTATCAGTGATTATTGCGGAGGGTACACCATGCCTGCAGATGATGTAGTTAAGAATGAACATAGCTATTGTTTTGCCACTAGCAATGGTGAGAGGGACCGCCTCCACCCACTTAGTAAAATAGTCTATTGTTGTGATTATAAACTTATGTCCATTGGAGGACGAGGGGTAAATCTGACCCACCAAGTCAAAGGTCCATTGTTGAAATGGCCAGAAAGTAATGAATGGAATAAGCTCCTTGGCTGGAGCATGAATCAGGTTACCATGTAATTGAGATTGTTTGCAAGACTTGGAAAAATGTGCAGTTTCTTTTTCCATGTCTGGCCAATAGTAACCAGCTCTAATAAGTTTATGGGCCAATGTCAGGCCATTAGAGTGTGACCCACAAATGCCTTCATGCACCTCTACTAACGCTTGTTTGGATTCATCGGGTTCTAAACACCTAAGGAGGGTACCGTCTAGACCATGTTTATACAAGTCATTAGCAATGATGATGAATCGTGAAGCACTGCAGATTAGGTGACATTTCTCATTTCGCGAGTAAGTGTCCGGAACAATCTGGTCACAAAGGTAAGAAAAGATGTGATCGTAGCGAAATGAGTCATGTCCTATAACCGAACAGATCATCCAGGAATCAGGGGAGTCATAGGATGGGTAGCGTAACGTCTCCACTAGAAATTCATGTCTAAAATCATTTTCAGGCATCTATAGCATAGAGGCAAGAGTAGCCATGGCATCTGCTACTTTATTATCTGCCCTTGGAACCTATTGAAATGTGATGTGAGTAAAATACTATTTAAGATCATCAACCAACCGTTTATAAGGTACCAACTTGTCATCCCATGTCTGATAGATATCATTGAGTTGATTAATCACCAACTGTGAATCTTCAAGAACATTTAGTTCATCTATGCGCCACTCAAGGGCTATCTTCATACCATTGATTAGGGCTTTGTACTCAACAATGTTGTTTGTACATGGAAACAACATCTTGTATGCTTTTGGTAAAGAGTATCTTTGAGGTGTAATGAATAGTATCCCAACACCTGACCCTTGTTGGGTAAATGAACCATCAAAAAACATAGTCCACGATCGATGTGTGAGAAGTAATATGGACTCATCTGGAAATTCAATGTGCAATGGTTGATGATCTACTAGAGGTGCTTCTGCCAACTAATCTGCTATTGCCTGGCCCTTAATGGCTTTCCTTTCCACATATTCAATATCAAATTCACTGAGAAGCATGACCCATTTAGCTAGTCTACCTGTGAGGGTAGCTTTACTGAGTAAATATTTTAGAGGGTCAATTTTAGCAATTAGACATGTAGTATGAGCCAGCATATAGTGCCACAGTTTTTGTGAAGAAAACACCACTACAAGGCAAGCCTTCTCTATAGCAGAATATTTCATTTCATATGACACCAGAGTCTGACTAATGTAATAGATAGCCCTTTCTTTGTTGTGCTGATCTTCTTGAGCCAATAGGATACCTAATGATGCATCTGTAGCAGAGATATATAGTATAAGTGGCTTCCCATGAATAGGAGGCATCAAGATTGGTGGGTTCACAAGATATTATTTGATTTGTGTGAACCCTTCATCACATTCTTTGTTCCACTAATAAGCCACACCCTTGTGCAAAGTTTTGGTAAATGGTTGTGACTTGTTCGCCAGTTGAGAGATAAAATGCCGAATAGATTGCAGTCGGCCTTGAAGTCCTCTCATTTGTCTAATATTTTTTGGTGGCGGCATTTCCATGATAGCTTATACTTTTTTAGGATCTACTTCAATACCTTTGGTAGAGATGATATAGCCAAGCAATTTTCCATATGTTACGCCAAATGCGCATTTCTTAGGATTGAGCCTCAGACTGAATTGTTCCATATGATCTAGTATAGGACCTAGATCGGCAAGATGTTTCTTTCAGTGCATGCTCTTAGCCAAAGTGTCATCCACATAATCTTCCATTGTTGTATGCATCATGTCATGAAATATGGTGGTAACAGCTCTCTGATATGTAGCACCAGAATTTTTGAGTCCAAAGGGCATAACATTCCAACAGAAGGTGCCCCAGGCACATGTGAAGGCAGTTTTCTCTTGGTCCTCTAATGTAATTTTTATCTGGTTATAGCCAGAGAAAACATCCATTAGTGAATACATTTCATACCCTACCATCATATCTACGATCATGTCAATATTAGGCAATAGAAAATCATCCTTAGGACATGCCAAATTCAAGTCTTTGAAGTCTATGCAGACTCGTATAGATTTATCATGTTTTGATAATGGAACAATATTAGAGATCGATTTTGCATAATCAATTACTTTGATAAACACTGCCTTAAGAATTTTCTCTAATTCATCTTTGACAAGTAGAGCTACATGTGGATGCATTTTGTGAAGCTTCTGCTTGACAGGCTTAACACCTGGTGCAATGGATAGATGATGCATGATTAGATTAGGGTCTAATCTCGATATGTCTGAATATTTCCATGCAAAGTTAATCTTTTTGCTTCTAAAGAATGTAGTGAATTCCTATCTTTCTACCTCTGATAGTGATTGTACCAAGTGAATAATCTGAGGTTCTACCTTTGTACACAAGTTGATAGGTTGAGTTGGTTCAATAAGAATAGATAATCTCTCCTAGAAATGACTCAGAAGCGCATCAAGTACCTCATCCGTAGGTGCCTCAAAGAGGTTTTCACCCTTGGATACTGTATCATCTTAAAATGGAATCACTTCCATGTTAAGAGAATTTAGCCCTCCTTAGGGGACATTTCTAACCTCTACCATATCATCCCCCTATTTTGTCCCTCTTTCCACTTCTTTCCATCCAATTTTTGGCATCCTGGACTGCAGATCTGAGGTTTTTGACTTCAGGGTCAGCGTTGACCTTTTGGGTCTATGTCAAACTCAACCCTAACCTAGGTCAGGGTCAATCTTGACCCTAACCTAGGTCAGGGTCGACCTCAACCTTGACCTAGGGTTCAAATCTTAGGGTCCGACAGTTTCCGGATCTCGATCATTACAAAAAGTTATTTCTCGCTTCCGGGTCGGCTGTTTCGGGTTCTGAAGCATTGATTCCTAAATTATATTTAATATAGGTCCTCTCCTAGGGGTAAAGGCTTTAATGGGAATTTAATCCTCCTATGTAGGCCTCCTTAGGAGATTGTGCCCTAATTTCATATAAAAGGAAGCCTTCTCCTCTCATTTTCTCTAAGTCTTCCAAGTGCAAAAAGCTCTAACCAAGATTTTGTTCAAGCATCCATTGTTCTACATGTTTCCAAGCTCTTAAGGTGTTCAAGTCTTCCTCCTCAAGAATTCAAGCTCTCCATTTAAGATCAAGGATTCAATCTTTCAAGCCTTTCAAGTGATTAGGTGCAAACATTCAAGATTCAACATTCAAACCCTACATCTAGCCATCATGGTGGTTTGATCTTCCTTCAAGTACCTTCAAGACTCTTTCATCATCTCTTCAAAGTGGATTTCAAGCATACAATAATGGAGGTTTATGGTTCATATTGAGTTCATTCTTTCATATTTACATACTTGCATACATTCGAATTTCAATTACATATCTATTGAATATCATAGCTTCATTGTTAGATTTAATTTTACTACTTGCTAGCATTCTTATTTCAATTATTGATTTCAAGGTTAATTCCTAAATCAAGGTTTGACTAAGGCAAACCCCTCCCCCACAACAAAAAAACCTCTTTTTCTTGCAAGTACAGGTTTAGAACAGTAGATTTGAGACCAGATCTGCATACCCTTTTCGGCCAACTTCCAGGATCCGCGAACAAAGTCACTTTTAGATTTGTGCAGGTCAGGGTCAACATTATTGGGTTAGGGTTGACATTTGTGGGTCAAGGTCAACCTTTTTCATAAGACGACATCGGAATAGAAAAATATTTTTGGGTTTTGTTCGTCTCTGCATTTCCTTTCCGGATCATACTTCAGATTTTCTAGAAACTGAGTACAGACCCCAGAAAATAGAATTCTTTGATCTGCAATATTTCAAGGTTAGTACTTTTCTATCATTCATTTCAATTCAAATCCTTAATCATTCTAAATCTATCACACATTTATATTCTAAATTTATTTCCCACTTTTGGGTCGGCTGTTTCAGGTTCCGAAGCATTGATTCCTAAATTATATTTAATATAGGTCCTCTCCTAGGGGTAAAGGATTTAATGGGAATTTAATCCTCCTATGTAGGCCTCCTTAGGAGATTGTGCCCTAATTTCATATAAAAGGAAGCCTTCTCCTCTCATTTTCTCGAAGTCTTCCAAGTGCAAAAAGCTCTAACCAAGATTTTGTTCAAGCATCCATCATTCTACATGTTTCCAAGCTCTCAAGGTGTTCAAGTCTTCCTCCTCAAGCATTCAAGCTCTCCATTTAAGATCAAGGATTCAAGCTTTCAATCCTTTGAAGGGATTAGGTGCAAACATTCAAGATTCAATATTCAAACCCTAGATCTAGCCATCATGGTGGTGTGAGCTTCCTTCAAGTATCTTCAAGACTCTTTCATCATCTCTTCAAAATGGATTTCAAGAATACAATCATGGAGGTTTATGGTTCATATTGAGGTCATGCTTTCATATTTACATACTTGCATACATTCAAATTTCAATTACATATCTATTGAATATCATAGCTTCATTGTTAGATTTAATTCTACTACTTGCTAGCATTCTTCTTTCAATTATTGATTTCAAGGTTAATTCCTAAATCAGGGTTTGACTAAGGCAAACCCCTCCCCCACAACAAAATAAACCTCTTTTTCTTGTAGGTACATGTTCAGAATAGCAGATTTGAGACCAGATCTAGATACCCTTTTCGGCCAACTTCCAGGATCCGCAAACAAAGTCACTTTCAGATCTATGTAGGTCAGGGTCAACATTATTGGGTTAGGGTTGACATTTGTGGGTCAAGGTTGACCTTTTTCATAAGACGACATTGGAACAGAAAAATATTTTTGGGTTTTGTTCATCTCTTCGTTTCCTTTCCAGATCATACTTCAGATTTTCTAGAAACTGAGTACAGACCCCAAAAAATAGCATTCTTTGATCTGCAATATTTTAAGGTTAGTACTTTTCTATCATTCATTTCAATTCAAATCCTTAATCATTCTAAATCTATCACACATTTACATTCTAAAGTTATTTCCTGCTTCCAGGTCGGCTGTTTCAGGTTCCAAAGCATTGATTCCTAAATTATATTTAATATAGGTCCTCTCCTAGGGGTAAAGGATTTAATGGGAATTTAATCCTCCTATGTAGGCCTCCTTAGGAGATTGTGCCCTAATTTCATATAAAAGGAGGCCTTCTCCTCTCATTTTCTCGAAGTCTTCCAAGTGCAAAAAGCTCTAACCAAGATTTTGTTCAAGCATCCATTGTTCTACATGTTTCCAAGCTCTCAAGGTGTTCAAGTCTTCCTCCTCAAGAATTCAAGCTCTCCATTGAAGATCAAGGATTCAAGCTTTCAAGCCTTTGAAGGGATTAGGTGCAAACATTCAAGATTCAACATTCAAACCCTAGATCTAGCCATCATGGTGGTGTGATCTTCCTTCAAGTATCTTCAAGTCCCTTTCATCATCTCTTCAAAGTGGATTTCAAGCATACAATCATGGAGGTTTATGGTTCATATTGAGTTCATGCTTTCATATTTACATACTTGCATACATTCCAATTTCAATTACATATCTATTGAATATCATAGCTTCATTGTTAGATTTAATTCTACTACTTGCTAGCATTCTTATTTCAATTATTGATTTCAAGGTTAATTCCTAAATCAGGGTTTGACTAAGGCAAACCCCTCCCCCCAAAAAAAAAACCTCTTTTCTTGTAGGTATAGGTTCAGAACAGCAGATTTGAGACCAGATATGGATACCCTTTTCGGCCAACTTCTAGGATACGCGAACAAAGTCACTTTCAGATCTGTGCAGGTCAGGGTCGACATTATTGGGTTAGGGTTGACATTTGTGGGTCAAGGTTGACCTTTTTCATAAGATGACATCAGAACGGAAAAATATTTATGGGTTTTGTTCGTCTCTGCGCTTCCTTTCCAGATCATACTTCAGATTTTCTAGAAACTGAGTACAGACCCCAGAAAATAGCATTCTTTGATCTGCAATATTTCAAGGTTAGTACTTTTCTATCATTCATTTCAATTAAAATCCTTAATCATTCTAAATCTATCACACATTTACATTCATTCACACACACCAAATATTAAGAGGGAAACCTAGGATCTCCTTTATTCTTATTTCCAATAGATTGATTCACTTATGCATTGATCCTTTTTGGGTTGATCAATTTAGATCCTTCCTTTGTGCATTTGAGAATAAAAGGGAATATCTTATTTATCCCTCCACTCTAAATGTTAAATGTAAAGGTGATAATTGATTTGAGTATCAAAACACTCTTATTCAATAAACATTTATTTTTCTCCTTTACATTTTGGTGAACCCGCGATAGACAACTCTTTCTCTTTGGTGTTAGATTTGCACTTCATATTAGATCTTGCATGCATATAGAAGTAGGTTTTCTTTTATGCTCTTGCATTTATATTTCAAAATTCATAAAAATCACAAAATTTCTTTAAAAATACAAAAACA
>MU223056.1:5403738-5424527 GCA_018584345.1 Thuja plicata | reverse complement strand
TTTCTTCCTCTTTCTCAACAAGTGTTTCTATAGCATAATTGGAAGGTAACTTAGCCCCTTGATTGGCTAGTTCAAGAATGTATTTTTCTTTCTCCTCAGCTAGTAGAATTCCCATCATTTTATAGAAATCTTTGTTAGCACAAGCTTGTGCAATCTCTTCTTGAGTGATTTCTACTTCTACATCGTTAGGGGGGTCTTCAGAATGGGACTTACCCCAATTTCTAAAGAGGTCAGTCCTGCTAACCTCACCACCTGATTGGTTATGATCTGTCATCTTGTCAAAATGCAAGGATTCAAGGTGTAAAGACTCGGTATGAAAATATTGAGTGTTCTCTGAATTTGGGTCTTCTTGGAACAAAGGATTTTGAACCCTACTAAGATCCACAGGAAATGCCCGTTTATTGTAAGGTCATCGTACTGGGGAAGGAGATCAAGATGATTCCTCACTAGATGTAGTCGGTAATGGTGTGGAAATTATAGATTTGTCTTGATTGATTGAAGGAAATGTTTTGCCACTTCGAGTTGTGACAGTCATAGACAAAGTTTTGAACAAGAGATGTGAACTAGGATCAAACTTGAAACTGTCTCAAAGTAATTGCACAGAACATGCCAAAAGGTGAAGTATCCTTGGTGCAAATCATCAAAGATGAGGCTAGAATAGCCAAGAGATGACTATTGCAACACAAGGCATGACAACACAGATGAAAGAGATCAAAAAGACATGAGACGAGACCAGTTTAAGTAAGAATCACGTATTTCTCAACCCAAGAAACCAAGTTTTAGACTGTGTGAAGATAGATGGCAGAAAAATAGACCCATATCAGATACCAGATTTGATAGAAGTAAAACTGACTGACAGATTTCAGCTCATTGTTTTGGACAAAAGACTCCATTTTTGCATGACGAAATGCTCTGTCGCACGAAGTTTCTCACTGAACCGCATGAAGAAATGCTCTCTTCACGTGAAGAATGACACCAGTTGACAGAATAAAGATGATAGAATAATGGCACTGTTGCCAAATGTTGCACGATAGTATAATACGTATCGCGTGAAGATTCTCACCGAATGATGCAAAGATTGGGAAATTTCATGCGAAACTATGCAAATGTTGAAAAAAGGACATTTACATAATCAAACTGTTAAGACCAATTTGCATTTTTCAAGATGAAATCATGCTATTTTTTGACAGATAGTTCAAGTTACAGATTTTTTTGGACATGTTCAAGACTGACAGTTTGTGTGTTTAGACGATAGTTTTGATTGTTCAAATGATACACTCACGCAAAATACATTAAACAGAATGTTTGTAGTACCAGAAAAAGAACATCACAATCATAGGATAGCCAGGACAATATCTATTGAATCCCCACTTGAACCAAAGTTCAGCTACGCTTACTCTTAGCGGATAACTTAGAAGCTTGGAAGCATGGGCTCCTCCTTACATACACACATGCTTACTCTTAGCAGATAACTTAGAATCTTGGAAGCACGGGATCCTCCTTACATATGCACTCACTTCTCAGGCATACCAAGCTTCGGACCCCAAAGGAATTGCCTCCCAAAGGGTTGTTATCTCTACTAAAATTTGTAAGAATGTGGGGTGTCTTAGTCGGTCTCTAACCTTCCACGCCAATAGATAGAGGGTTTTTGGAAAACTAGAACAACAGTTTGTAGTAAGGTCATCCATTCAGGTGGTTATGATCAAGTCATTTTCCCAATAAAGGGGGCTCTCCCAATCCTTTCAAAGCAAGGCTTTCACCTTAACGGTGTCAGGACTTTAACGCACCACTAGGGTACTAGAGGAGATTTTGGTTGCCACAAAAAATTCACACCTATCTATTGTGACATTAATCACAATAGCATTTTTTGTATACCGGTTTGAAAGGGCTTGGCTTTAGCCTGTTACCAGCTGGGCATCCACTCTCACCGGCTCTGCTAAAGCTCTCGGGAGGTAGCCACTCTAGAAGAATCACATGAATTTCTCTTACACCCAAGATCCATAAAGGCGAGGGGAGAGGATACTTTCATGTAGTTCTTAGGATTACAATCTAAAAAACACTTCAATCACGCAAGACAATGATTCATTTTAAGCACCACCCGAAGTGTGTTTTAACTACTGAAAACATATATAAGAAGTTGTAAAAACATGCAAGGTCTTCGACAAATGTCCTGAAATAAACCCATTAGTAGTTTGTAATGCCTTTCTTCATATCAGCGTCCTGCAAAAAACATGTCAGAAGTTTATGATGGCTTTTCTTTTTCTCAGCGTCCTGCAAACCACTGTTATGCTGTTTCAAAAGATAAAATTAGAGAAGCACAGATGTCATAAAATAGCAGGTGGTTAGAAAACTGAGGTAATGAAATATCAAACTAAAAGATCTGCACTATAATTTTGCGTGATAAAGTATGCTAGATTGTGCGAAGAAGTGATGTATGCCATGCAAAGAACTATAAATTTCGCGCGAGACATGCAAAAAGTTTGCGCGAAATTAGAACAGAACTTGTATGGAAGTACAGACAGAATGCAAAAAAGTGAAAAAGATGAAATGAAATGAGGCCAGAATAGAATGTACCTGCCCCACGGTGGGCACCAAAAATGTATGTGGTAAATTTGGCCTTGTGAACTCACCATACACTTCAACATAGTCCTTCTTCACCAGGTACACACAAGACTGAATATGAGATTATTCATCTTGTCTTCCTGCATGATTCAACTTGTTTCCTTCTATCCAGACGGGGTTTTCAAAATTTCTCTCAGAATGAGAGTCTCACAACCATAGACCAATCTAGGAATGAAGGATTTTTCTCCATGAATGCAATACAATGCAATATTATTCTAAGAAATGAGAGATGTAAGATAATCTAAGACATGATTTTCAATGCAATTATTCTAGAAATTGAAACTATCTTATTGCAATATGAAATTATTTTATATGAGATATTAAGAAATGTGACAATAATTCAGTATTCTAACAATGCATATGATCAAAAATTCAGGAAGGGTTTGAATGAGAGACTGAGAGTTCTTTTATAGACTAAGAGATGATCAGAATAGAAACTTTCCTCTTTGAAATAAAACAGATAGAAAAGCCAGTTTGAATTAGAAAGCTTTATTCAAAAGAATACAATAAATTGTTTTCTTTCTGCTTTAGCTGTTTTCTTTCTTTGATTTAATTCTTTTTTATTTGAATTAAATTATTTTCTTTCTCTTTAAAGAACAATTAATTCAAAGATTCTATTTCTGAACAGAGATAAGATTTTTGAGAGAATATTCAAGTAATTAAATAAATATGACCTCATAATTGCTTTTTTTCTCAATTATCTGAATAATTAAATTAAATTATTGAAATGAGGATATTTATTTAATAATTAAATATTGTTTAATTCATTTTCATGTGTCTTAGCTAAAGAGGGTGAATTTAATTTAATTAAAGTGCTAGGACTTTATAATTAAATTAATTCAATCATAGGGTTTGTTTAGCCAATAGATATTTAGGAATTAAACATGATGTATGATTAATGCAGATTTAGGATTTTCTACATATGACACTTAGGTCGAGTAGAGTCAGTCAAAAATCAGAATTGCCTAGTACAATAGGACTTTGATGATTCAGAAGAACGACAAAAGCAACAAAATTGGTTAGGGTTGCAAGATGCCAATTTTGGGGTGTTACAACTGGGGCCCTAAATCTAAAATTGGCCCTCGAATTCGAATGCGGAAGGGTTTTCATTCAAAATTTAATTAAATGCATTTCCTCCTTAGTTGTTCATTGTGATTGGACCATGATTCTAGGTGAAATTTGAATTATGGGCCCTCACATTTCCCTAGGAGCCTTACCTTGAAATCTCTAATAAAACACTCTCTTTTGCCTTCAAATCAAGGACATTTATGATATTATGACATGATACAATGATGACATGACGATGATGCAAGAATGCAAGAGGATGATATAGGAGGACAAGATATGATGATGCCTTAATGCAAGCAATCATTTTGTGGACAAATTATTGTGAACATTCATTGGAGAAAGAAAGAGTTCTTCAATCCTTCCTTCTTCTTTGATCTACCATTTTCAACATTCAAGCACTCAAAAGATATAATCATGGGGTAGCAACTACGGATTGTAATTTTGGTAGGAGAACTTTAGCCTTGGGGGCTTGGTATGATTTCTTTATCATACTCAAATCTATGCATTTCTCTCTTATTTCAATTCATGATTGGGTTTAGATCTAGCGGATTAGATCTTAACGTTGCACATTCAAATCTCTTCCTACGAGCAACACACACACATATTCTATTACATCCAGTTATTCATGGAGATGGAGATCACCAAAATGGGGGTTTGACTAAGGAAAAACCCTATATAGCCACCCCAAAACCCCATTTTTTAGATATCTACAATCATTGTTTTGGGAGTTGCAGAGCAGATTTGGATACCCTTTTCGGCAAACTTCCGGGATCCACAAACATAATTTCTGTCGGAGCAGTACAGGTTAAGGTCAACCTAAAGGGGTCATATTCGACCGGCATCTGGGTCAAGGTTGACCTGGTCTAGATCTGGAGAATATTTCTTGGTTTTCTTCATCTATGTGTTTTTGTTCCGGATCCGGTTGCAAAAGTTCCAAAAATTCAACACAAACATCAGAAAACAGGTATTTCCTATCTGTTATGCTATGAGGTATGTATGTTATTTCATTATTCTTTGCAAAAAAATTCAGATTTACATTCTTTATCATTATAATTAAATATATATGGTTAATATCAGCTTAGGGTCTCATTTATGTGCAATCCCCCATTGTTCTAGAATCCTATCCCACATATTTTCCACCTTTACAGATAGCTCTGAGGCATTGATGAACTTTGACAATGCGCTCAAATAATGATGTTTGAAAATGATTAAATAGAATCAATAAACTTTGATGATGCCATACGATTGACAATGAATAAGGAGACATTGATGAACTTGGACAATGTTCCCAAGATAATGATGATCTGCAATAGCATTGATAAACTTGGACAATACTATTGAATTGATGATGATAGGTTGGTAACGATAACATTGATGAGCTTGGACAATGCTATCCATTGAGTGATAAAAAGATAAGAAGCATTGATGAACTTGGACAATGCCCCCAGAATGATGACAAGATTGACTAGATCTGAAAAGGATTTTATTGATTACAGTGTGATTTGATTAGGCATCGATGATCTTGGACAATGCCCCAAAATGGTTGGAATGAGTCCTAAACAATTATGAAATGATTAGGAAGAGAATATGATATATTCGTATTAATTTTAGATGATTTGATATGGTTAAGGATTGTTGAGGATTATTTAGGATCAAAAAGAATCAGTTTAGGATGATTTAGGATTGATCAGACTCAATTAAGAAATGATCAATTTGACCAAGAGGATAGAAATATAAGCAAATAATTGAACAATTTACAATATTAAATTATCAATAAAAGACACAATGTTTTCTTATAATAAAGATCATATGCGCAACATATAGGAATAATTAGAGTACAAAACAATGTTTCAATGGTAATGTCAAATATGTTAAAATATGTAGACTAGCAGACTCAAACCATTTTTTAATGTCTACATTTTGCCCCTCTTTGATACAATGCGATTGTGAGCATTGTGTCAAAGAATTTTGAATAAAATTTCTTTAAAACATGCCCCAGTGAAAATGGGATACATAGGTTACCCCTCAATAAATTGACCAAAAAATGCAAGTGATAGGTCAATTTGTTGACAATGAGGCAACGAATCCACGGCAACAAACAGATCAAAAATCGGAGGTCAAATGAAAAAGTTATGAGGCTGAGAGTGCAAAAGGAATCATGACCAATAAAAAAGGCAAGGGTTTCGCGTCCATCTAGGCAACCAAGAGGCTATAAAAAGGCTTGGAGAGTGATTTGGAGATCATTTTCACTCTCACTTTTGGAAGAATTTGAGCTCTAGAGCTAGGAGAATGGATCGATTGCTAGTGCAGAATCAGTGCAGGGAACGAGTGCGCAGATACCAATAGCTGGTAGACATAGGACCAGAGTTGAGTACATCTTTGCCCCTTAGTAATTCTATGTTTTCATGCATTTCTAGGCAGATAGGGCCCAAAAAAAAGATCAAAATGCGGTCAAAAGGGGGTTTTGTTGCTCACACATGCCAAGTGCATAAAAAATGCACCCAAGTGCACAAAACTGCACTTTGCATGCCCAGTTGCGCATCACACATACCCAGCTACGCAACCTATGCACTTGGTTAGCCAAATTGTGCAGTTGGTCAAGGTAAATTGCAAATGGGGTTAGACAGGGTCTGAGGTCCTAAACCTTCCCAAACATTCCTAAATAGGTCAAAACCCTAGAATATGGTCAAAATAAGTCAAAGTTGGTCAAACATGGCCAAAGTTGGTCAATAAGTAATAGAAATTACAGATAGTCGACCAAAGTTGCATGGTAATCATAGGAGGAATTGGCATTATTGCAGACACGGGAGAGAAGACTGACATGTCTGGACATATGACATAGGTTGAGAGAGAATGATAGGAAGTTCCTAGCCTCATTAGGACTATATTACATCACATATATGCCCAAGATTAGGGCAAACCAAGGACTGATCACACCACTGATGGAGAGATGGAACTCGGAGATGAATTTGTTCCACTTACCGACCGGAGAGGTGACAGTGACTTTGGAGGATTTATGGTGCATCCTCAAGATCCTGATACATGGTGAGCTTATAGAGTATGATCCCGTGACAAGGAGGTCAACACTACATCATTTGTTTGACAACAATGACAAGGATCTGGACATTAGGGATTATGAGATCAGATGGGAGACCTTGGCTAGACAACATGACACATTGGTTGCATTTATATGTTGTGTGATTGTAGGGTTACTAGTACTGGATAGATGAGCACATGGCTTCCCTATTGGATGCGGGAGAGTACTAGAGTGCATTATTATGGATGGGACAATGTTTGCATGGGGTCCATGCATGCTAGGGATGACTTACTACCATCTCCATCAGGTAGCCTATAGAGGAGAGCTATCAATTATCAACAGGATCATGCCGATATAGGTTTGGGCTTACGAGAATATAGTTGTCTTTTGGCCTATTACATAGAGGATTATGCTGCCAGATATTCCACATGTGTATTTCTATCATGGAGCACTCACACATGGGCCACTAGGATATGCAATACACTTCAAACATGAGATGGATACACTCAGAAATTTCACATGGTGACCATACAGATATTTCCCCGGATGGGATAATGACAGAGAGAATTTACCTTAGTACAGGCATGAGAGACATCTCATCGAGCAGACCATCATAGGACATGTGGTGAACAAGATGTAGCTACTAGAGAAAGAGCGTAGGTAGTTTGGAGAGAGAGACAGGGAGTGCATACATGCATGGCACTATTTACGTGATTGAGAGGCAAGGTGAGATCGTGGGGTGCACTACTCAAACCACATGTATCTTATGCAAATTTTGAGAGGTTGTATCCTAGGCAGTGGGGAGCAAGTGCAGACATTGTAGATGTAGTGATGACAACTAATTATGAAAGATGGTTTATGCACCATAGATCTGTTCCTCTGATAGATATGGCTATACCAGTGTCAAGGTTGCAGATGTCTAGTGATGAGAGTGTGGAGGAGGATGAGGAGAGCAGCGAGGAGTCTAGCAGAGAGGATTGGGATGGTGCTGATAGGGATCCTGGTATTATTCCTATGTAGGTAGATGAGGACAGAGATGATCCACTTTAGGATGATGATATATAGGTGTTCGATGATAGGGATAAGATAGACAGGCAGCAAAGACAACACATTGCAGATCTAACTAGCCAGATAGACGGATTAATCCTTGAGAGAGAGAGAGACACAAACCAGGAAATGTGGGTTACTAATAAATCATCATTCATATCTCAGGAGGATAGATTGACTATAGAGAGGGATACTTTGATTGCCTCTTGAGACACATCTATGTCCAGAGCGTTGAGGGCAGAGGAGTCATGATAGTTTTTCAGTAGCATCAGGGATGCAGGTGTGTGTGATGTTGCAGGGATGCTAGTAGATGCTTGGGAGGAAAAGAGGTATTGGCGATGCATGTATGAGCAAGATGTTCCATGAGAGTAGTGGGCACTGAGTTACAGGGCATCTTCAAGAAGATCGCACTCCCGGCGGACACAGAGTAGTGGGAGAGTGCTAGGACCGAGGGGGGCACCTAAATCAGGACCGATAGGACATTAGGCATGGTGGAACCAAAATTTATAGACCAATTTGAATGTCCAAACTACTTAGGGAAGTACTCTTTATATCCATATCATTCATGGTTTATTTATTTAGTATCTTTCTATTTCATAAATTATGTTGTATATTGAATTTATTATGTCTCTCAGCTTACACATTCATTTTTAAATTCATAAATGTAATCGTTGCATGTCTTCTCGTGGGCCTTTGTTTTTCTCTCCTTTATGTAGATCTATTCGATGACTAAAAGTTCAGCTAAGATCAACGCTTGGCATTATTCCTTAATCAAGAAGTGAATGTTATGTATCTAGTGATGCATCATGCCTAAATGATGTGTGTCTTGGGCCCACAAATGCTCTGAGCAAATGAACGCAAATCATCAGTTAAATATCAGTGATAGTTGATGGTTGGCGTATTCCCTTGATTGTGAGATGAGAGACCTTTATTCATTAAGGGATCATGACTAGATGTCACATATTTTGGGACCCACATATTCTGAGTGATGAAGAGGGGAAGATCTACGGTTAATCTTCGATGAAGATCAGATCTCATCTACGGTCGGTGTAATGCCTCAAAGACAAAGATGAATGTTATTTAATCTTCAAGGCATCACAACATGTCAACACATGTCCTGGGCATGCAGTTTCTAAAAATTGAAGATGCGGTGATCGATGGTTAACATTCACCGAGGATTTATGGCTACCACTATCCCTTAAAGCGAAGATGAGGGATATTTAACCTTCAAGGGAATACGATTGGGTGACACATGTCTTAGGCCCATAGATGTTCTGAATGGTGAGACAACAAGGATACAAATGGCAATACATGATTTGTTAAGTAGGATAACAAGGATTACATATCATTTCTGAAGCATATTAAAGTATGAGCTACTAAAACTTCAATCTTTCAGCACGTGGGTTAGATCAACACTAATCTTTAAACTGATTGAAAAAGGTGATCGAGTTTTACAAAAAGAAGAATATTGATCTATGGTTAAGCGAGATAAAGATCTATGGTGGGCATGATACCGTAAAGCTTAGATGAATAATTTTTACCCATTGTAGCATTGCAAGATGTTGACATGTGTCCCAGATAATGAAAAAGACAAAAATCTTAGGTGGAAACGTGACATGGATATATTTGCTTAATTTTAATTCTTTAATTATATCTTTATATATATTAGGGTTTTTTTTATCATTTGATATGTCATTATCATTTTCATGCAGAGTTTCAAAGGTGGAAAATACCATGGATCTATCTGCTAATGAAATAATATGATTTTCAGGGACTAAGAAGACATGCAGACGTTCTTAAATTAATATTTACGAGGATTGAGGATGCTTGAAGATGGTTGATAAAGATAAGAAACAAATGATAATATCCATTATCATCATGATATATTTGGATGAATATATGGTCGAAGTACCATAGTGATTACATGCAGAATTATTATTATATCGGACATATTGTTAAGGATTTTTTAAGTTATCATTATTATGGATCCTATGGTTGACAAATGTTTTTAGACAAGGATGATAATCATTCTTTAATTGTAAGTGTATTGTTCAGTTGTTGATCCTAGGGTTAGGTTTTTGTTATGAAGTGATAGATTGGTCTGAAGCTTGTACACATCCCTTGGACTTTATATAAATAGGGATTTTAAAACCATGTGAAAAAAATTTATCATTATTATTATTAAAGATTGGATAGATTTGGAACAACAACTGTAACATGAACCTTGATGTACCATTTTTTCATAATCAATAAATATAAGTGATTTTTCTATCATCTATGGGAATAGATTCAATTTTGTTTTTGATTAGTCCCTTGGATAAAATCTTTTGATTTTCTTCAAAGTGATAGTTTGATGTTGCATACTTTGGATTAAATTTACAGCTTTATTACCAATTGGTTTTTTTATCTTGCATGATTAATTTAAATTGATTGTGGCCACAATCAATTGGTCTATCATTTGAAGTGTTGAATTCAATTGAAATACATGTGGATTCATCTTGAGATACATGCTCATTTAAACACCTTTGAAGTGATATGAGATACATAGGGTTGGGATGATTTTGACTCTATTTCTCATGATAGAATAAGGCATTGATCTATTCATTTATTGGATTATGGTTATTCAGTTTATTGTTTAAGTTTTGTGACATCCTATCCATTTGTTCATTTCAATTTATACATATTTACTAAGCATTCATACAAATCTCACAAAGTTTTTAAATTTTGCAGTTTATGATATATTATTTTTAGTTTGATTTCTTTCAAGTGACTTTGCCATACTTGAGAGAGAGGATTTGTAATGTGTTCTATCTTCTATAAAAATCCTTAAGACTTGAAGGATAAGCTAAGGTATAGGCCTACCAGCCTTGATCCTGTAGAGCTAGAATTGCAGAAGTTCCAACCTTTCTTTGGTTGTGACTTTTTAGTTGGCCAAACCACTTGCATTTCCCAGAATTGGATTGGCAAGTCCATAGGAAATAAAAAAATTTGATTTGAGCACCAAAAGATTGGCGACTCTACTGGGGAGTTGTCTATGAAGACAATTTTAAGAACTCTCAAAATCTTTGGCAGTAATTTGAAGATTAAGACTCTACTGGAGATAGGAACCCAAAGCAGTGAGATATTAATTTCTTTCTGATAAAGAAAGTGGTGAATCTACTTTTGAAACTCTATAGCATATAAGTGGTAAATTTATGTTAGGAATAAGGTCTTTAAGACAAGATAATTTTGTTGAATTGGAACCATCAAAGAGAAGTAAGGATTCAAGTAAGAAGATGTTGTATGTATCACGCATACTGTACCCTAAAAAGGATGATCAAGAGTTTGCCTGTGAGCAATTCCCTAATTCAAGTCATCATATTCATGAGAATATTGGTGATAATTTTAATCCTTTTTCCCAAATTGATAGGGAAGAACATGAGTCTCAGCATGGTATAAATCAGGAAGTGGCTGATAGAGAGGAGAAGGATAGAAAATGGGATGTTGTCTTTCATGAAATAGCTAATGCAGGCTCAGATGATGAAGATATGGTCAAAACTCTTAAGAGGCAACCAAAGGAGATATTAAAGAAGATGAGAATAAAAAGAAATGAAATTAAATCACCAAGAGATTAAGGAATGACAAAGAATTATAGAAATGGTGTATACAATCCTCCTCATAGAAAGAATGGGGAGCACATTTTCAACAATGGTCATACTAATCTATTGTTTGAACTGGACAATAGAGGAAGGTGTGAGAAGAACAACATGGGAATGGAAGGAGTGGTCATTGGGGACAACTAAACAATGCGGAGAATCATAACCAAGATAGTAGAAGGAATCTTAATGGATCTAACCATTATCAAAATCATGGGCATCAAAATGGCAGAATAAAGTATAATGGATATCAAAATAATAGAGGACAAAATTATGGCCCAAGATATTATAATATGAACCCAAATTTTGGACCGAGAATGAATAATAAAGGATTCCAAAATCTAAATCATCAGAATCCAAGGCACGGAGAAATTAATCAAAATGGAAATAATTATAGAGCCCCAATGGTTTCTGACAAATATAGACAATTGGATTTTTATGGCATAATGAGATACCCTAATGTTATAAAAAAATAAATTTAGAAATGTAATTCCAAAAATTTTAGGGAATGGATCCAAATCAGTTGAGATACATTCCATAAATTTGAATAATGTTATCCAAGAGCTTGATGAATACAATGAGGATGTATATATGAAACTTTTTGTTCAATCTCTCATAGAACATGTAGCATAATGGTACAGAAGTTTACCAGATGGATCCATTTCTAGTTGGTATGAATTTGTTAATCAATTCATAGAACAATTTGGTGATCATACTGACACTTCCTTTGCATCGCATGAATTCACAAGTATAAAAAAAATCAAAATGAATTTGTTGCTGAATTCAACAAAAGATTTAATAAAGTATTAAACAAGATTTTGAGACATATTAGACTTGTTGATGCCTTTTTTATATATATTTTTACATGAGCTCCTTTGATAATAATACCAATTATGAAATTAGATCTCATAAGCCATGTACTTTAGTATATGCTTTCAAAATTACTATAACTATTGAGAATTATAGGAAGGCATCTGAAAGGATTGCTAAGAGGGAGGACACTTGATTGTTCAATCCAAAAGGTCCTAAGTAGTACAAAGAGGAAGATAAATTAGATAAGATTATGATTATGATGAAAATCCTCCAAATGAGTAATGGAAAAGATAACTTCAAATACAACCAGAGTAATCAACCACCACTCAGAAATGATAGATATAGATTGCAGGATATGCCTTATAACACAGCATGGAAGGATGGAAAACCAGTGAACAAAAAATTGCACTCCTGATCCATTGTCAAAACAAAATCATATGTTGGAGGAATACCCTTGGTGTGATGTATTCAAGTTGCCTCATGTAGAAGAGCAATGTTTAGTATCACGAACTGTTATAGAACCAGATGAGGAAGGTTATGATCCTCAACCTACTGCATATGCATTATCAGTATATCCTATGTGAGGATATGATGATTACAGCTCTATAGATGAATACTACTATAAAGATGACCTCAATAGAGTGTACCAGTATGGGGATTATCAGGAGAAGACTCTGGGGTTAATAAAACTAACAAAAGAAGAAAAAAGGGCATACATAATAGCTGCAATTGAAAAAGTAAAAAGTAATTATAGATTAAGGAATAGAACAATGAATGCAGAACAAGGGAAATCTAACCAAGGAAGTGATCCAAAGAAGGTGAAGCACAAAGACGTTACTCAAGAGAAAAAGGTAGAATCTCGAGACTTTTCAAAAATAGCAAAATAAAAAGTGGTCAATAAATCTCTTCCCAATGAATGCTCTTTTATGTCTAATGCATTATCTTGGGTTAAAATATCTATTCCTTTTCTTGAAATAGTTAAAATACCTGAATGCAAAAATGAAGCTTTGAAAATATTGTCTAATGTAGGTAATAAGGAAGATCTTCACCAAGAAGTAAAGGATTCTCTAGCTATTTATCTAGGAACTACACTAAACAAAAATGGAAATCAAATTGATATGTTTTATCTTACATTGTTGATAAACAATAAATTGGTGAAGAATTGTATGATAGACTTTGGTGCAGCAGTAAACATTATGCCTAATGATGTTATGAAAAATTGAGGAATGAATGTTGATACCAAATTTGGTAGATTTTATGCTATGGATAATAGATCAGTTCCTGTTGTAGGCATAATAAAAAAATGTTGAATTTAAATTTCCTATATATCTTGAAATATCATATAAAATGGATATTACTGTTGTTGAAGTCCCTGCCAATTATGGGATGCTTCTGTCTAGACAATGGTCTAGTTTAGTAGGAGGTAGCATTCAATTAGATATTTCTTATGCTTTTATCCTAGTGAATGGCAGGGATGTGAGAATTAACAAGGAGACTCAAAGTCCATATATTTTTGAAGATGTGGATCCAAGCCTGGTCACACATTTATGTCACTCTGATATGGATAACTTTTAGGTAAGTATTTCAAAAGATACAATGCAAAATACTGAATCTATTGGGTTACATACAGAAGTAAGTAACAATACAATTTTGATAATGTATTTTGATGGTGCTTATTGTAGGGATGATAATGGAGCTAGTGTTATTTTCTTTACCCCTGAAAAGAAAATATTTAAATATTTCTTTTTATTAGATTTCAAATGCACTAACATTGTTGCAAAGTATCAAGCTCTATTACTTGGTTTGAGAATAGCTAGTAAACATGGAATCAAATTTTTAGGTGTCTTTGGGGATTATGAATTAATTGTTTCTCAAGTTAGAAATAAATTTGTGCTAAGTATCCTCCTCTTGAAAGGTATAGAAATGAAGTTTGGGAGTCTATAGAATATTTTGATGCTTTTTCTATTAACTGGATAGATAGATCAGAAAATATCCTTGCAGATTTTATGGCTAATTTGGCAGTAAAGCATAATGACATTCCTTGTGAAGATATAGTCCAAGTAGAAGTTAAAACCAGGCCTGTCATACCTAATAATGTTAATAATTGGCAAATATTCGAGGATGACAAAGATATAATCAGATTTTTAGCATGTGAGCAAGAGTATGAAGATTAGATGATAGACTTAAATGCTCATGTTGAGATAGAGGATGGGAAAAAAATGTTATTTGGAAAGGAATTCATTCAGCTTAAAACCAATAAGGTTCCAAAGGGCCTTGTAGCACTGGAAAGATTTCTTGATAATAAATATTAAAAAATAGAAAATAAAAACACTAATGTCACAATGGATGAAGTAGAAAAGATAAAATTGGGAAATGAAGGATCTCCAAAAGAAATATTTGTGGGTAAAAGATAACCCCCAAGATCATAACAGACATCATCAAACTATTGAAAAAGTATATACGTATATTCGCTTGGTCCTATGATGACCTTAAGGCTTACCAAGAAGATCTCTTTCAGCATGAGATACCTTTAAAGCCAAATTCCAAACCATTCAGGAAAAGGCGGTGACCAATAAACCCTACTTTAGCTCCCAAGATGAAAGATGAATTAATCAATATGAGGGGTGTTGGCATAATAAAACCAATTAGACACTCAACATGGGTTTCAAAATTGATTCTTTTCAGAAAAAAGAATGATGATATCAGACTTTGTGTAGACTTCAGAAATCCAAATATATCATCATTAAAGGAAAATTATGCATTGCCAAACATGGAAGCATTATTGCAAAATGTCACAGGAAATGAGTTATTATCAATGATGGATAGGTTCTCGGGGTATAACCAGGTGAAATTAAAAGAAGAGGAACAATATAAAACAACATTTACTACACCTTGGGGTACTTATGTGTAATGCCTTTTGGACTCAAAAATACAGGGGCTACTTTCCAAAGAGCAATGGATGTGGCTTTTGAGGATTTTATTGATATAATAATGGTGGTATATCAAGATGAATTAATTGCTTACTCCAAAAGAGAATAAGACAATTGCAAGTATTTGGAGCAAATATTTCAAAGAGCCCTTGAATATGGAATATCACTGAACCCAAAGAAATGTCATTTTCCAGTTACTAAAGGAAAATTGATAGGACATATTGTATCCAAAGATGGAGTAAAAATAGATCCTGAGAGGTTTGCAACAATAGATAAAATTGAGGTCCCTAAGAATTTCAAAGGGATCCAATCTTTCTTTGGGCAGATAAACTTTGTGAGAAGGTTTTTCCCAAATTTTTCAGTTATAATTAAACAAATTGTTGTGATGTTGAAAAAGGGTGCATACATGCAATGGATTGATGAGGATTTAGAAGCATTTATTAATATAAAAAAAGGCAATTAAAGAGGCTCTTATTCTCAAGTCCCCAGATTATACCAAACTATTTCAACTATTTTCTTTTGCATCATACCATACTATTGTAGTTTTTCTATTACAAAAGAATAATGAAGGTTATGAACAACCAATAGCATTTTTTAGTAAGACTCTTCAAGCCTCGGAGTTTAATTATGATATAAATGAAAAATAAGATTATGCACTTGTGAAAGCAGTAAAATCCTTCAGGCCTTATTTGGTTGGGGAAAAAGTAATAGATTATGTTCCTAATGCAGCAATAAAGGATATATTAAGATAGTTAGAATTCACCAAGAAAAGATGTAGATGGGTGAATCAAATTCGGGAATTTGATATAGAGATTCAGATTACTAAAATTGTTAGAGGATAAGGGTTAGCAAAACTGATGGCAGAATCAAACATGGATGCATTACAGGTTAATCAGGTGGATTTAAGTGAAACTCAAACAAGTATTGAAAGGTGCCCTTCGTACACTAATATAGTACATTTATTAAAACACTTGAAATGTCTAGAAAGCCTTATAGATAGTAAGAATAGGACAGTAAAATTGCAGGCATCTAAATATGTCTTGATACAAGGGAATTTATATTGGAAAACAAGGATGGTATACTTATTTTTTGTTTAGATGTGTACCAAGCTGAGAAAGTGCTTAAGGATCTTCACGATGGGGCATGTGAGGGATATTTTTTAGAAAAGACCACTACCCATAAAATATTGAATGTAGGATACTATTACGCCTGTCTGTTTAAGTATTATTATGCATATATTCCAAAATGTGAAGCATGTCAAAAAAATTCAGGAAAGCTCAAATACAATGGTGCATTACCTCTTAAAACCATATCTACTGAAGAACCATTCCAAATGTGGGGAATATACTTCATAGGGTAAATCATGGATACTTCTAGTGGTGGACACAAATGGATTTTGGTGGCCATTGACTACTTCGCTTAGTGGGTGGAGGCCATACCTACTAGACAGGCTACTAGTAAGATTGTGATCAAATTCTTGACAAAAAACATATTAACAAGATTTGGTTTTCCTTATTAAATTGTTTGTGATAATGCCATGTTTTTTGAATTTTTAGAGTTTACTGAATTTCATGAGAAATATCAAATAAATATTTCTTATTCATCCCCTTATCATCCACAAGGAAATGGCCAAGCAGAATCTAGTAACAAGAATATAATAACAATCATCAAAAGAATGATAAGAAACCACAAGAGATCATGGGATTCGAAATTACCACTTGCACTTTGGGTAGAGAGAATTACAATAAAAAAATCTACTGGATATGCACCATATGAACTTGTCTATGGAAAAAACTCTCAGATACCATTGAAAAATCTACTATGAGTATACAAATTTGTAAATAAATAATAGTGGGAAGAGGTGGACTTCATGGAGGATAGATTTTATCAGCTTGCAGAGTTACATTAAATGAGGAATCAGTCTCAGGAAAGAAATCATGAATTACAATAGCAAGTGAAAGTTTTGTTTAATAAGAAAACCATAGAAAGAAAGTTTCAAGAAGAAGATCTAGTCTTAAGATGGAATGTAAAAGATAAACACAAAGGCAAACATGGAAAATTTGATGCTCTATGGGTAGGTCCTTTTGTCATCATTGGTAAAGGAGGTGAGAATTCTTATCTCTTATGATATTTAGAAGGTTATGCTCATGAACTTCCAGTACATGGTCAGTATCTTAAACCTTTCTTCTCTTAAAAGTTTTAAAAGACAAGTTATTTTTCTCATTTGTATACTATGTATTATATTCGTTTGTTCTTCTAATGGTATTCTTTTCCAAAGATTACTAGGATCTCGATGTATTCACTAGGAATACACATCCCCATAAAGAGCCACTTGTGGAACCAAAATTTATAGACCAATTTGAATGTTTAAACAACTCAAGGAAGTACTCTTTATATCCATATCATTCATGGTTTATTTATTTTTATATTTATATTTCACAAATTATGTTGTTGATTGAATTTCTTATGTCTCTCGGCTTACAAATTCATTTTCAAATTCATAGATGTAACAGTTGCATAGATCGATGTTATTCCTTAATAAAGAAGTGAACGTTATTTATCTATAAAGGTATCACGCCTGAATGACGCGTATCCTCGGCCCACAAATGCTCTAAGAAAAGGAATGCAGATCATCAATTAAATCTCAGTGATAATCGAAGGTTGTCATATTCCCTTGATCATGAGATGAGCGACCTTTATTCATTAAGGGATCACGACTAGTTGCCACATGTTTTAAGACCCACAGATTCTTAGCAATAAAGAGGGGAAGATATATGGTTAATCTTCGATTAAGATTAGATCTCATCTACGGTCAGTGTGATGCCTCAAAGCCAAAGATGAACATTATTTAATCATAAAGGTATCATGACATATCAACACGTGTCCCAAGCCCGCAGGTTCTAAAAGTGAAGATGCGATGATTGACAGTTAACGTTCGGTGAGGATCTACAGCTAGCGCTATCCCTCAAAGCAGAGATGAGGGATATTTAACCTTCAAGGGAACGCAATTGGGTGACACATGTCCTAGGCCCACAGATGTTTTGAATGGCAAAACAACAAGGATACATATGATAATACATGATTCATTAAGCACGATAACGAGGATTACATATCATTTCTGAAGCATATTAAAGTACGAGCTACTCAAACTTCAATCTTTTAAAACATGGGTTAGATCAACGGTGATCTTAAACTGATCGAAAAAGGTAATCAAGTTTTAAAACAAGCAGAATATTTATCTACAGTTAAGCGAGATAAAGATCTATAGTGGGCGTGATACCGCAAAGTTGATATGAACAATTTTTACCCATTGCGGCATTGTGAGATGTTGACACGTTTCCTGGATGATGAAAAAGACAAAAAGCTTGGGTGGAAGTGTGACATGGATTTATTTGCTTTATTTTAATACTTTAATTATATATTTATATCTATTAGGGTTTTGTTTCTCATTTGATACGTCGTTATCATTTTCATGTAGAGTTTTGAAGGTGGTGGATACCATGGATCTATCTGCTAATGAAATAATGTTGTTTTCACGGACTAAGAAGACATGTAGACGTTCTTAAATTAATATTTATGAGGATTGAGGATGCTTGAAGATGGTCGCTAAAGTTGAGAATTGAATGATAATATCTATTATCATAATGATATATTTGGATGAATATATGGTCAAAGTACCATAGTGATTACATGCATAATTATTATTATATCGAACATACTATTAAGGATTTGTTAAGTTATCATTATTATGGATCCTTATGGTTGACAAATGTTTTTAGACAAGGATTATAATCATTCTTTAATTGTAATTGTATTGTTCTGTTGTTGATCCTAGGGTTAGGTTTTTGTTATTAAGAGATACATTGGTCTGAAGCTTATACGCATCCCTTGGAATTTATATAAATAGGGATTCCAAGACCATGTGAAAAAAAATTATTATTATTATTATTACAGATTGGATAGATTTGGATCAACAACTGTAACATGAACCTGGATGTACCATTTTTTTAAAAATCAATAAAGATAAGTGCTTTTTTTTTTCATCTGTGGGAATAGATTCAATTTTGTTTTCGATTAGTCCCTTGGATAAAATCTTTTGATTTTCTTCGAAGTGATAGTTTGATGTTGCATACTTTAGATTAAATTTACAGCTTTATTACCAATTGGTCTTTTCATCTTTCATGGTTAAATTCAATTGATTGTGACCATAATCAATTGGTCTATCATTTCAAAAGTTAAATTCAATTGAAATAGTTGTGGATTCATCTTGAGACACATGCTCATTTAAACACCTTTGAATTTATATGTTTCTTGCAAACTATCTTTGAGGTTGTACATAAGGTTGGGATGATTTTGACTCTATTACCTGTGATAGAATAAGGCATTGATCTATTCATTTATTGGATTATGGTTATTCAATTTAATGTTTAAGTTTTGTGACATCCTATCCATCTGTTCATTTCAATTTATACATATTTACCAAGCATTCATACAAATCCCACAAAGTATTTTAGTTTTGCAGTTTATAATATATTGTTTTCAGTTTGCTTTCTTTCAAGTGCCTTTGACATACTTGAGAGAGAGGAATTGGAAAGTGTTATATTCGTTATAAAAGCCTTAATACTCAAAGGATAAGCTAAGTTATAGGCCTACTAGCCTTGGTCCTATAGAGCCAAAATTGTAGAAGTTCCAACCTTGCTTTGGTTGTGACTAGTTAGTTGGCCAAATCACTTGGGTTTCCGGGCATTGGATTGGCAAGTCCATAGGAAATCCAATCTGTTTATTTGAGCACCAACAAGGTAGGAGGTGCTTCATCCTCTAGATAGGACAGAGATCAAGAGGAATAAGAGAGCAAAGGCTAACAGGAGACTCTCTCTAGCAGAGGGACATTTTTTATAGATATGTTATAGATTATGATCCTGCGGGCCTCAGTATATACAAACACCTTGATTTTTGTACTCTGACACTTTTCAAGATATATATATGATATGCAGCTAATTTATGATGATTTTTCCTACATAAATGATGGATGCCTATTTACATGATTTTACTTTCTTATTATATGATGATGCTTAGATATTGTGATGTATTTCTTTTCTATGCAGTATATACTATTGGAAAGTGACATTGCAAGCAATTGTTATTTTGTCATTGATGTCAAACCTTAATTGGTGAGACTATTGCTATCTGTTTGAGTACCATATATATTGTTGATGAAGAAGATTTAACAAGAAGACCAAGTGAATGGTTGAGTTAAGGCAATTCAAAGGGTATCTGATCAATTGGCACTCTGGCAAAGTAATTTGTTGCTTATCTTTCAAAGACAGTTTTTCTGGTTGTTCTGTGCCGAGCAAGTTTGGCTTGTGCCTAGTAAAGTTGCTTATGAAGAGAAAATTTTCTTGTGGTGAGTAAAGTTGCCTGTGATGAGTAAAAAGATGCTCAATGTCAAGCACCATTGAAATTGCCGAGTGAAAACAATAATGAAGGCCGACTTACAGAAGTTTGATTATTGATGAGATTTGAGATCTCTGGCCAACTTAGTTGATTTTATTGGGATATGTAATGTTAATTAAAGATTGATCCACATCATTTAATGTATGGGTAACTGTAATTAATGCATGGTTTCAAGATTTAATT
>MU223056.1:5318575-5398988 GCA_018584345.1 Thuja plicata | reverse complement strand
TTTGAAAGGAACTGAGGACTATGGTCTATACTACAAAAAGAATGACAAGTTTGAACTCAGAGTTTACACTGATTCTGACTGGGCTAGAAATGTTGATGACAGGAAAAGCACTACTAGTGGAGCATTTATTTTAGGAAATAAATTGATCTCTTGGACAAGCAAGAAACAGAACTGCACCTCACAATCTACAGTTGAAGCCGAGTATGTGGCAATAGTAGTTAACTGTTCTAACATTGTGTGGTTGAAGATACTACTAAAAGGTATGAAGGAAGAAATCAATGATCCAGTTGTCATATATTGTGATAATACAAGTGCTATTAATATTTCAAAAAATCTTGTTATGCACTCAAAGACAAAGCATATAGCTATCAAGTATCACTACTTGAGGGAGCTAGTTCAGAGTAAAGAAGTGAGATTGGATTATGTGAACACTAAAGAACAATTAGCAGACATATTCATAAAATCACTACCCAAGGATGCTCATGAGTATCTACGAGGTAAATTGGGGGTGATTCCCCTAACTAAAGCTAATTAAGTTCTATATGGTATTGTTGCATCAAATATTTCATTCAGAAAATCTGACACATTGATGCACGGTAAGTCACACTTTAGGATGCTAGCTAAAGTTGTGAAGATGAACAAGGACAGAAAAGAAAAAGTAGTCATACTGAAGATGACAGGATCAACATGATACTAAAGATCTACATGATAAAGATATTGACATCTTTGGCATTGTTGTCAAAGAGGGAGAGATTTCCTAGAAGTTAGAGATTACCAAGAGGGAGAGATTAACTATAAAGAGGCAGAAGTTACTAGTGAAAACATTGAAGTGATTATCTACTCAGAGGGAGTCTAAAGATGATTAGATACAGATGATTACAGTGTGATTACAGACACAGAGGGAGAAATGTTTTACAGATGAGAATCAGAATGAAGCTAAAGACATTAATGAAGATTTGTTCATATCAAGGAACACAGGTGAACTTTTGGATTGGTTGGTAACTATGTTTGTTAAATCATTGTTTTAATATTTTGTGTTTCCATCAATGCCAAAGAGGAAGATTGTTGGAAAGTGACATTGCAAGCAATTGTTATTTTGTCATTGATGTCAAACATTAATTGGTGAGACTATTGCTATCTGTTTGAGTACCATATCTATTGTTGATGAAGAAGATTTAACAAGAAGACCAATTGAATGGTTGAGTTAAGGCAATTCAAAGGGTATCTGATTAGTTGGCACTCTGGCAAAGTAATTTGTTGCTTATCTTTCAAAGACAGTTTTTCTGGTTGTTCTATGTCGAGCAAGTTTGGCTTGTGCCAAGTAAAGTTGCTTATGATGAGCAAAGTTGCTTGTGACGAGTAAAAAGCTGCCCAATGTCGAGCACCATTGAAATTGCCAAGTGAAAATAGTAATGAAGGCCGACTTACAGAAGTTTGATTATTGATGAGATTTGAGATCTCTGGCCAACTTAGTTGATTTTATTGGGATATGTAATGTTAATTAAAGATTGATCCATGTCATTTAATGTATGGGTAACCGTAATTAATGCATGGTTTCATGATTTAATTAGAGACTACTTTGGAGAAGTAAATGTAATGTAAAGATGGGATGATCCGTTGGATCTGACCTAACCTAAGATCTATGATCTTGTTTAAGTGACAAAAGATTTATCTGACCTAGACAGAGAGGTATATGATAACCTCAGGAGTTATTCATTGAGTGTGAAAGTGTGGATGAATGTATGTGTATGCAAATGGTTTGCATAGTTGATTTATTGTTTAGCATGATCTGGCAGATAAGGCAAAGACAAAGGCAGAGTGTTGCATGTGCGATTGCTTGACATATTTCCAAGTAGATCAGAAGGTTGAAATGACAATGCAGGCTATCTAGTAAGTTAACATCAGAGCTGTAATTGGATCTGAATTGCAAATTAAGTTGTATGTATCAGATCACAAACTACTGATTACTTTCTTACCATTGTATCAGTTAAATCCTTTAACAAGGTTGACTTAACAGTCATTTGTATAAATCCTTTGACAAGGTGACATTCAGATTGGAATGTTCTAAGTCCTCTAACAAGGCCACTCCTGACAAGGTGATTAAATCCTTTAACCAGGTCACACCTAGCAGTGTGTTATTGTAACCTTTAACATGGTTGGCTCCTCACAGGGCATCACTTCAGAAGAGTGAAAACTTGGTAGCATGTTACTAGTGGTTTTTCCCATATTGGGTTTCCATGTTAAATACTTGTGTCAACTTGTCTGAATGCTTATGGTTTTCTTTACTGTTATGTTACTACAAGCTAATTTCAATTGACAATAAACTGCATGATTAAAGTTGTTGATTTATGCTACTGGTGCCGAGTAGATATGAAGTACTGAAATTTTTTATTTACTACATCTAGACCTGAGGATAACTGATTCACCCCTCCCCTCTCAGTTATTATAAATTCATTCTAACATATACATGAATGAATGCAACATTGTTTTTTGAAATTTTGAAACTTTTTGAAATGCATGAATGCAAAATGCAACATGTATTTTTGTATTTTTTAGTTTGTAAATGAATGGATGCAGGATGCACATATTTTTGAAGCTTTCTCTTTTATGAATGCATGTATATAGGATGCACATGTTTTTGATGTATCAGAGTACTAGACCAAGGCGACTGTAAGGAGAGATTGAAGAAGTGTTAGCGGAAAGCATAAATTAGATGAAGAAATGTTAGTAAGAAAGAAATATTTTGGCTTTCATAAGTGAAATTACGTCATAAGAGCTTATTTTTATATTGCAAAACCGTGTGCAGCGCATTGTGGCATAAAGAGCCAGAGCGAGAAAGCTATCCTTTTGCATAAACAAACACGATGCAGACAAAGGATGATCTTCTCCATCCTGAAGCATATAGCAAGCATGCCCCAAAAGTTCATGAGATCATCAAACAAGCAGAAGAAAAAGCAAAAACTAATCATGAATCGTCCCGACCACTCTCATAATTTTGAATAATATCACCAAGCAGCATAGGAACATGACCAAAAAGAAAAATCTAGAAAAGATAAAATACTCATTGAAACAATGTGAGCCAATAGCCATTCTTATCTTTTTTGGTTACTTGCATTAAGTGTTCTTTGTTTGACAGATTGGTTTTTGATTGCTTGATTGGATGATTGATTGATAGGTTGGATAGGTTGATTGGTTGATAGTAAAGATCAAAAGATCAAACAAGTCCAAACAAATTGAATGTTGAGTCATAATGCTTCAAATCACGCTTGTGAGAACATGATTTCATTAAGAACATGATGATGATTCTGCCACTGATGTTTGCATACATGTGATCGTTACGCAAAAGAAAGATAAGTATGTACAAATTTATTGCAGATTTTGAAGAGATTTTTTAGGACTTTTTGAGATATTGGAATTTTTTGTAATGGTCTTTTTTTAGGACTTTTTACGATTATTAGAATTTTTTCATGACTTTTTATGCTTTTTAGGGATTTTTTAAGCATCATAAGTGATTTTTAAGGTCTTTTTTTAGGATCATATTTAATTTTTATTGATTTTTTCAAGACATAAGCAAAAAAAATAGATTTTTAGCTTCTTATTTGGATTTTTAGGGTTTTTTCAGGGCATTAAGATATTTACAAGTTGTTATGTCCAATCCAATAAGCGAGGAATCTCATGAATCAACCACGTTCAAGGTCTTTCCACCAGTTAAAATTCAAATTCAAAGTCATTCATTGCCAAGAATCTGCCCCCAAATAGAATACAAACTATATACAAAGGCCAAAGATACAGATAGACTGGGTGTGCCAAGGAAAGGACAAAGAATATCAACCAGTTAGAGGCCATAAAGGGGCCCTAGGGTCAACTCAAAGTGAAATATTTGATCAGGAATGGACAAAAGAACACCAGGTGGAGTCAGGATAGATGTTGGAGCAACAACTTACTACGCGTGGCGCCTGTTTGCCAGGTTTTCACCATGGTACTTGCCCAAAGCTCCTGTTTAACAAGTTTTCATATGTGGACGCGATTTTTCTCTTTATTTCTATTTTTATGTGCCAAGATGCCTGTTTACCAGGTTTTCATCAAGGCAACCATTTTTTCTCTTTTTCTCTTTCTTTTTTTTTGCTTTTTTCTCACTTTTTTGTATTTTTTTAGAAACTTTTTGCAATTTTTTTGTATTTTTTCAGGATCATGCATAATACTTATGGAGGTACATGTTGTTCACTGCTTCTAACAATGGTTATCCCTCTGGTGTTGCTATTTGATATACTCCAGACCCATATGTTGCAGTCACTATATAGGGCCCTTCCTAGTTTGGTTCAAATTTCCCATGATTCTCTCTGTGTGGCTAGGTTTTGTAGTTCATTTTTAGAACCAAATCTCTAATCTCAAAATGGCAGACTTGAAATTTCTTGTTGAAAATCCATTTGAGATTGTTTTGATATGCTTTTAGGTGGACCAAGGTGGATTTTCTCCGCTCATCTAGCATTTCAAGCTCATGTAACCTAGAAACTTTGTATTGTTCATCATCAATAATGTCTTAAAAAGATACTCTTAGCGATGGAATTTCAACCTCAAGGGATAATATGGCCTCAGTGCCATAGATAAGAGAGTATGGAGTGACACCAGTAGGGGTGCAAATGCTAGTTTTGGAGGCCCAAAGAGCTGGATTCAGTTGCAATTGCTAATCTCGGATAGCATCATTGACAGTCTTTTGAAGGATCTTGATTATTGTTTTATTAGATGCCTCAGCTTGACCATTTCCTTGTGGATAGTAAATGCTAGAAAATTCATGACAAATTTTGAACTTCTCAGAGAGATTTGTAACATCCTTATTTTGAAATAGGATCCCATGATTAGTAATGATAGCTAAAGGAACTCCATAGTGGAAAATGATATAATTCAGAATGATTTTTGAAACTTTCTTGCCTTGTATATATGTCATAGGGGTAGCCTCCACCCATTTGGTAAAATATTTAGTGACAATTATGATATACTTGTGGCCATCAGAAGACAGAGGTGTAATCTTCCCTAAAAGATCAAATACCCATTGAGAAAAGGGTCATGAGAAACAACTAGCCGCAGATCTTGCATTGGAGCATGAATAAAGTTGACATGGATCTGGCATTTATAACACTTTTTAGCAAACTTGTGTGCATCTTTCTCCATGGTGGGCCAGTATTATCCATCTCTTATCAGATTCTTAGCAAGACTTAAACCATTAAAATGTCCTCCACAAATACCATCATGGACCTCACAGAAAGTAGTTTCAACCTCTCACAAATTGAGGCATCTAAAGAGGGTTTGGTCAAAGGTTCTCTTATAAAGGGTATCACCAATGTTGATATATCGAGTAGCTTGACAGATAAGGGCTTGGAGTTTTTTTTTTGGACAGGGCAAGAGGTAAGATCTGGGCATGTAGGTAAGCATAAATATCTTGGTACCAAGGGGAATCATGACAAAAAATATCACACACGAGCTCAGATTGTGGAATATGAAATGCAGGAAGCAACAACTGCTCGATGAGAAATTCACATTGTTCTTCATTGTTTGGCATGTCAATCATAGAGGTGATAGTAGACATATCATCTGCTTTCTTATTGTGTACCCTAGGGATTTTTCAGAAGCTTAGTATAGCAAATTTATCCTTTAGAAAATCAGCCAGTTGTTTGTAAGGTATCAATTTTTCATCTTTTGTTTCATAGTCATCAGTTACTTGTCAGATGACTAATTGGGAGTCGCCATACACTTTAAGATGTTGAATTTTCCATTAAATAGAAAGCTTGAGCCCAATGACTAGGGCTTCATATTCAATGATGTTGTTTATGCAGTCAAATGCAATTTTGTATGATTTTGGTATTACATCACCTTGTGGAGTGACAAACATGATGTCAGCTCATGATCCATGTCTAGTGTGTGAGCCATCAAAATATAGTTGCCATTCATTAGAGTTTGTGAATGTGAAAATTGACTCATCTGGAAATTCTGAGAGCAATGGGTGATCATCTGGATCTAGCACTTCTACAAGTTAATCTGCTATCACCTAGCCTTTAATTGCTTTTTGGTCTACATACTCAATGTCAAATTCACTCAGGAGGATTACCCATTTGGCTAGGTGGCCTATGAGAAATTGTTTTCTTAAAATATATTTCAATGGGTCAATCTAGGACATTAGCATAGTTTTCTGATGTAGCATATAATGTCTTAGTTTTTGTGTTGCAAAAACCACAGCAAGACAGGTTCATTCAATGAGTGAATAGTTCAATTCATATCCTACCAGTGTTATGCTTATGTAATAGATATCTCTTTCTCTTCCTTTTTCATCATGTTGTGCTAGAAGAGCATCCAATGTAGTTTCTATAGCAGAAATATATAAGATAAATGGCTTTCCTGGAATGGGAGGTATCAAGATTGGAGGATTTAGAAGATACTCTTTCAATTTTTGGAAAGATTGCTCACATTTTTCATTCCACTAAAAAGTCACACCTTAATGCAATAGATTTTGGAAGGACTGGCACTTGTCTACGAGTTGTGCAATGAACTGTCAGATAGACTGCAATTTCCCTTGTAGGCTTGTCAACTTTTTTAGAGTATTAGGCGGAGGCATCTCTAGAATAGCTTGTACTTTTGCAGGATCCACTTCAATATCTCTTTGAGAAATAATATACCCCATAAGTTTTCCAGAAACAACTCCAAAAATACACTTTTTGGGATTTAAGCGAAGCTTATATCCTTCCATTCTCTCAAAATCTTTATGTAGAATGCTTAAATGATATTTTATGGTTGTAGACTTGCAGATTAGGTCATCAACATAATCTTACATCAAGGATATGCATGAAATTGTAAAAGATTGTAGTCATTGCTTGTTGATATGTTGCTATGGCATTCTTGAGGCCGAAGGGCATGCCATTCCAATAGTAAGTTCCCTAAGGGCATGTGAAAGTTATCTTTGGTTTATCCTCAAGATAAATTCAGATTTAATTGTAACCAGAGAAACCATCCATCAGTGATAGCATCTCTTATCCTGTAGTCATGTCTACAATGATGTCAATATTAGGCAATGGAAAATCATCTTTAGGGAATGCTTTATTTAGATCACAAAATCAGTGCATCCTTATGCCCCAGTGTGTATATTGATAGGTACTAGGTTGGAAATACAATCCGCATAATCTATAGGTCTGATGAAACTAGCATCTAGTAACTTTTTCAATTCTGCCTTTACCAAAAGGGCTACCTGAGGATGCATTTTCCTTAATTTATGTTTCACTGGTTTCACACTTAGCTTCAAAGGTAGGTGGTGAAGAACTAATTCTAGATCTATACCACGTATATTGGTGTAGGAACAAGCAAAATTAATTTGTCTTTCAAGAAAGAATCTGACAAACTCTTCCTTTTCTTCTTGTGATAGTGAAGCTGCAAACTGTATGATTTTTTGGTTGTTCGACGTTCCCAAATTGATTTCCTCAGTCATTTCAATCAACAACACTGAATTTTCCTTCAAAGGGGGTATGTCCAATCTTCCATCCTTGGGCACCTCAAAGAGGTTTCACCCTTAGATATGTCCTTTCTTTTTACTTTTGTATGGTCTAATGGCACCTTTCAGTTTTCACCAGAAGACCTGTTCTTTTCATTTTTTCCTTTTTTAATTGTTATCATTTTCACTTTTGCGACTGGAAGATGGATTTGACTCCCCAAAGTATGTTGTGGTGATAAGGTCAATAGAGAATCCTGCTTTATGATCATCAGATGGCATGCCTTCTCAGAGCTCAAATAATTCTTCTATTGCTTCGTCATTTTCAAAGCAATCTAAGCTCAGTGATCCTTGTTGATCTCAATAAATAAGTTCAAGGTCGACCAATGGGATGTCATCGTCGGTAGTGAAAAAAAATTTGATGCCAGGGGTAAGGGAAAAGATATACAGATCTATTTCATCAGAGTCAAAAGCTTTGTGTACAAAATGTTCAAGACTGGGATCCCAGAAAATTGTGGCCCAGGGATCAGGATAGATTGTTGGAGGGGGTGTTTCATCAACATGTTTATCTTCAATTGGTGGGTCATTGGACTCAGGAAAGACACGTTCAAGCTCATATGAACTGGAGGAATAGGATGTCCATTCCTACTCATTGGAATTTGTAGTTTCAGAATGGGGAACCTTAGATGCCTTGCCATCACTCAAAACATTCACATTTTTAAATGAGGCCACTTTAGTATTCGAAGAGCCAATTTGTAATGGTTTAAATCTGATTCTCAAATGAGGAGGATTTCCTTTTGTAACAATAGGTTCAACAATCCCTTGCTTTTGTGCACCGATACCACTACAACCATCATAGCCTTTTCTCTGCATTATTTTGAGCCCTAGTCCATATCTTTCAACAGGTATCTCAATGGGTTCTTGTTCTTGTTTTTGTTTATCCTTGTAAATATAGCTAGATGCATTATCGTACACATGTTCTTCATGCAAACCTCCCCAACTAGTGAATGTGGTTGAGGGATTAACTTGTAGGGTGGTCTTTGATGGTTGTTTTTGCAACAATCATGGATTTTTGTAAGACTTTGAGAGAGAGGAAGCTTTCAAATGTGAAATGCTTGAGCCATTGTATACTCTTCACAACCAATATCTTCAATTTTTATCTTTAGTTTGATCATCTTAGTGAGAGTAGATGCAACAACATATTTGGAAGAATTGGTTGATGTGGATTCACTGTTTGTAGGTACTTGTTGTGTTGGACTTTCTCTTAAATTAGCATAGAATTGGAAAGGATTACGATCACCTGGGATAGTGATCTCAATTCCATTGTGGAAAAACTTTAGACATTTGTGATATTTGGAGGGAAATCCCTTCATGGCATGGATCCAAGGGTGTCCCAAAATCATGTTTTAAGGTAGGTTGAGATCGATTACTTGTAGCAATGTATTCTCAATAACTGGACCAATTCTGATGGGCAATACAATGACTCCTTTGGAAGGACATTCAGCGTCATCATATGATTTTATTGTGATTTTCCTGGATGGATCAATATCACTTTCATTATATCCAAGACCAAGGACAACCTTCAGAGTAAAAATGTTAAGTCCTGCTCCCCCGTCTATCATGACTCATCTAATTTTACAATTATGGACAAAAAATTCAAGGTGTAGGGGATCATTATGACTGATTCTATCTTGTGGATAGTGAAAAATTTAGTGGCGATTATTCACCATTTGGTGATTGTCGCATGTCGGCAACCTCAGAATTGGTGAATATTTTTCACATATTGGATTGACCCTATTGCCCGACATTTATTAATATTGGGTCCAAAGCCCGAGCCCATTGCCCATCGGTTTATTTAATTTTTCCATTTCTTACACATTATCACCAATGGAATATAAATTTTGGTCCCCATAAATCTAAAACATTCGCCTATAATTTCAAGCGACCCCAAATCGACAGCCTATATTCGCCAATCATTTTATACATATTTATTTATAGGCAGCCCCAAATTTTCCTGGCATTTTATGGATGTGTGTCTCTAACCGATGTAATTTAGCCAACTTTATTAATCATGCGAAGGTATTGGACGACCCATAATTGCCTCAGAAATAACAAAAGATGTGTTATAATTACGCAGGCTTCACCAAATATTTGTATACCTAATACCTCCTGCAGAATTTGCCAAATAAGGATTAGTATAAAAACATTCTGATATCTCTATGACATCTCTATATTTGATCAATAGAAAAGTTTTCAAAGTTTCAGACTATTGAGTGCAACTGTATACTGCATTGGCGAGTCGCGATTGCATTGCTGCATTTTAATTTGAGGCAAAGGTAAGTGATACTTATTCTATGACTCTGTGATTTTGAGTTCATTTATATTATTTCATAATAGGTTTGCAAAAATGGGGTTTCTTTTCCCTTTCAGCCCAAAATACATCGTACACCATTGATTTGTGCTCATCCAACGGTTGCTGGCACTGTCGCACTATCGCGGGTCCCATTAAATTTTGGCTTGTCATTTGATGTCACTAAGACATGTGTGAGTGTCACTTAATCATTTTAAATTACAACTTCAACTTATTATTTATTACATTTAATAAATTTTATTAAATGTTTAGTTTTAGAGTGTAGTCTGATTTAGATTTTAATTCAATTATTTCTATCTTATAATCACACATCGATATGACACATTGGAAAATTAAAAATAGAAACTTGCTCTGGACTGATAAAGAAACTTAATTGTTTAGTCTTTAGATTTAAAAATGGAACTACTAATCCATCACTTAAGCATATACTTAAATGTCTAATACACAGGTTAAGCAACTAATTAAAATATTGTAATCACAGAGAAGTCTAAGAATCATTTTTTGTACCCATAAAAAGAAAATTGAAACAAACTTGGAAAATTTTTATTTCTTTTTTTTATATAATTACATCGTACAGTAAAAATAGAAACCTTCTAGGCAACTTCTTATCAGTATAAAAAAAAGTGAAACTTTGCATGCCCATTGTCAAAAGACTAGGGTAACGGGATTGGGTAAAGTAGGGAATCAGGGATCTTCATCTTCCCTTTCGTCTGAGTAGAAATTTCTAGAGAGGATAATCTCCGAGAATTTGTCAAGCCATGTGTAGTATGAATCGTCGAATTCATCAAGGTAAAACCATTTCTGGAGAAAATCCCTACCAAATCGTGCCCATTTCCTATGTCATGTTAGTTGCTCGTCATTGAGGTTCAACATAAAGGGTTGTCCGGCCACATATCTTCCCAGCACCAACAACTTGTGTATATCTCTTGGCCAAGGGATCCTCACCCCTAATTATACAAAAAAAGCAACATTGACATCGTCCTTCAAGAATTTCTCTTTAAAAACCTTCCTCAACAGCATCAGCATATCCACCTTCTGTCATCTGAGTTCAAGGAGAGACGCAAAAAACCGAGATGTAATGTCCATGTAGACATGGTATTTATCGACATTCTCAAGGAACTCTCGACCCAATAACATCAACACAATAGAATTTATTAAAGCGTCACCACCAACCTCCCTACAAATGGAAGTGAGGATTTCTTTCGAGATATTGCCCAAAAAAGACCTCTGGTCATCTAGGGATGTGCATCTCAAACGGATTGGTGTATCCATGTTTAATTCTTGAAAGCCTAAAGACCTAAAAACCTAAACCTTAAAACCAGAGGTAGAATTTCTACCACCGACAGCTCTGACTCTTGATCTACCAAAAGCAAAATGAAGAAGAAAGAAGCCAGATTGTCTATAAATAGCCCCGACCCCTTGATTGATAGTAGTGATCACGGATACTTAGCAATTAATAATTATTATTTCTTTAATCATATTTAATGCAATTTCCATAAATGCATTATGTGTATTATGCATGTGAGATATTTAAATCGACTTTCCTTAATCTTTCATATCTAATTATAAATCTTTCCCATAAATTTTCCCATAAATGCATGTGTACTATTGACAGTTAAAGATGGTACTTAAAGAATGTCACTGACAAGGCATTTATTTCTTTTCAAGTTATGAGTTACAAGTTGCAGTTGCACTATCCACCGTCCACGTAAACAAATAACCAGTAGTAATAAACGATCATGGTTACGGTGCACTTTTTAAGGCTTGATACGTGTCATCATTCCAGTGACTTCCTGCAGAATTCAGTTTCCTTCCAAAATTTGGTGCGAAATTAAATTTCGGCCATTGATCTAGGATGATCAAATGGTCTCAAATAATTCATTTAACAATATAAAACAATGGATATTACTAATTAGGTTATGTGTCCATGTGTGATCAGTTATATTCACAACAAATAAAAGTGATATTTGCTTGAAGTTGCATTAATTACAATGTTACGTGTCATTATTCCAGTGACTTCCTGGAAAATTATGTTTCCTTCACGAAATTGAGCCAAAATTAAACTTTAGCCATTGATCTAGGATAATAAAATGGTCTCAAATAAGACATTTAATATTAGTTGGCATTGGCCCACATGACGCATTGACGAGTCCCATCTTTTGAAAATCGCCAAATAAAATATTTATTTTTCCCATAATTAAAGATAGATTAGCCAATAAAATAAATATATTTTCAAATGACACATAAAAATCGCCAGTACAAATATTTTTTTTACCTTCACAAGAAAATCATTCACCTCAAATATTATATATTTTCGCCCACATTAATTTATAATTTGCCAGGATTTTATGGAATTTTCATCCGACAGGGAAAAAATCGCCTACGCCTTTATATTATTTTCCTAATTTGGAAAAAAAAATTGCAATCATCAATAAATTTTTTCCCCTAAATTACTGTACGATTCGCTAGGATTTTACACTTTTTCCTAGGAGGGGGTTTCTTAAAGTTATCCCTGCTTGTGGAGCATCATCTTTTGAAAAGGTAACATGTTAGGATGTAGAGAAGTACCCTATCATGGCCTTAAATTGGTCAGTATCAATGTTATTAGGAACAATAGACTCTTTCATGGCTTTGTCAAGGATTTCCTTGTGCTAGGGGGATGTACACAACAAATCAAGGATAGAGATCAGGGTTGGGGTTTTACCAAGTTGATCGACAAGATTATAATCAGAAGATACTTTAGTCCTAGATGGTGTTCCAGGCACAATAATCTTGGTACGATGAGTGGTGACTGCACATTGAGGAATATCATCTCTGATAGTAAATTGGACACACATGCATATGACTCATAAAAGCAATTTATGGTATAGTCATGGCTAGTTTGGGTATAATTGAAATTGGTCTTTGAATTTGAATTTTAAGTAGATGCATTTCCCTTCTCGTGATCTAACAAAGGATTAGTAAAAATGGTGTGATTGGTATTGGAAGAACCTGTGGTAGGTTCTACTTCAATTATGCCTTAATCAATGACATCTTGTACTACATGTTTCAATTGAAAACAGGAGTCGGTTTTATGTCCTTTGGACCGGTGATAATTGCAAAATTTATTTTCATCCCACCAAGGGGGTTTTACTGCAGGTTCATTCTTGATCTTAGGTAACTAAATATAATTTTTTTGAAGCAATTGTTGTGACATAGAATGAAGTGGTTCATCCAATGGTGTGAACTATCTTAGAGGTCCATCTTTGTTTCTTGGTGGTCGATGTTGTCGATTTTGTTCTGTATTATTAGTTGCTTGTGCTTGAGGTTGCATTGGAGGTGGTGTTTGAGTCACTTTTTATGTGTTCATAATAGTAGACCCTTTGAGACTGACCTTTTCTTATGTCATATTGACTGTTTGTGCATCGACAATGCCATCATTCATGACATTTTTATTCCAAGACCAAAATTTGGTCTTGTCACTTGAAGTGCTTGCATTATTATTGTCTTTGTTCACCTTAAGGACTCCTTTCTTAATAAGAGCATCTTCAATATCAATTCCATTGTTCATGAGCTTTTGAATAGTGCTTGGGCGTTTCAATTTTAACTCATATATCATCTCTGGTATAATATTTTGAATGAATAAATGTATTTGTTGTTCTTCCAGAACATCAAAGGGACATTGACTAACCAAATTTATCCATTGTGATAGTAAGGTCATAAATGATTCTCCAACTTTTTGTTTAGTTTCACACAAGTCACTCAACATAACCTTGCTTGATAGGTTAAACGAAAAGTGAGAGATGAATTTATCTTCCAATTCTTTCCATGAGCTTATATTGCCTAGTAACTTAGAATACCATTCCATTTCTTGTCCTACAAGGCTTCTAGGAAAGAGTCTCATGAGATATCTGTCATCATGGTGAAATTTGATTCAAGAAGTATAAAACTCTCTAACATGTTCAATTGGATTACCTTTCCCTTTGTACTTTTTAAATTTTGATACGTTAAAGTTCTTTGGAAAAGGAGGCATATAGATACTCTGATCGAACGGATTAGGACATAGATCTCATTCCGCATAAAGTGTCTTCTTGTCCTTGAATTGTATGTCATTTAGTTGTTTCTGTAAGCGTTGTATTTGTTGAACCATGTGATCATTATGTGAAGAATTTATAGCTTTTTTGTGTTTATTAGAATGATGTCTTTTTTTACGAGTGATAGGGCGTTGATTATATTTTGGAGTATCTAATTATGATGATTCAAATGAGATTTCTTGGAGTGGTGCCATATTTTGTCTCATATATTGTTGAGGATCTTCCACTTTTTGTTGGGTTGGTGGTGGAAGTCCATATTGTTGACCTTGTGGCACATAGTATGGCTGATACACTTATTGTTGATACCTTGGTGCATATTGTTATTGTTGAGGTTGCACTATATGTTGTGTTTGTTGCGAAACATTTTGTTGTCATGGAACATATTGTTGTCATTGTGGAATATACTTCTCTTGTTGGACATGTTGTTGTTGTTGTTGAACATGTTGTTGTTGTTGTTGTTGTTGAGCATGTTTTTGTTGTTGTTGAGCATGTTGTTGTAGTTGTTGTTGAGAATATTGTTGGTGTTGAGCATGTTGTTGTTGTTGTAAATGTTGTTAGACATATTGATGTTGGTGTTGTTGTGGGTGCACTTGTTGCACCTTTGGTCCTTGCACATGTGTGACAAGATAAGATTCTTTGCCCACCTGTATCGTTTGTTGTTGCATGTTACATTCTTGTTGAAATCCAAGTGGTGTGAGTATAGTGACAAGTTTAGGAGTCTTATTCTTTGATCTTTTTGCTTGAGACATCATATTGACTTATGCTACATATGGTTGTTGCACTTATTGTGCTGCATTGATGGTTTTTTCTTGTTGAGCCATTTGGGCTTGTTGCGCTTGTTGTGTTACATGTGTATGTTGATCTTGTTGTGCCACATGTGTTTTTTGAGTCACCTTAGGTAGAATTGGTGAAATAATAATGATTCTCTTCTTCTTTGGTTCAAATGGCACACTTGGCATAAGTGTAGTGGTCACACAAGATGTTTCCATCATGGATACCCTTGGTGGTTCATTGAGTGGTCCTTTGGATGTCATTGCGGTTGAATTACTTCCTTGGATTTTTGTATGTTTTACCAAAGGAGGACCACTTTGTTGTGTTTCTTGAAAAGAGGGTATAGGTGGCATTCCCCAAGGAAATGTAAACATCTCTTTTGGTTCTTTGGGTTGACTAATGGGTGGGTGATTCTTAAAATCAAGCCTTAATGTCCTTTTAGGATGTGTCTCAGAGACTTTTGTAGTATCCATTGTCTCTGAAGGAGGTGGTAATGTCGCTTGAAACAAAGGATTATTTAATGGAACATATTGTTCCTTGGGAAGAATTTTGACAGTTAAATCATTTTGTTGTCTATTTTGTGTTACCTTTACAGTTAACTCATCGAAATATTTTACCCTTTTTCTTTATCCTGAATCACTAAGGGTTGGTTCTCTTCCAAATTAGATTGTGTGGGATTTTGATATTCCAAGAGTAATTGAGGATTTTCATTTTGTATTACTTTTATATACCATTTCAGATATTGAGTCATGAGATACTATAATGTCTTCTGAACTTTTTTTCTTTTATGGCTTCATCAATCTCATCTCTAGGTAAATCTTTGAATGGAACGTATGTCTCACGTGATTCTTCAGAATTCGAGGAGACAATTGATGTATTTCCAAGATCTAGATTATCTTACGATGGTAAAGGAGGTTGATAAGATCCAAAATCCATGTTTGGCATGGGTTCTTGATGTAAATAGTTTGGTTGGGGTTTATTAAATTCAAAATTTTGTTGGTGTTCCTCTTGAGGTGTAGGGGGAACACTACCATGGCCAGGTGGGATAGGTACAAAAATTAGTTCAAAGTTTGGTGGGGGTACCCACTCAATTGTGCCAAAACTTGGGCAAGTATTTGAAGGATACCCCATGTTGCATAGGTTATTGCTTTGGGTTATGTCAGGGAACATCTGCATAGTTGTAGGTCCTTGTGAGAATGTAACATGTCTTGGGTATTGAGATTTTAGATACACTTCTTCCATGGATTGGATGTTGATTAGGTCACTTTGGTTTTGAAATGTCACACCTTTTCTTGGATCGAAAGGTGGTTGAGATTAGGGTTGTGTTGTAAGCATAGGTAGATAGGGATCTTGTTGCCTTTTGGATGCTTGAGACCTTGTGAAGGCTGGTATGACGACTATATGCAAGTGCAATATTTTTTTGGATTTTAGAATGAAAATTCAACTTGTAGGAATGCAAGGAGCTTATGAAAAATGCAATCTAAGGCTTATGCAATTATTATTTTTGGTTTTTTAATTTGGGAAAAATCTTTGGAAAGGAGACAAATCTGCGAGCATAACCTTAGGAGGTTGACTGAGGATCTTGACTTGAAAAATGGGATCAAAGGGACAAGGGACAATTTTGATAAAAAGGACTAGGTAAAATCCATCATGAAAAAGGTGGAATGTGACCAATTGATAAGGGGGATTGAATTTAGGGAAAAAGGGACCAAGTCAAGATCTTGTTTTCAACATCATAAAGAAAGGTTCTATGATTTGGATGCTATCTAGGATTTTTCTGTAAAGAGTTTAGAGGGGATCTAAGATGAGCTATTTATGCATAAGGAATATGATGAGGACTTGTGAAAATGGACTATAATCAGGACTGTGACAAGGACTAAAGTGCAAGAGGTTTTTGAAATGAAAATGCATAGGGATTTATGGCATGAATATGCAAGATGAACACTATTAAGCATGCCAAAAGGTTCCAAGTGAAAATTTTTAAAATTCCATATGTTTACACAAAGATTTAAGACAAGATGTCTGTGACCATTTTATCATTTTGAGGGTGATCTGGAAAGGTATTTTTTAAGAAGAGTGTTTGTAAGATTTTTCCCTTTTTATTAAGGTTTGAAATACTCACGCAAGACACATCATGGAGAATGACTATTGTAAAAAAAGAACAAACACACCACAACCTAGGTAGGCCAAGGAAATATTTATTGAATTATGACTTGAACCAAAGTTTAGTCATGCCTCCTCATAGCGGAGAACTTAGAAGCTTGGAGGCACGAGCTCCTCCTTACATTGCACTCACTTCTTAGGGACACCAAGCTTTGAATCCCAAGGGTAATCACCCAAGGGACTGTTGTCTCTACTAAGAGCCACGAAAATGTGGGATGTCTTAATCAGTATTGGACCTTCCACGCTGTAGATAGAGGGTTTTTTGGTCACTATAACAAGGTTTTTAGTCAAGGAATTTGTTCAGGTAGCTATGCATGAAGCAGATTAGCTTCGTTAAGGGGGCCTCTCAGCCTACAAAAGTTGTGTTCTATAGGTTTTTATGAACCAAAAGAGTAATGGGGGAGATCTTATGTTAGAATAGAGAAATCAACACTTGTTCACTATGACATTAATCATAGTGACATTTTTATATACTGGTTTGGAAGCACTTGGATTTAGCTTGTCACCGGTTGGGAAATCCCTCTCACCCACTTTGTTAAAGCTCTTAGGAGGTAGCCATGCTAAAGGATTTGCATGAATTTATATTTCACCCAAGATCCACGAAGGAGAGGGGAGAGGATACATTAATTAAATTCTTTTGGATTACAAAACTAGAAGATACTTCAGACACATAAGCAAAGTGATTCTTTTTAAGCACCAAATTTGAAGTCTTTTTTAACTACAAAAAGCAGACATGAAAGTTTTGGAAGACACACAAGGTCTTTGACAAGTTTCCTTTATCAAACTCATTAGTAGTTTTATGATTTATTCTTCATCCCACATTTCCAAAATTCAACACAGATCATCAGTAACACAGAAATCCAGCATATCAAATTCAGAAACAAATTTGGGAATGAAGAAAGTCAAAAATTTGCATGAAAAACATCCATTTTACCAAGTGTGCAGGATCACACAACCAAGTGCATAGGATCAGAGGCCCAAGTGTGAAATATCATACCCCCAAGTGTGCATCTCCTGACCAAGTGTGTAGGATACCTAACCAACTGCGCAACTTCTGATCAAAAGCTAAAACAAACTGAAAAATGCAAATAAGCAAATTTTTTATCATAGCAAGCATTGAGAGATCAAAAACATGTAATTAGGGTTCACTTTAGGCCATTTAGGAATGATTGGTAAATATTGAGATCAATATTGAAAACCCTAATTATCCTATGTGTAGATTGGATTGATTTGGAAACACCTTAAACAAGAAATCTGCATTTGATCCTAAAATAGTTGGATGTTGATTTTAGATTCCAAAATAAGGTGTAAATTTCATTTGAATGTCCTTTTCAACTCACAAAAGCTTATTTTTAACAATGGAATCAATTACAACTCCTACTTAGGCTAGATTGTGATTTTGATTGAAATTGAAAGAACCTTGATTGCATTGAACCCTAATCTAGGTGAAGTTCATTTTAAGAGCCCAAATCAAATGTGAGAGTTCATTTTAAGCTTGAAAATTGAAATATGAGATTCATTAACCAATTTAGGATTCATTTTCACCATTTAGGATTCATTTTAACCTTCTAACTAAGAAACATAGAGAGTAGAAGCATAAAATATAGAAATGCTTCCTAAACCCTAATAAACTGACCCTAAACCCTAAAAACACATCCTATTTGACCAAGTGCACAAAAAGGTCAACTAACTACACAAAAAAGCATCCAACTACGCAAGTCTGGGTGCCAACTACGCAAGACTTACAACCAACTGCACAGGTCTTTAACCAACTACGCAGGTTCTTAACCAACTGCGCAAGACTGCTAACCAAGTGCGCAAAACTCTTCTAGAACCCTGCAAAATGCACAAAAACAAAAAATCCAATCAGTTAGGCATGTTTCACGTCAAGTTCACCAAATGTAAGACCATAAAAAGGCTTAGAATGCATATCTAGAGAAACCACAAAACCCTAAACAATATGCAAACCCATCTAATCTAACATTAGAGCCATTGAAATGAGAATTCAAAACATATAAAAAATAACATAAAAAGCCCTTAAAATGATGCTCAGATGTTCTCCTTTATTCTCCATTGAGTTGATTAATGTTTCTCTTTGCCAATGAGACAATTGCACAAAGATTTGAAAGCCAAGTTGATAGCAAGAATACTAACAGATAGTGGTTAAACAAAGAAAGACAAAAAGATCTCAATTTATAGAGATGAGAGACCAAATTGCATAATTATTAAGTGACTGCACATATTAGTATGCATAAGTCAATGCATAATTGAGGGAAAATGGAAGAAGCAAATTAATAAGAAATTAGAAGCATAAATAGGGGAGAAAAGAATAGGGAAAGGTGAGATAAATCATGGAGATAATTAATAGGGAGATGAAGCACAATTAAATGGAGATGATGAATGAGGTGGATTTATGAGAATTAATTTAATTAAGAATTCAATACTCCTTATAAAAGGATAATTAGCATTTATGAAATCCTAAATTTTCATAAACTAGCAATTAGCCAATTAATTAATTGTGGAGACTTAGGATAAGGAATGAAAAAATTATATAATTTATTCATGAAGGCTAGGGATAAATCATAGGTAATTCATCCTAGGAGGACAAATTACTAGATTATTGGTCAGATTGAAGGCATTTATGCACAATTGAATTAGTTTTGATAATATTGATAGGATTATGATAGCTTAAAGGCATTGATGAACTTTAACAATGCGCTCAAATAATGATGTTTAAAAATCATTAAATAACATCAATTAACTTTGATGATTCCATAGGATTGACAATGAATAAGGAGACATTGATGAACCTAGACAATGTTCCTCAGATAATGATGATCTGCAATAACATTGATGAACTTGGAAAATACTATTGAATTGATGATGATAGGTTGGTAACAATAATGTCGATGAAATTGGACAATGCTATCAAATGAGTGATAAAAATATATGAATCATTGATGAACTTGGACAATACCCCTAGAATGATGACAAGATTGACTAGATTTGAAAAGGATTTGATTGATTATAATGTGATTTGATTAGGCATCGATGATCTTGGAAAATGCCCCAGAATGGTTGGAATGAGTCCAAAACAATTTTGAAATGATTAGGAAGAGAATAAGATAGATTTTAATGGATTTTAGATAATTTGATATGGTTTAGGATCATTTAGGATCTAATAGGATTGGTTTAGGATGATTTAGGATCGATTAGAATCGATTAAGAAATAATCAATTCGGCCAAGAGGATAGAAATATAAGCAAATAATTGAACAATTTACATATTCAATTATCGATGAAAGACACAATGTTTTCATATAATAAAGATCATATATGCAACATAGAGGAATAATTAGAGTGTAAAATAATGTTTCAATTGTAATGCCAAAATTTTTAAAACACATAGACTAGCAGACTTGAACCATTTTTTAGTGTCTATAGGTGTAGCAGAATCTACAAATAAAAACTTGACAATAGTGATCAAACACCTCCTAGACAACAAGCTCAGGGACTGGCAAACACAGTTGAAATATGCTTTGTGTACTAACTGGGTGAGGATTAAGAATTCTTTGGGGACTTCCGCTTACCAATTATTCTATGGTCTGCAACAGGTCTTCCCTATGAACTTGAAAATGCCTATCTTGAGATTTATGGAACAGTGTGTCGAATGTGAAGATCGGGTGTAGTTTAGACTTATGAACCTACTCAACCTAGAAGAGAAAATGACTATGGCCTTGGAACATATGTAGAAGCATCAAGTCATCATCAAGTGGTGGTTTGATAAGAGAGCCACCATTAAAGCCTTCAAAATCTCCAACCTTGTTGTTATGTGGGATAAGATAAAAGAAAATCTGGGCAGCCACACCAAATTTCAGAAACTTTGGATGGGTTCCTATCAGATATCAAAAATCTTGGGAGAAAAGAACTTTGGGATAAGTGCTTTAGACGGGGAGTCAGTCACATTTCTAGTCAATGGACAATTCCTCAAACATTATTTTGGGTCCTAGAAGAGGATTTCCCTTTCGTCCTATGTATTATAGTTGTGTCCCTTTTCTTTTCTTTCTTTTTTATTTTTGTCTTTTTTTCTTCTACTTTGTTTCTTCTTTCCTCGTTCGTCGTTAGGGCTCGTTGTCATTTTTTTTTGTTTTTTTGTCTTGGGTCAGTTTGTTTTGGGTCCATCCCAAGTGGTCCTTAAAAAGGGGAGAAAAGGTCAGAAGTGGTGGTATCTTCCATTTATAATCAAGGAGATGTTCGACACGGATCATCCTAATCACAAGATACACTAAAGTAACACCTAGGAACATTGGTTTCTTAGGTGGTTGTCATTCATAACCAGCACTAGTGCACTGACTCAGGTACCCACCGATCCCATAACCCCTTTTTGTCAACACGAGGGAGTTAAAAAAAAGGAAGAAAATAGGAGAGGATAGGGGGAAAGATAGTGAAGCTGATAAATCATTATAGTGATGGTAGCCAAAATAGAGATCACAATCTCAAAACCTAACTGCCACAGTCTAAGTGTTGCCCAGGTTTCTATAAAAAAAAAATGTAAAATGTATATGATCGAAGAATAGCCCACTCAAAGTCACGAATGACCCATTTTGGACACCAGTCAAAAGAGAAGAATTTTTTCAAAGGGAATCCTCTGGATACCTCATAAACTCCAAATGCCCTCGTGTGATAGAGAAGGGTGACTCTAGCAACCTCTATCGGGGCTATGGATGCCTAGCCGATAGTAGAGAAAGGTTATATTGGAACTTGAGGAAAACTTTTTTGGGGCTATGGACACATGACTGACAGTAGATCTCTTCCCGAGAAGCCCTTTTCAACATCACAAATGTTGGATATAGTTGACGATCATCTGAGTCATCTCTTTCAAAGGCGAGGAAATGAACCCACAATGTACACACACTGGAAGATGTAGTTGAAGGCTTCGGCCTTGGGATTCAAGAAAAAAAATATTTCCACAGATGGATTTTTGTGTTCGACCCACTGCAAAGTTAGTTTCTAGAAGGGTTTTTGCTAATGAAGAAATGCCTTGGTCATTCCTCCCATTTCGTCGGGTCTGTTTGTTGTGGCTACACAACACACACCCCATTTATTTGGCCTTTTGGCCATGGTGACCCCCATTTCTTGTCCTTTTTTGTTCTTCCCCCTGTCCTTTTGAGTGCTTTCTGGGGGTCCCTTTTGAAGAAAAGCCAAGTCCTTTCGGCCTTGCACAGTTTCGGGCTTTCTAACTTTCGGGGTAGCTAAACCTCTAAAAGCTTGAAGGTCTGGAAGTACAAAACTTGAAGCCTATAACAAATCCTTCTATGGTTCAACCTTCAAAACCCTGAAAGATATGAGGGTCGTGACTTTGGAATTTCGGCCATAGAAACACCGAAGTATGTGTGGCGTTACCTCATTAATTATGAGGCTATAAAAGTGACACCGCCCATTTTTTCTTCACCTTTTTTTTTTTTTTGCCTCTTCAAGCTTCGACAATCCTATCTTTGACATGTGCTTCTTCAGAGTGGTGGTATTCACCCAGGACTATATTTCTCATGCTTGTGTTGCATGTCATCTTCTCCTTCTCTCCCTCCTGGAAGTTTGGTCTCTCAGGCACACTGTTAGGTTTAGGGTTTTGGTCTTTTATTTTGGGTTTTGTTTCTGTTCTTTCCTTTGCCTTCTTCTTCTCCTTGTCTATTTTGAGCTTCCTTTCATGAATAATTCTTAGGGTCCTTAACCCTAGGGCATCGGGTCTATTTCTATTGTCATGTTTTTTTTTTTGTTTCTTTTTGGTTTTCTCGTGTCGCATTCATCGCAGGACTTTTAGTCTTTGAAGGCCAAAGTCGTCTCCCCAGTCAGATCAAGTAGAGAGAAAAATTCTACCAAGTCTAGAATGGAATTCAGTATTTCTTTGTTTTAGATTTTTGTAGTATACCCCATCATCGAAGGCTGAAACACAGAAGACAAGACCATCCTTCACACTGTTAGACTTTCACACCTTCGTGCTCTGAAACATCCTACATCTCTGAAAGTCTGAATCTCCACCCTTTCAGACCATATTTTTTCCTCACACTTTCAGATTTTCAAACCTTTGCACTCTGTGATATCCTACACCTCCACAATTTCGAACCTTCTCTCTTTCAGCTTCATTAGTATCCTATCAATTTGCACTTTTGCACTCCAAGATCATTTTGTAGTCTGACTTGCTAAAGAGCATCCCCTCATTCAAACCTTCTATTCGCAATTTTGGCCTTTCGCGGTCCAGTCTTGTGTTTGGTCTCTGCAAGTCTGATTGAGCGAATAGCATTAAAAATTTTGGATGATTTTGAACAACTACTTCTAACCCTAAGAGTTATTTTATGTTTTATGCATTCCTTCGGATGGATGTTTTCAATAAAGTACTGATAGTTGCATGTTTTCTTGTAGGAATGTTGGAAAGGTTCGTTGGATCGCCCATGAAGTACCTATTCAAAGGCTACCATACACATTCAAAGGTTAGGAACCACCACAATGAGGTTATTGACACCGACATTGGGAATGTAGATTTGAATGAGTTCCTAATAAAATGTGCCAAACCTAGTGGGAGGTCATCTGCTTGCACTGCCCTGGTACTGTTAAGGGATTTGACAGATACTATGACTTCTCAATCAACAAAGGCTTGGATTTGTTAAAGAATAACACCTTTCAGGCACACGATATAGTAAACCAAGAATACCTCATCTCATCCCTCCCAAAGAACAAACTTGAAAAGATAGATATGAGGAGAGGATGCCTAAAGGATGATATTTAGGCAGCCATCACAATGCTCAATAGATTGTATGGACTACCCCAGTCCATCTAGCTTGAACATTGGATGATCCTACTAATTGATAAGATCAAGGGGCAAAGGGCTAGGTTCTATTGGGCCACCATCCTTAGTGATAACTTGGATGGAAAATTAATCTCAGTAAAGCACAACCCAAAGTTTTACATAACATCATACATGGTGTATTTGTTAGCGGAAAGGGAAGAATACCTAGAATTGATGAAACAAGGATCCTTCGACCAACCAAATGCATGGCCCTTCATAATATATCCCCAACTAATAAGGAAAGTCAAGCTAGATTAAAACAACCCAGATTACAGGATCGTCAACAACACATTCATCTTTGCAATCATCCACTCCATTGAAGGTGATTTTGCAAAAATATTATCAGAAGAGGCAGCCACAAAGGTAAGGGCAATAGGCACCTTCTATATTTAGTTCATAACATTCACCTACATTAGAGTGGTTGGGTGCACATTGGCCCAAAAGAAACTACCCATATACCCTTTTGACTAGGTAATTATCATAGAGATGGCCTGATAGCTCGTTGATGCATATGAGCATATTAAACACAAGAACAAGCATTGTTGGGACTTTAACATTTCAATTGGCCTATACAACCTGTAGGATATGAAGGTGTGCAAGTCCCTTGCATTTAAATGAGATGAATGACCATTACAATCTCTAACAGACAGGGTCAGGCCAAGGTTTGATTCCCTTGGTACCTATAGCCACATCATGGGTAGGTATTACATTCATGAGCCTCACCTAGAAGACCATTAGATGAATTGTGTGGATGATTATGAAGTTAGGGTATGAGATTCTTGCAGAATGTCCCTAATTTTAGCACAGGCTATCATGGAGCTTGAAATTCCATCCAAAGCATGGGAAAGGAGACATATGAGGTACTTGACCCACTGTATAATAAAGATAAGGTTTATACTAGACCTATTCTAAATGCCAAGATAGATAAAGATGAGAATGATAGCATTCAGTTCAAATCTAGGCATGCAGTTAAGGCTACTAAGAGTTGGATCAAAAGGCCCTTCCCAATGGATCCCGTACCAATTAAACTACAGTTAAACCCACCACCCAAAGTGGATAAGGTACGAGGAGAAAGGGTAGTAGTACCTCAGTTCAAGAAGGCAGCTCCATAGAAGTCAGTTACAGTGTATGGGCATGAGAGCCCGGTGGTATATGATGCCAACCCTAAGCATAAACCACCAAAGACTAGAATGATTGGTAGCATATCCACGCCTTTGGAAAAATCACAAGAAAATCAAGAAGAGCTCCCAACCACCAGTCAATATCCTGATGTAGAGACTATTGAACTTCTAGGAACATTAGGAGAGAAAAATAAAGTGTACAAGAGGAAGAGAGCCTCTACATCTCTGTAGTTAGAAAATCTACTAGAGAAACCAGAAGAGGAAGGAGAAGAAGAGGAGGAGGTACCCTTATTAAGGAGAAAAAGGTCAAGGACTGCTATCTCAAAGAAGAAATGCTTGGAAAAGGACGTTCCCATTTATGGAGAGGAAGAATTACAAAAGGAACAAGGAAACCCACAAGATTCCCTCTATCCCAACGAATTCCTTATGTCTAACTTCTAGGATCTTACAGGGTTTGAGGGTCAAGGGGTGGATGCATTTGATCATTCTACTTTATTTCATATGGGAGGACATACACCACCAATCCCACAGGCTATTCTAACTCCACCCCCATCTCAGTTCACTAACCCCATAGTGAGAGTACCACTTGGGGAAATAGATACAAGCGAGGAAAGGGACACAAACATAGAGGTAGAAAAACCAGCTATTTTGGGGTCCTCTACTACCCATGCCTCACAAACAACCCAGGGAGAGTCGTTCCAAGATACACAAGGAGATAAGAACTCATAGAAAGGCCTTGTTCCTACAGGTACTCAAGTTGTTACTCCTCCACCTTCGATTCCTAGTCCCACTCCTCTGCCTTCATTTCCTACTCCCACTCCTCCACCTTCATCCCATACTAAATTTCCTACTCCCTCACCTTCATTTCCTACTCCCACTCCTCCACCTTTGTCTCATACTCAAGTTCCCACTCCTCCACCTTCATCTCATACTCAAGATCCTACTACTCCACCTTCATTCCCAACTCAGGCTGAAATTTTATCAAATCTTCCAGGAGATGTAGAGAAACCCCAAGATGAAATAGAATACAAAGGGGAAGAGAGTACTCCTCCATTAGAGAAAACACATGAGGTCCAAAATACCCTTTCAGGAGAGAAGGATGGAATCTTGGAAGAAGAAATGAGAGAAAAGGGGAAGATAACTCAGAAGGAAGAGAAGCATTGGAAAGGACAAAGAAAGTCAAAGAGGAGACAAAAGCATGAGAAATAACAGGGACAACTTTAGTATTGTACATTTCTTCTTATGATCCCGTTACTGCCTTTACTAAACCAACATGGTTTACTAAAGAGATAGAGCTAAGTAAGAGAACATATACAAAAGAGGAAGAAGATACATACATGTCCTTTCTAGGTCAAGCCTTCCACCAAGCAGAGTCTAGTATTCTAGCAAGGACAATGTCCTATGTTACTTAGGATAATATAGGCCATTAGAAAGTGCAAGTGATAGTTCCTACAACTAACACCACCCGCGCAGAGATAACCCCAGAAGATTACACTTTTGAAGAGGTTGATCTAAGGGATCCTACAAGAGAAGGAAGCAAAATATTGGCAGCTCTAGGGCTGAAGCACTCTCTCGGCTTCATGGACAAAGATGAAGAAAAGATAAAATTATTAACTGAGCAGAATGATGCATTAAGAAAATTTATTCTTAAAGTGGTCGATCCCATTGACTGAAGTTGTCCATAAGTCACATTACAGACTGTATCTGAGAAGAAGGCCACCCTAGAATTTCCAGAAGAATTCACACATTCTTTTGTACAAGCATGGATGGAATGGAAGGTATATTTTGAGTAGTTGGGGGAAAGAATCATTAGATTTGTCTTAAGACCTTTCAGGACCATCCTTGAGGAGGATAAAAAGCTTGATAGATATGATGGAAGATGAACAAGGACTGAATCTTCAATTAAGCAGATGGAAAAAAGTGCTTAGGGACCTAAAGATAGTAAAAAAGTAACACTTCCAAATTCTGGTAAAGGCATATGAGGGGGAAAATTGGGTAATTTTGGGACATGGATCAAAAGCATAACAGAGACAATAAGGGTTTATGAAACGTGCATAAACAAGGTACACTGAAGACATAACGAAATTATAATGTGAGTAGAACAAATAGAGGATTTCTTCATAGGAATAGATCTGGAGTTATATGAGGATAATGAGAAATAAGTTTTGTCTCCAATAAAAGTTATTGTACAATAGTTCAGAGAGATCCTAGTGGGGGTTAACACCAAGGAGGATCTCCGTCAACTCTTCATATTAAAGGAAGAGATGCAAAGGATGTTTGAGCACGAAGAAGAGATAAAATTCTTTGCTTCCAAGTTAGCTGCCTCTGAAGAAAGAAGAGAGCAACGCCTCACTAATGTGCAAGAGGTAGACTGTGGAGAAGTGCAAGAAATAGTGCAGTGGCTTTGGGATGCTCTCCCAAATATTTTCCCAGACTGATGGTCTATTTTGGGGACTTAGTCATTTTTTGTAGAAAGTGATTTTGACACTTAGTCATTTCTTGAGCCTCATAGTTTCAGCCTTTCGGACTCCAAAAGTTTGACATATCGGAGAACTCAAGAGGATTTCATCTACACTTAGCCAATTTTCAAATCTCCATTTTTTGGAGCAAAGGTTGAGGTTTGAATTTCTAGGCTATTCAAGCATGAAGAAGGTTTTTGCATGAAGAAGGAGTCTCATATTAGTTTGTGTGTGGACTTAGGTTCATTTAGTCCTAAATAGAAGTTTTCCATCAGTTTCCCACGCAAAGATAAGCCTAGAATAAAATTCCAAGGAAGAACTCAAAGATTAAAGTGAAGACTCCAGTTAGAAACGGTGGAGCTACAGTTCAATGATATCTTCTTCTGAGTGAGTTTTACCCTAATTTTTGGGGCAAACTAAATGTAAATGGATCAAGGATCCATGCAAACTTATTATAAGTTAGTTCAGCAATAGTTTAGATTCAATAAGCTCTAGTTTTAGATTTATTTCACTATTTTAGAGTAGTTGAAACCCTATTTTTAGGGTTCAAAGTTTTGTAAATAAAAGCACTATATATTGTATCATAACAATGTAATCAAGGTCAGATCTTTTATGCAATAAATATATACAATTGGTGCTTCATTTTCAGTGTGATATTATCTGTTGTCTATGGAAAATTAATGAATTTATGTTCACTTGTTCATTTATTTCAAAGAGCTTATTGCATTTATTGTGTTTGGATCTGCAACTAGTTAGATTGGAGTTTGTTGTTGTTCATTGATCTTGCTGTGATGAATGATTGGGAAAGATAATTCTACTAGTTGAAAGATAAATTTGTCTTGTGTGTGCGTGTATACTTGTGGCTTCACGATTTGATAGATTTTGTAAATTTTGCATCTCGATAAACTTTTTCTCCAAACAATTGCATCCATTGGGTATAGATTTGTGACATGGTCTGATTCATATTCTGTGGATTTCTATCTTTCTATCATTCGATTCACAAGGAAGGTTCAACAATGTTTTATGTCTATTAAGATCTCATTTAAGTGAATTTGCTTAATTCTTGTTACCTAAATCCTTGATCTTTAAATTTGGATAGATTAGATAATCATTGTAAGGCTTCAACGCACATTTTATATCATCAATGAATTACATGCATTGATAAAATTGGAAAAAATACAAAAGTACTAAATTTTGTTTTGCAGTTTGAAGTCTTGAAAGAACTAGCAAAGGCCTCCTCGTGAACAATTCACATTTATCTTCAACTAAGTTTACCAATCCATTGTACCATGGCCACAAATAACCTTGGAAATAACTTTGTTATTCTTTCAAGGGAGGAAATTGGATCTTGAATTCCTAGCAATTGACTTGTGCAAAAACAATGCTCAACAATAACCAACTGTCATCTACCATCACAACAAAATGAGTTGCCTCTATATTATTCAGCTCAAACACATTACCTCTTGGCTTAGTACCTAATGTGATCAAGGTTCAATACTTACCTCTGATAGTACACTTTCCATTCATGAACTATAAGTGATATCCCTTGTCTACAAGTTGTCTAACACTCAACACGTTTTGCTTAAGTCCATCAACAAGTAAGACATCATCAGTGTTAGTTTTACCATCATGAGAGATTGAACCTACTCTAGTGATCAAGTTAGGAGTGTTATCACCAGATTTGACTACACCACCATCATATCTACTCAGTTGAACAAATTTATCTTTATCACCAGTCATTTATCTTTATCACCAGTCATATGATGTGAATAACCACTATCAATGATCCATTCTGATTTCTTTTCAACATGTGACACGAGGGCTTTTTCTTCATGAACATAATTATTATCTTTAATAAAAATAAATCCAATTTCATCATCATCATACACATATTCACTAGCATAGTAGCATTCCTTATCCTTAAAGTTATTAGGCCTATAAAACTTAGGCTTATGCTTAGGAACCCTTGTAGGGTATCTATATGCAAAATTACCAATCTTATTGGAAGAAAAAAATTTTAGGGGTAGTTTTCCTTCAAATTTACCCTTACCTCTATTTTCCCTTCTTGCTATTAGGGCCACAAGTTCATCTAGTTTCCTTTCTTCTTCTTCTATATCTACCCACTCATTAGCATATTCTCCAAGCTCTGCATGTCTATTTCCTTAGCTGGTACTCACAAGACTTGATAGGGTCCTTTTGTCATTATGTATAGTAGCTTTGAATGTAGACTCAACCTTGGGTAATGTAACATCCAACTCTAAGGCTTCAAAGGTGGTCAATTTAGCAATCAACATTTCTATGTTGAAATTATCTGTCAATGGTATGGCTTCCTCTATTGAATGTACTTTTGTTTTGTAGACAGGTGTCAAAGATATGAGAATCTTTGCAATCACTTCTTCTTCATTATATGTGCCTCAAGAGTTTCTAATGCCTGTAACAACCTCTCTAACCCTCTATACATATGCTCTAACATTATCATCATCTCGCATTCAAAAACTCTCTATTTTAGTATTCCAATTTTGCAGCTTCGCCTTCTTGGTATACTAATCTCCTTCATATAGGCCTTGTCCAAATCTTATGTGAAAAATCAAGGTCTTTGACTTGTATAAATTCAGCCTTAGAGGGTGCATTGATCAATGCTTCTCTTGCAACCATATTATAGTGAAACATATTCTTTTCATCTTCAGTAGCACTTGGCAATTCATCTTCTATCTTGAACTTCTCCTCCTTTGTAATCATCCAGTAATCAATTCCCATACAAAAAAAAATGAGTTCTCATCTTGTTCTTCCGACTATCAAAATTTGCAACATCAAATTTTAGACTCTCCTTCCTATAGTAAGCCATCTCAAGATCACCTCAAGCTATTAGTATTTCTCTCAGAGGACCACAAGCTCTGATACCAATTGTTAGGAATAATAGTCTATCAACGCAAAAATTTAAGCTTTAAATTTATAAACCAATTACTCAATGCAAATTATAACTCTTCAATAATAACACCATAACACAAGTATTTTTTGTTGAGGAAAACCGTGTTAAGGGAAAAACCCTGGTGAGAATTAATACCCGCAAATAATGCACTAGAAATATTGTATCCTTGTTAGGAGATCTAGCCCTATTAGGAATTGATTATTACATCTAGTACAAAGTCCCTATTAAAGTACAAAGTCCCTATTAAAGGATAGACCTTTTAAGGATTCCTTTCAACCATGTTAGGAGTTGAATGAAATGAAGAGCTCAATGCCCAAGCAAATTGTTCAAATGTGAAGGTTAAACCCACCTTCTATATCCACTGTCCAAAAATAAGTATGAAAGCATACTTATAACAATGAACTGACTGATAGCAACTTGCTTTTCCTATACATCTCCAATGAAGTGCATTAAAAACATAATCATTTTTCTACATCTAGCAAAACTTGCATCTGCATACTCGCAACATCCAATTCCTTGTTACTTCACATAAAGCCACTACTTTCCTTTATACATGATACAACAAGCAATTAGGTCGGCCTTTTAAGACTTCCCCAATACATAAATAATTACATATACCCTTACTAAGATACATAGGGTACCTGAAACAAGTAAATAACAAATAAAAATCATCAGTTACACGCCAAGACCTATAATTCACACTCGTCATTCACTAAGCACATTACATCTATATGGTCGACTCCAAATAGGTCTTCACAAGTCCACACGCCTCAACTAATGTCACCAAGAAGCTAGCAACCCAAGAATCACAAATTAAATTTTCTCATGTGTCTTCTATCATTCCTTAAGCTTGCATTTCATAACTCATGCTCACATCCAACTTATCCTAAAAACTCAGAGACCATATAAGTCATAATCCTCCCTCATTGCTCTATAACTAGTCTTCACCAAAATAGTTGTAATTCATGCAAGCGACAATATGAAATACAATGATCTTAGATATAAGGTGTACATACTTTCCTCTACACAACTCTATGCTCGCATATACTAAAACATCATACACTGTTTGTACACAAATATCAATTTTGCTTGTACTTGTGATAACTAGTATTACTGAAACTTATAACTGAAACATATGTTGACATCAATAAAAAAAATTAATGTCAACACCTCAAACAACAAAAATTACAAAAACCTCCCCCTTTTGCATTTATGGTGACATATGTGAAAAAAATCAACCCAACCATAGCCTTCTTAATACAACTTTCTCAATATCCTCTTCATAGCTCTCCCTAAGGTAGTATGGATTTTTCACCTAAATCTCTCCCCCTTTGACATCAATGGAAAAGGGTGCCACAATTTTTTCCCTTTTTTACACATCCTATCACTACAAAGTGTATCTTTTTCAAATCTTCATGCCTTCCACAAAATAGGTGCTTGATCACCCAAATATGTTCTCTTGTATTCCTACCGTCGCTCCCCCTAAGGAGTGGATCTAAACATCAAGTCTAGTGAATATATAGCTCTGATAACTATTGGAGTGATGCATTTCTGCATCATCTAGTTTGTACAAGGAGGGGTTCTATCCCCAACCATACCTCTAAGATGCTCAAAGGCATCTTTTTGAAAAAAATTGGTGAGTATGTCTGGTATTTTCTCCTTTGTATTGATGTACTCCAATCTGACTTCCTTTTCTGAAACCTTGTCTCTTAAAAAGTGATATTTGATTGGAATGTGTTTAGTTTTTGAATGCATAACAAGATTCTTTGATATTTTTATTGTACTTGTATTATCACAGTGAATAACAACTGGCTTTTCAAAACTTATTCCAATATCCTTCAGCATCTGCTTCATCCAAACAATTTGTGTACAATTTGTAGCAGCAACTACATATTCCATTTCAACATTATATTGAGGTATACAACCCTCCTTCTTACTTAGCCATGAGACCAACATTTTTCAAAGGAAAAATGCTCCACCACTGGTGTTCTTTCTGTCATCAACACTTCCTGCCCAAACATCATCAATATAAGTATGCAATATAAAATTATGATACTTTTCATACCATAAATTATATTCCAGTGTCCCTTTCAAATATCTGAATATCCTTTTAACTATAGCAAGGTGAGTCTCCTTGGGATTAGCTTGAAACCTTGCAACAATTCCAATTGTACTAGCTATGTATTATCTAGTGTGAGTTAAATATTGCAAACCTCCAATCATGGACTTGTATTTTGTCTTAAAAAACACTTTGAGATTCATTAATGGTAGTAAGCTTACATCCAATAACCATGGGTGTTCCAACAGGTTTACAATCTTTCATCCCAAACTTCTTTAGCAACTCCTTAAGATACTTGGTTTGAGAAATAAAAATATGATGTTTACTTTGAGTAATTTGTAAACCAAGGAAGAACTTAATTTCACCAATCATAGACATTTCAAATCTACTTTTCATTTTTTTAGAATTTTTTTTGCTCATCTCATCATTGTCTCCAAAAATAATGTCATCCACAAAGACTTCAATAATCAAGATTCCATCTTTACTAGTTCTCAAATACAAGTTACTATCTGAGCTACCTTTTCCAAAACCAAAATGCAATAAATACATGTCTAGCCAATCATACCATGCTCTAGGTGCTTGTTTGTGTCCATACAATGCCCTTTTTAACCTGCAAACCATGTATTTATCATATGTTAAAAGAAAACCATCCAATTTCTCAATGTAGACTTCTTCTTCTAGATCACCATTCAGAAATGAAAAATTCACATCCATATGATATACCTTAAAGTCTTTATGTTTTGCATAAGCAAGGAACAATCTCACTACCTCTAATCTAGCAACAGGGTCAAATGTTTATTCAAAATATATACCTTCTTGTTGTGAGTAGCCTTTTCAAACCAATCTAGCCTTATTCCTTACCACCATGCCTTCTTCATTCATTTTGTTTCTAAAAACCCATTTGGTTCCTATTAATTTCTTGTCCTTAGGTCTAGGAAGCAATTTCCAAGTGTTGTTTTTCTCTATCTGATCTAATTCTTCCTGCATTTCCTTAATCCAAGATTCATCTTTACATGCCTCATTAGTAGTCTTAGGTTCTACTTGTGAAATCAAACAAATTTCATTCCTAATCTTAGATCTTTTCATCATTCCCTTATTTGCATCACCAATAATATGACTATTAGAAGGATTTATCTAAACATACCTTGGTGTCTCTGGAGTCTGAGTAGTTTCATTCAAGCATACCTCAATTCCATTGTCAATCTCAAAATTTCTCTTCCTTTTTTCTTTTCGTAATCTCCTTATTCTCTGGAATCTTATCACAATCATATATTCTCTCTTGAATCTGAAACTTCTCATCAATTTTTACATTAGCACTCTCAACTATTTTCCTCAATCTCAAATTGAAACATTTGTAAGCTTTACTTTTTGTAGAATATCCAAGGAAAAATTACTTCATCACTTCTGGCATCAAACTTTCTTATTTCATTATCTCTTTTGATATAACACTTGCTACCAAATATATCTGAAATATTTTACAATAGGAGCATAACCAAACCAAAGTTCATTGGGTGTCTTATTTATACCTTATTTGATTTGTACTCTATTCAAAGTGTAGACTGCAGTGCTGACTACTTCTCTCCAATGCATATGTTTCACATTACCTTGAAGCAATATTGTCATGGACGCATCCAATATAGTTCTATTTCTTTGCTCAGTAATCCCATTCTGCCATGGTGTCCTGGGAGCATATGTATGTTTGTTTATCACATGCTCTCTGCAGTAAGAATTGAACACATCTGATGTGAACTCTCCACATTTGTCTGACCTCAAACACTTTATCTTCAAACCAGATTCATTCTCAACTTTTTCTTTGTAAATCTTGAACTTATCAAATGCTTCAGACTTCTCTTTAAGAAATCAAACCCACACCATCCTAGAATAGTCATCAACAAAGAGTATAAAGTACCTTTCACCATAGTAATATCTTGTTCTTGTAGGACCATAGAGATATGTTGTTAGGATTGGATAATACTAAGAGGGGGGGTGAATCAGTATTATAACACTTAATTAAATTCTTCAACCATTTAAATATTAACCATAAACTTGCAGTAAATAAAATAATATAAGTTAATGACATAGTACTCATAACACCATATTTTGTTTTCGAGGAAACCCTGGCCAAGGGAAAACCCCGGTGGGGATGGTACCCACAAGCATGTACTAAAGCATAATGTCCTTGTTAGGAGACCTAGCCCTATTAGGAGCTGAATATTACATAGCACATTTCCTTGTTAAATGAATTACAACATTGTTAAAGGTTCACAACACCCTGTTAGGGGCCAACTGAGCTTACAACTCTTACAAAGTAATTATGTTTACAAAGTGTTCTCAGTCATGAACAAAACAAGCATCACTAGTGCTTAGATAGTTTCTTTATAGTTCTTCAATGATCTCTGTCATTCTTTGCTCTACTATTCACTCAACATACTCATCCAAAACATCATCATATATCTTTATCAAAAAGATCTTACATATATATCTCACAACTTTACTAAGTCGGCTCCCAATATGAATATTACAAATATTACAAAGTCGGCTCTCAGTACAAATGCATTTAGCAAGGCAACTAGTAAATGTATAGTCAGCACTCTTTCATACTGAAAGTGTAGGTTATCAACAACTATAATCCAAATTCGATTGCTTGGAGTCCATGTCATACTCTCTCATTCTTCACTACTGTCCAACTGCTCTGTATCATTGTTCTGTTGTTGTCTGCCTGTCTTCAATTCTTTCTAACTCACCGTAGACATTACCAAAACCAAATCGATCTTAGGTGGAGGTCATACATACCCCATACTATCTTCCTCTAATCTCTCTTTCCCTAATTCATCGATCTCAATCTTTGATATCCAAAATACTTTTGTATCTTTGCTTCTATACTTAGTCAATTTTTGAATCAACAAAACTTATTTTTATAGGAATTGATCTGAAAGCTAGATGTGTTGCCATAAATGAAAACCAAAAAGTGAATCACATTTACACAAAATTGATCACTTGCTAACAATCTCTCCCTTTGGCATTGATGGCAACACTTAGAAAAATGAATAAGTGTTCCAACAAAAAATTATCTCCTCTATGTTCTCTCCTTCCTCTTCTTGTCTCTTCTCCCATTTTCTTCTCTTCTCCTATATTTTTTTTTTTCTATTAATTTTTTTTTTCTTTTCTCTTCTCCCCCTTTGACAATAATGACAAAGGTTCATACAAAACAATAGGATTTAGTGCTTGCTCACCTGTTTCAAAATGTCTTGAAAGGAATCTTCCAAGATCTTCACTTTTGTGCTCCATGATTTGAACAATATTTGACTGATATGAATGATGTCATTCAATGCAAATGATGTTGTCTTAGCTTCTTTCAATTCTGTGGGCATAGATTTAGTCAATGAATCTGTCACTTTCTCCAAGTCTGATAGACGAACCTCAAGTATGGATAGCTTAGGAGTGATTAAACTCTTCATCAAATTAAATCTTGTCAATACTCTCCCTTTCTCATTATCCAAAACACTGAGTTTTTCCAAAATTCTTGTGACCTCCTTGTCTAACTCTATTATAGATTGTGAAGATGCTTCACAACCTTCCATCATATTTTTCAGAGTTGCCCTCTCCTTGGAAATAATGTCTTCCACATTCTGAACATGCCTGATAGGATTCATGCAATAACTAAATAATTTTCTCCCATGTCTAATGCAGCTCTTTGCATTTGTCAAACAAGTTTTCACAATGCCTAAGTCCCATGTGATTGAATTGCAAACTTCTGATAACTTCTTCTCTGAATATTTCTTCCATGCCTTCTCCTCTGCAATCTTTATCAAATTCTCATAATGCCCATCAAAATAATCAAGTGTTATTCTCATATTTTAAATGTCATCTTTGTGCTGGAAAACAATAGGTACTAGAAGAAATTTGTTCACAGTATCAATTTCTCTTGTAATTACTTTAGCCTTTTTGTCACCTTTTTATTCTGGTCTTTCCTTAGCTTTGTTTAATGCAGTAAATGCCAATTTGACCAACTCAACTTCATCCATTCTATCAACATTTACATCACTGCTTTCCAACAATGAGATAGACGATGTGTTTACCTCTTTCTATTCATCCTCTTTCTGTTCTTCTTCCTTTTTTTCTCTATTTCCTCTTTCTATTTTGCTTCATCTGCTATAGAGGTGTCCACATTCCCTGCAAATTAACCCTTTTCATCTTGTGATGTGTCAAGAGTCACTGGCACACTAGAAACATAGAAATCTGGTGGTGGATCTACTTCACTTTTCTCAGCATTAGTCTCAGTTGCTTTTGAGATTTCTCCCATTCCTAATTGTGTAGGCGAAGTGGTCTTAGGAGGTGGGGGCTTGTCAAAAGTAGTATTCATCAATATCTTCTCTAGTGCCTTCTGATTTTCCTCAGTGATTTCATCATACTTCCTCGCCATGATTTTCAACAATCTTACCTTGGTCCTTAGTAAAGGTTTCAATTCCTTGAATATTCTTTCCCTTTCTTGTAATGATATTACAGGCAATGTGTTATCAATTTCATGATTTCTGATTGTATCAACCTCAATCTGTGCTAAGTGTTTTCTTGTCTCCAATTTCCCATACAAATATTTAGGTATACTTCCTTCAATTTCTAATAGAGTCTTTTTGAAAGTAAATGATCAATCACAATGTCTTCAATCTTAAGCTTGTCTAAATCTCCATACCTATCATAGTACCTATCAATTGTGACTAGTTTACCTTGTTCTATTTCTCTCTTCTCTATCATTTTCATGTCAGGCTTCTATATGTACTTCTCAATTTTCTTCTCTTCTCTCACTATGCTCTGCTCTTTAGGTGATGTCTGCATGCTTGATCTAGTGTTTACTCTAGGAGTAATGTTCTTTGTTTGTGACGTTTGTTGTGATGGAGGAGGTGGAATATCTACCATTGCTACCTCCGGAGTGGGAGGGGTTGAAGTAATTTCACTTTCCAGTCCAAGAGATATATCTGTCATCTTCTTTTTCACTTCTTTGAGTTCTTCTGTCAACCCTACTTTTACACCACATTCATGCACAAGGTTTTTAATTTTTCTTTTCCTCAGAGCCCTAGTTTGTTCCTCTCTTACCTTAGCTAATTTCTCCTCATATTTTCCCCATCTTTCTTCTAATGGATCAACTTCTTATGCAAGAACATGTTCTACTTGCATGGTAAGTACCTCTAAACTTACTTCATAACCCATGGGATAACACCATTTATTTCTAGGTGTGACTGCTTCAAAACATACACAATCAGTTTCAACCACGAAACAGATTGTATCCTTGTATTTTTCAACAATGTCCTCATGTATCTTGCACCTGGTTTTCATTTGTCTCTAAAGGATCTTGATCATAGCAAAAAATTCCCCATCAACCCATGTACTATTATGTCTTTTGTAGCTCTGTGAGATTAGAATACCTGTAGGTATCCCAGATTTCCAACCACTAGGATGTAAGCCAGGAAATTTGTGCTCAATGTGTATAAACATATGCATCAATAATGAACCAAATCTGAAGGTCTTAGTTCTGTCTTTCTCCACTAGCTTCACATTTTCAAGAAATTGTTGTTCCAGAACTTCACATAGGTTATATTTCACATTCTCCTTCACCATTCTCCATGCCATCATGATTACTCCTACAGATACTGAGTTAGGTCTACTGCTGTAGTAGAATTTGTATCCAAGTATCATAGAAATAAGTCTCACATGTTGCTGAAAGATGTCATTCACAATCATTGCCCACCTGTCCCATTTAGAATGAGTTAGGTTTTTGACTTCTTTCTTTACATGTTTTTTTGCAATAGGAATGACTCTGGTGTTGTCCAGTCCAGTGATTTCATGAATTAGGTCACTACAAATCTTCATAGGTTGATCACCTATCCAAATGAACTGATCATGAACCCTTCTCAACAGTATCTTAAACCATTCATCTTCATCAAATTTGCATAAGTCCAGAATTTTCATTATGCTCAACTGATCAATGTGTTTGTATTCTTCTTTCATGATTCAACTATCAGTCATATACTCCATCTCAGTTGATATCTCATCAATTCCCAGTATATCATACTTACAATGTATGTAAGCCTTAATATCTTCTACATGTAATATGCCATATGGGGTTTGAGAAAATGCTCCTTCTGGATCCTCTTCATAGGACTTGAATGAATATTTCTTAAATTTGTACCTAGGTTGATCTACAACATTGAAAATAATAGGTGCATCCATAGCTAGATGACATAAATACCTTTCTTCCACTGAATTCTGCATTTATGCTTCAATCAATCATGTACAAAAAATGTATAATAGACTAAATCTCTCTGCTCTCTAATCTCCTTAGCTCTCTCTTTGTCAAATGGTAAAGAGATAGGTCATCGAATGGTGCTTTATACAAGTTTAAGTTATAAATTTTACTTTTACTCAATACTATCCAGTCGGATGTTAGATATTGTGAACAAAATATATGTGTTAGCTAATGTTGCACTCTTAGATGTATGTTTCATGATGTCGGCCAAGTTCATACCTAAGCTCGCTTGAGCTCAATCCATAAATTTTGAGGTAGGATATATTCTGATGTCTGTATCCAATGCTCCCCTAAGGCCATGATCGACCATTTAGGTTGATTATATTTTAGTACCATCAAGCAAAGATCCAGTAGCATCTATCGACTCTCCCTGAACTGATGTCTCACTTGTTTCTTTGATCTTCCATATCTTACCACTGTTTCTATCTACTACTTTCTTAAAACAACTTTCAAAATCAATCTTCAAATCTACAACACTCTTACCAGTATCATTTCCATTCTTCTGTGAATTCATAGGAGGTGGTACTCTTCTGTTGTCTGATCCATTATACTTGCAAAACTTTGCTATATGTCCTGGATTATTGCATTTGTAACATATAGGAGGTCTTCTTTCCTGATTAACTTCTAGCTTACAGTACTTCACAATGTGTCCAATGTTATTACATTTGTAGCATGTATGTTTCACTGTAGATTCTCTTCCATTGTCTTGTCTATATCCAGATTAATTAGGTTTTCTGCATTCTGCTTTCTTGTGCCCATATCCATTATAATTAAAAGTTCTAAAAGTAGCATTACCTTTGTAGTAGCTCTTCATGTGTCCAAATTTTTTGCAACCAAAGTATCTACCTCTAAAGGGGCTAAACTGATCTCTAGGTTCTTCAATAGAAGGTTTCTCAGCATCAATCTTCTCATTGGATTTCTCTTCCCGATTCTTTGAACATTTAGCTTCATTAAATCCAATACCAGTCATATCACCTTTAGGTTTCTGTTTGTCTCTCTATTCATAAATCAAATCACTGTTGGCGTGAAGTTTCTCAATGTGTTTCTTTGCTTCAACAAGTTCACCTTTTATAATTTGATTGTATTTCTCCATTTCTAGATACTTGTTCTTGTAGTTGTCAGCCTCATTCTTCATTTGATATAATGCACTATTTAAAGATTCTTCAACTTTCTTCTTAGCATCCTTCTATATTTGTATTTCTTTAGCCATAGCCTCATTTTCAATTTTTAGAGTCTCATTCTCTTCTTTTAGTTGCCTCACTTGATATGAATTGTCTTCATCTGATTCCTCTTTTATCTGAACCATAAGATCTTGTCTTTGACTTCTAGAAAGCTCAAGTTGTTCCTTGAGTTTCTTTATAAATTTCTTAGCTCTTCACATGTTGAATCTCAACTCTCCATTTTATGCTCTTTCTTTGTCAAGGTCTTCAAGTGCAACATCAAAGTTTTCTTGCAAATTGTCCAAATCCATTTTGATCTCCCTCAAGCTTTTAGACTTTCTCTCCAATGGCCAAAAAATTTGATACCAATTGTTAGGATTGGATACTACTGAGAGGGGGGGTGAATCAATATTATAGCACTTAATTAAATTCTTCAACCATTTAAACATTAACCATAAACTTGCAATAAAGAAAATAATATAAGCAAATGACACAGTACTCATAACACCATATTTTGTTTTTGAGTAAACCCTGGCCAAGGGAAAACCTAGGTGGGGATGGTACCCACAAGCATGTACTAAAGTATAATGTCCCTATTAGGAGACCTAGTCCTATTAGGAGTTGAATATTACATAGCACATTTCCTTTTTAAATGAATTATAACCCTGTTAAAGGTTCACAACACCCTGTTAGAGGCCAACTAAGCTTACAACTCTTACAAAGTAATTATGTTTACAAAGTGTTCTCGGTCATGAACAAAATAAGCATCACTAGTGCTTAGATAGTTCCTTTATAGTTCTTCAATGATCTTTGTCATTCTCTGCTCTGCTATTCGCTCAAAATACTCATCCAAAACATCATCATATATCTTTATCAAAAATATCTTTCATATATATCTCACAACTTTACTAAGTCAGCTCCCAATATGAATATTACAAATATTACAAAGTCGGTTCTCAGTACAAATACATTTAGTAAGGCAACTAGTAAATGTATAGTCAGTGCTCTTGCACACTCAAAGTGTAGGTTATCAACAACCATAATCCAACTTTGATTTCCTGGAGTCCATGTCATACTCTCTCATTCTTCGCTACTGTCCAACTACTTTGTATCGTTGTTCTGTTGCAGTCTGTCTGTCTTCAATTCTTTCTAACTTGTTATAGACATTACCAAAACCAAATTGATCTTAGGTGGAGGTCATACATACCCCATATTGTCTTCCTCTAAGCTCTCTTTCCCTAATTCATCGATCTCGATCTTCGATATCCAAAATACTTCTGTATCTCTGCTTCTATACTAAGTCAATTTCTGAATCAACAAAACTTATCTTTATAGGAATCGATATGAAACCCAGATGTGTTTCCATAAATGAAAACCAAAAAGTGATTCACATTTACACAAAATTGATGACTTGCCAACATATGTATGTACCAGATAAAACTTCTCTTTCTCTGAAGAAAAGTATTTTCTCTTAAAGTTTCTTTTAGTTTTTTTTCCTATTACAGACTCTCTACACATAATGTTAGTAGGATTTACAATTTTTGGCGAATCTTTGACTAGATTAGTGTTACTAGTCTTTATAATATTATCAAAATGTATATGACAAGCCCTCTTATGCCATAACAAACTGTCATCTACCTTCACAATAAAATAAGTTGCCTCTGTATTATTCAACTCAAACACATTACCTCTTGGCTTAATACCTAATGCAATCAAGTTTCCAAACTGACCTCTGATAGTACATTCTCCATCCATGAACTGTAAGTGATATCCCTTGTCTACAAGCTATCTAACACTCAACAATTTGTGCTTATGTCCATCAAAAAGTAAGACATCATCAATGTTAGTTTTACCATCAAGAGAGATTGAACCTACTCCAATGATCAACTTAGGAGTGTTATCACCAAATCTGACTACACCACCATCATATCTACTCAGTTGAACAAATTTATCTTTATCACCAGTCATATCATGTGAAAAACCACTATCAATGATTCATTCTAATTTCTTTTCAACATGCGACATGAGGGATTTTTCTTCATGAACATACTCATCATCTTTAATAGCAATAAATCCAATTTCATCATCATCATACACACATTCACTAGCATAGCATAATTCCTTATTCCTTGAGTAATTAGGCCTATAAAACTTAGGCTTATGCTTAGGAACCCTTATAGGACATCTATATATGCAAAATTACCAATCTTATTACAAGAAAAATATTTCATGGGTAATTTTCCTTCAAATTTACCCTTACCTTTATTTTCCATTCTTGCTATTAAGGCCACAAGTTTGTCCATATTCCTTTCTTCTTCTTCTATCTCTACCCACTCATCAATATATTCTCCAAGCTTTGCATGTCTATTGCCTATTTTGGTGCCCATAAGACTTGATAGGGTATTTATGTAATTATGTAGAGTAGATTTGAATGTACACTCTATTGACTTGGTGGTCAAGACCTCCTTGGAGATTCACGACATGACTTAACCGCCTCCCATGGTTGGTTTAAATCTGGCATTTGTATCATCCATTGATAGTTCAAGCTTTTGGTGCAATGAAAAATGATTCCAACAATTGGTATCGGAGCCTTGGGTCATGGGTTTGAGTCTCCCTTGGGTGTTGAAGGCCCATTCAGTGTTGAGGGGGAGATTGTTAACTTGGTGATCAACACCTCCTTTAAGATTTGTGACATGGCTTAACCGCCTCCCATGGGTCGAGTTAAATCTGCTATTTGTATCAAGCATTGATACTTTGATATTTTGGTGCAACGAAAAATGATTCCAACAGACTCGACCTTGGATAATGTAACATCCAACTTTAGGCTTCAAAGGTGGTCAATTTAGAAATCAACATTTCTCTATTGAAATTATTTGTCAATGGTATGAATTCCTCTATTGCTTGTACTTTTGTTTTATAGGCACGTGTCAAAGATCTGAGAAAATTTTTGATCACTTCTTCTTCAGTACATGTGCCTCCAAAGTTTCTGATGTATGTAATAACCTCTGTAACCCTCTGTAGATATTCTCTGACATTCTCATCATCTCGCATTCTTAAACTCTCTATTTTAGTCTTCCAATTTTGCAACTTTGCCTGCTTGGTGTACTGATCTCCTTCATATAATGCCTATAGCCTTGTTCAAATCTTATGTGTAGAATCAAGGTCTTTGACTTCTATAAATTCATCCTCAGAGAGCACATTGATCAATGCTTCTCTCGCAACAATATTATAGTGAAACATCTTCTTTTCATCTCGAGTAGAACTTGGTAATTCATCTTCTATCTTGAACTGCTCCTCCTTATTTGTAATCATCCAGTAATCAATGCCCATACAAAACAAATGAGTTCTCATCTTGTTCTTCCAACTGTCAAAAAATTCAGCATCAAATATTAGACTCTCCTTCCTACAGTAAGTCATTTTAGGATCACCTCAAGCTGTTAAGATTTCTCTCAGAGGACCACATGCTCTGATACCAATTGTTAGGAATAATAGTCTATCAACACAGCTAAGAGGATGGGGTGAATTAGTTATGTGCCCAAATATTTAAACTTTAAATTTATAAACCAATCACTCAATGCAAATCTGAAAACTTCAAGAACAACACTATAACACAAGTATTTGTTGTCGAGGAAAATTTTGGTAATGGAAAAACCCCAGTGGGAATTAATACCCACAAATAATGCACTAGAAATATTCTATCCATGTTAGGAGATCTAGCCCTGTTAGGAGATGATTATTACATCCAGTATAAAGTCCCTATTAAAGGACAAACCCTGTTAGGAGTCCTTTCAACCCTGTTAGGAGTTAAATGAAATGAAGAGCTCACTGCCCAAGCACATTGCTCAAATGTGAAGGTAAAACCCACCTTATGGATCCATTGTCCAAAAAGAAGTATGATAACATACTTATAATATTAAACTAACTGATAGCAACTTGATTTTCCTATATAGTTCCAATGAAGTGCATTACAAATATAATCACTATTCTACATCCAATAGAACTTGCATCCACGTGCTCACAACATCCAATTCCTTGTTATTTCACATCAAGATACTAGTTTCCTTTATACATGATACAACAAGAAATTAGGTCATCATTTTAAGACTTCCCCAATGCACAAATAATTACATAGAACCTTTCTATGATACACACAGTACCTTAAACAAGTAAATAACAAATACAAATCATTAGTTATGCTCCAAGATCCATAATTCACGCTCACCATTCACTAAGCATGTTACATCTTTGTGGTTGGCTCCAAATTGGTCTTCACAAGTCCACACACCTCAACTAACATCACCAAGAATATAGATACCCAAAAGTCACAAAGAATATTTTCTCATGTGTCTTCTATCATGCCTTAAGCTTGCATGCCATAACTCATGCTCGCATCCAAGTTATCCCAAAAACTCAGAGACCATATCTACCATAATCCTCTGTAACCAATCTTCACCAAAACAACTGTAATTCATGCAAATGGTAATATGAAATCCAATTACCTTAGATATAAGGTGTACATACTTCCCTCTACACAACTCTATTCTCGCATATACTGAAACATCGTACATTGTCCGCACACAACAGTCAATTTTGCCTGTACCTATGATAACCAGTCTTTCTGAAACTTCCAACTGAAACATATATTGACATCAATGAAAAAACATGAATTTCAACGCCTAAAATAGAAATAATTCAAACACTTCTCAACATACTTAACTCTTCCTTGGCTTGATCATAACTCGCACTCTACACTACTCTTCTTCAACACACAGTCAACAATCTTAACCTTCAATTTCATCCTTTATATACTAAACTTTTAAGTCCACTACCTTGATCAAACGCTAAATTAGAGTTTCAAAACATCCCTCTCAAATCCAATGCGCCACATAAAAAAATTAAATGTATAAAACATTTTTCCAAGACCACGTTAGTCAATACAATGATTTACATAGAATGTTGTGTCAAGGAGTCAAATTTTTTTTGACCGAACATAAGATTCTTAAAGAATCTTCTCCACACACTAGCATTGAGCAATGTGATACTAGATCATCATTTCTAATCATGAATTCATGTCACCAGATCATGACTAACTCAATCGATCCTACCACAACCTTAACATTGACCACCGATCAAAGATTTATCACTGTTCGCTCAAGAACACAAATAATGTAACATGTTAACAACTCTATCTCTACTCACCGGTCACCTCGCCTACACATTGGTCACTCAAATTAGTTGTGGTTGCAACTATAGCATCTAAATAGTATTTTCCACTATATCCTATGACTGTTTCATAAGACACAACACATATTTTATAAAGCATTTAAATCATCTATCACCTGTCATTAACTGTTGTAGCAATTACAATGTTAGACTTCACCTTATCACAACTTCCTCATACGATCACTTCAGTAGTAGAGGTCATACATTAGTCATCTAGAGATGTGCCTAAGTTTCCCCTAAAGATACAAACCACTAAAATTCACCGCAATCCTTCATTCCTCATAACTATGCTTGGCAACATACTAAGAAAACAAAGTCAATAATTGACATTAATGACAACATAATATTTGATCATCTTGTAATCAAATCTCATCATTACATCTCCAAAACTCAGTTACCATCAGTACATCAGATATGCCAACAATATCCCCCTTTGGCATTAATGGAAACACTCACTTCCTTACTCCAACACGATACCTTATGAAATAAAAATGTTTTCACTTATGTCTTTCACCTATTCTACAATTACTCACCCTTGCACCAAACTTCACACATTCTCCTCTTTATCATACATTCTCCCCCTTTGACAACAATGCCAAAGGTGTCAAAAAAACCTCATATTGCTTCTAATGAACACACATGATGTCATAGACTTCTCCCCCTAAGGAGTATCCCCACAACACCAATCCATACAAAAGATATTCAATGAATACACTGTGATTGATGCAATTACATATTCTTCTAATTTAACTTAGATAGGGGAATAACCCCCAACCTATATTTTAGATACTCAAATGAATCTTTAATCAATGGTTTAACAAAAATATCAACAACCTGCTCCTTAGTTGTCACATACTCCAACCTTACTTCTTTTTCCTATACTTGTTCTCTAAGAAAATGATATTTGATAGCTATATGCTTAGTCTTAGAGTACATTATCGGGTTCTTTGAAATGTTAATAACACTTGTATTGTGAGAATAGATAACCACCAATTTAGTTACCTTCTCCTGTATTCCTTCCAAAATCTACTTGATCCATACTACTTGTGTACAATTAATTGCAACAACAACATACTCAGTTTCAGTTGTTGATTGAGATATACAATTCTACTTCTTGCTTGTCTAGGATACAAGCCTCTCACCAAGAAAAAAATGCACCTCCACTTATTCTCTTCCGATCATCAACATTTCCTTCTCAAGTAGCATCACTAAACACATTCAAAGAGAAATCACCTTTATGTCTATATTAGAGACCATAATCTTTAGTTCCCTTAAGATATCTAAAAAATTCTCTTTACTGCAACCAAATGAGATTCCTTAGGATTAGAAGAAAATATTGCCACTAATCTAGCTTCATGTGCTATGTTTGGTCTTCTATGCACTACATACTCTAGCTTACTGATCATGAACATGTAAAGTGTCTCATCCACCTCTTTAGAATCATCTTCCTTTGATAGTTTGCAACCGATTATCATAGGGGTACCAACCAGTTTGAGTCTTCTAACCCAAAAGTATTCAATATTTCCCTTACATACTTGCAATGACTTATGTAGATACCATCTTTTATTTGTTGAACCTGTAATCCAATGAATAATTTAATCTCACCGATCATTAACATCTCAAATTCTTTCCTCATCTCATCTACAAATGATCTACTCATCTCTTCATTGCCACTAAAAATGATATCATCTAGAAATATCTTTGCAATTATCAACCTATCATTTTTCTCAATATTTAAGTACATGTTAATATTATCACGTGTCTCGATGAAACCAATTTGAATCAGATATGAATGTAAATGTTCACACCATTCCCTAGGTGCTTGCTTCAATCCATACAAAGCTTTCTGTAATTTACACACCTTGTTCTTACCTTCTAAGTTAGCAAATCCTTCAGGTTGTTCAATTTATACCTCTTCTTCCAAAATAGCATTAATAAAATATTACTTAAAATACATTTGATGTACCTTGAATCCTTTATAAGAAGCATATGCAAATAATATCCTTACACCTTCAAGTCTGGCCACAGGTGCAAATGTTTCACCATAGTCCAGGCCTTCCTCTTGTGCATACCCTTTGTACACCAATCTTGCCTTGTTCCTTACCACTTCAGCTATCTCATCCATCTTTTTTTTGAAAATACACTTTGTACTAATCACATTCTTCTTTCCCGGTCTGGACACTAATTTCCAGGTATTGTTCTTCTCAATCTGCTGCAATTCTTCTTCCATAGCTTTCACCCAATCTTCACCTTTCAATGCATCTTTCATTGTTTAGGTTCAAGTTAAAATAAAAAACAAGTACCTTCTCTTGCCTTTATTCTTGTAATAACACCATCATTTCTGTCACCAATAATTTGATCAGGGGAATGATTCAACTTTACATACCTTGGCAATGCCAGTTTATATCTAGGAGTTTCTTCAACCACTGGTACTGGTTTCTCGTTATTGACTTGTCTATCCTGATTTTTAGCATCTTTCTTCATTGGTTGTACATAAACAAACCCATGATAGTATTTAGGTTCCTTCTTGCTGGATTCATCATTTTCTTCAGAAAATTCATCTATTCTTACACTTCCACTTTCCACTATCTTATTCGTTCTCTTGTTCAAGCATCTGTAGGATTTTCTCTTTGAGGAGTATCCTAAGAATATCCCCTCATCACTTCTTGGGTCAAAATTTCTTGTATTTTCATCTCTCTTTGTGTAGAATCTACTCCCAAAAAAATTGAAATAACTTACACATGGTGATTGACCATACCAGAGCTCGTAGGGAGTTTTGATTGTACCTTTCTTTAACTAAACTTTGTTCAATGTGTAAACAACGGTGCTCACCGCTTCACTCCAAAATGTCTATGCAACACCCTTGTGAATCATTAATGTCCTAGCACAATCAATGATAAACTTGTTTCTTCTCTCGGCAAGACCATTCTGTTGAGGTGTTATAGGAGCTGACATCTATCTTTAAATTATCTATTCTTCACAATATGTAGTAAATTATTATGAGGTAAAATCATCTCCTCTATTAGATCCAAGCCATTTTAGGGTCTTATCGGCCTCCTTCTCCACTATGGATTTGTAGATCTTAAACATGTGAAAATCTTCATATTTATCCCTTAGAAATATAACCCACATCATTCTATAATAATCATCAACAAACAACATAAAATATCTATCACCATAGTAACTTTGAGTTCTCATTGGACCACATAGATCAGTATGAACTAGTTAACTTCCCAAGTTGTCATTCTTTACACATTACTTTGTCTCATTTCACTAGGTTAGGCAAACCTTTCACTAACTTCTTCTTACTAAATTTGATATGGTTATAAAAATTTACATGACAAAACCTCTTATGCCATAACAAAAAATCTTCTACCTTAGCAATCAGACAAATATTGATAGTAGAATTTAGATGGAACAAGTTACCTCTAGTTTATTCACCGGTAGCAATCAACTCTCCTGATTTCCCAATAATCCTGTAGCTACCTCCATTGAATTCCAATCTAAATCCTTTTTTATTCAACTGAGAAACACTTAAAAAATAGTATCTCAGATCATCAACCTATTAAACATCTTCACAAATTGTTTTCTCATTCAAAGTTATAGATCCTTTACCTATTACCATACAAGGAGCATCATTCCCGAATATCACCGAGCCTCCATCACATTCTACCATATTGATGAATTTTCTTCTATCACTGGTCATATGATGAGTGCACCCACTGTCAATAATCCAGTTACCAATGTGATTCATTTTAGAAACCAAATATTTATCACCTTCTTCCAAGGGTTCTTCCTTTACTGCGACAAAAAACAATTTATTCTTCATCTCTTCCATCAGATTCTTCATCGGTAACACCTTCCTCAGCGAGGTAGCATGCTTTCTTGTTTTTATCCTTGAATCTTCTTGGCTTTTCCTTCCTGACATTGTCAAGGCATCTAGAAGCAATGTGTCCAATTTTGTTACAAGAAAAGCATTTCAAATGTAGCTTACCCTTATATTTACCTTTCCCTCTAGGCAACCTTCTAGAAAATAAAGCTTCCAATTCCTCCAGTTCTCTTTTTTTAGATAAGATAGCTTCATAATCATTAAGATAACATATTGAAGAATTTTTAGTTATCTCCTTTCCTTTCCTAGATGGTGCTAGAGTCAATGATGACTTGAAAGAAGCTTCAACTTTAGGCATACTATTTTCATAATTACTTAACTCAAATGTAATTAATTTCCCTATTAATGCATCAAGAGTAATAGTAAAGGTTCCTAGAGAGCTGCGATCTTATATGAATACAACCCTAATAGAATATTGACCACTAATCAAGGGACAATGACCATAAAAAATGCAGGTGTAACTAATCAAAGGGCAATGACCATGATCTTTCATGATCTAATTCATAAAACAATGGAAGACTATGTCGATGATATACTAGCCAAATCAATGCTCAGGGAAACTCACCTACAAGTTTTGGGCCCGATATTTGATCAAATGCAGGAGTACAAGGTCAAACTCAATCCAAAGAAGTGTGCATTCAGAGTTACTATTGGAAAGATCTTTGGATTCATTGTATCACATAGAGGAATCAAAGTGGACCCAGAAAAGGTCAAGGCCATCCTTGACATGCCACCACCAACTAATCTAAGACAAATACGGGGTCTACAAGGCATACTAAAATCTATCAAGTGATTCATTTCCCAACTAGAAGACAAGTGTCACCCATTCCAACACCTACTGCATAAATATGTGATCTTTATATGGACAGAACAATGCGAGAAAGAATTTCAAACCTTCAAGGATTATCTATTAAAGTCCCTATATTGGTGCTACCCATTCAAGGTAGTCCACTCCTCTTATATATCTCAGCAACGGAGTCAGCACTAGGTCTTCTCTTGGCACAACATGATATACCCATAGACCAGGAACAAATTGCAGAATTAAACCAAGGGCAAAATTTGGAACATGCCTTAATCAGCAGTATACTCCAGTGATTATTTCCATTGGAAGTGGAACCCTCTAATTCCCAATTGAACCTTAATTAGACTATCCAGGATGATGTGTAGAGCGAGACATCAAACTAGCATTCTAGCGTGATCAATTCCCACAAGTACGAGTGGTTTTCCTCCATAATTCTAAGTCACCCATCTTTGACTATTCCCCTCGGTCCGTCGGTACCATACACCTTGATGAAATGTTTGACCAAATGACCATAGAAGACCAACCATGTATCAATAAACATGTCAATGTTAATTGCTTAGGTGGTGCATCCATGTCCCATTCCCAATTTGTCAGAACTATCACCGTCGTTCCGTTCACCCAAGCAGAGTCATCCCCCCATGCAAACCTTTGTCTAGTCTACCCAAAACTCATAGAATAGGACGATAAAAGGACAACCTGACATAGGTCTTTTTAAGAATGATGAATCCATTGCAGACTTCATAAGACTTTGAGAAGGCATACCATAAGGAAACTACAAAGAAGGCTTCTCTTTTAATGTGGACATACCAACATACTTTGGGGAGGAGGCTCCTCTTTCCAGTCGCAAAAGCAAAATCAAAAGAAAAAAAGAATAGTTAGTAAGTGACAACTGAAAGGCACTTTCTAACCATAAAAAAGAGAAAAATAAATAAAGGGTGTATCTTCTGGTGAAAACCTCTCTGAGGTGCTATAGGATGGAAAGCTGGAACTCCTCTCCTTAGTAGAAGAAAAGTCAATGCTACTAGAAGAATAAATAGAGGAAGTCAATATAGGGGATGGAAAGGGACCTAAACATATCTATTTGGCTAAATCTCTTACACCAGAGGAAAGAGAACAATTTATTATTTTCTTCAAGGAAAGACAAATCAACTTCGCATGGTCTTACGTAGACATGCCAGGTTTGGATATGGAGATAGTGTTGCATCATCTACCATTGTTACCAAATGCAAAACCTATTAAACAAAGATTAAGAAATATGCAAATGCACATCGTTTTACTTGTCAAAGCAGAATTGAAGAAACTCATAGATGCGGGATTCATAAGACCAATTCCATAAGCGGATTGGATATCTAATCTAGTGCTAGTAACAAAACACAATGGTCAGATTTGTATATGCACATATTTCATATATTTGAACAAAGCTTGTCCCAAGGATGATTTTCCTCTACCAAACATTGACATAATAGTTGACCTAACAACAGGGCACCAAATGTTATCCCTCATGGACAGTTTCTCTAGATATAACCAAATCAGGATTGCATAAGAGGACCAACACAAGACAACATTCACATGTTCTTGGGGAACTTAGTGCTGGAAAGTAATGCCATTCTATCCTAAAAAATGCAAGTGTAACTTATCAAAGGGCAATGACCATGATCTTTCATGATCTAATTCATAAAATAATGAAAGACTATGTCGATGACATACTAGCCAAACCAATGCTCAAGAAAACTCCCCTACAAGTTTTAGGCTTGATATTTGATCGAATACATAAGTACAAGGTCAGACTCAATCCATAGAAGTGTGCATTCGGAGTTACTGCTGGAAATCTCCTTGGATTCATTGTATCACATAGAGGAATCGAAGTAGATCTAGAAAAGGTCAAGGCCATCCCTAACATTCCACCACCAACAAATTTGAGGCAACTATAGGGTCTATAAGGAAAACTACAATCTATCAGGCAATTCATCACCCAAGTGATAGACAAGTGTCATCCATTCCACCACCTATAGCATAAGGACATGATTTTCATATGAGCGGAACAATGCGAGCAATAATTTCAAACCTTCAAGGATTATTTATTGATGTCCCCTATATTGGTGTCACCCATTCAACAAAGGCCACTCCTCTTATATATCTCAGCAACAGAGTTAGCACTAGGTCTTCTCTTGGCACAACACGATGACCAGGTCAAGGAAAGAGCCATTTTCTACCTCAGTAGAACACTGGTGGACTAAAAGCTAAATTATTCAACAATCAAAAAGTCATGTCTCACAATTGTCTTTGCTTCCCAAAAGTTAAGGCATTACATGTTGAGTCATAAAAAAAAGTCATAGCACACATAGATTCATTGAAGTACTTGTTGAGTAAAGCAGAATTAACATAATGACTCGCCAAACGGGTCATGGTCTTAAGTGAATTTGACATAGAGTATGTGTATAGAAAGGCTATCAAAGGGAAGGTAATTATAGATCAACTAGCAGAGGCACTGATACATGATCATCAGCCTATAGTGTCTGAATTTCTAAATGAATTAATCTTCACGGTACAACCCACAATAGAAGTCTCACAACTATTCTTTGATGGGTCATATACAAACCATGGTGCAGGAGAAGGGGTAGTACTCATTACTCCACATAATGATGGATTTCCTAAGTCTCTCTAACTCAACTTTCCATGCACAAACAACATAACTGAGTATGAAGCTCTGGTCATCAAATTGAAGACAACTATACAATGGAGGATAAAGAACGTAAGAGCCTATGGTGATTCCCAATTAGTCATCAGTTAAGTAAATAATGACTACATGAAAAAATATGAGAAATTGATCCTATATAGATAGTTGATGGACAAGCTGGAGGCTTCTTTTCATTTCATTGTATTTGAGAAGGTTCAAAGGGTTCAAAATAAAGCAACAAGTGTGATGGCTACTATAGCATCCTTGATCAACACGCCAGGTAACAAAGCCAGATTCCAATTTCTGGTAGAACAACTAATGGTACTGACACATAAATCTCTGATAATAGAGTCATCGTGTGTCCTTGTTGGTCTTGAGTCCCCATGGTACCATGACATATATAATTACCTCCAAAATAGTACCCTACCACCTAACCTGTCTAGAAACCAAAATAATCCCTCATTTGACAAGTCTCTAGGTACACCCTTCTCACTAATATTATGTATAGAAGAAGTCTAGATGGAATGCTTTTATGATGTCTCACTTCCACAAAATCCCAGAGAGACTTGTATGAGGTATATGAGGGAATTTGTGGGGCCCACGCAGGTGGCAATAGTTTGGCAAAGAAGATCATCAGAATGGGATACTACTGACCCATAATATAGACAACTTCTAACAAATACATGAAAATTTGTTGACAATGTCAGATTCATGGAGATCTTATCCATGCACCAGCTCAAGAACTCAACCCCATCACTTCACCATGGCCATTTTCAAAATAGGGATTTGACTTAGTGGGGAAGATTACACCAACATCTTCTAATGGTCACAAGTACATCATTGTAGTGACATAGTAATTTACCAAATGAATTGAAACAATTCCTCTCACGTACATCACTGGTAAGAAAAACTCCATATTCATACTAAACAACATCATCTATCAATATGGAATCCCTCAAAACATACCCACATATCATGGTACACCTTTTCAAAAATAGGATGTCGAAGATCTCTGTGAGAAGTTCCACATAAAGCAAGGTTTCTCTTCATTCTACTATCCCCAAGGGAATGGTCAAGTTGAAGCCAATAACAAAACCATCCTGAATATCTTAAAGAAAACAATCAATGAATCTGGGCGAGTCTGGCATTTGCAACTCAATCTCACATTGTGGACATACAAAACCAGTATGAGAACACCTACATGAGCAACTCCATTTTCCTTGGTATATGGATGAGAGGCGTTCCTACCCCTCAAATTTGAAATCCCCTCCCTTAGAATCTCACTGAAGAACATCATTTCAGATGAAGACTACACAGTAGCTAGACTTAATGAACTGGAACTGTTGGATGAGAGAAGAAAAAATGCACTAAATCACTTACAAGGCTATCAGAACTACCTTAGAAGAAACCATCACAAGAAAGTCAGGCCACAAACCTTTGAGGTAGGAGATCTTGTCCTCGTGGAGAATCAAAAGAACCAAGCAGAAAGGGTTAAACCTGGAAAGTTTGAGCCTAACTGGCTAGGACCCTATGTAATCATAACATCATGCAACAGTGGGGCATATCAACTGGAAACTCAAGAAGGAGATCATCTCCCTAGTCATATCAACTGCATTCACCTTAAAAGGTTCTATGCCTGAGGTCTCAAGGTCAAGGGAACATATCTAAAATCCAAAAAATACAAAAAAATAAATATAAAAGGTTACCTTGGTGAAAACCTGGCAAACAAGTGCCTTGGCGACAACAAAAAAAATTCAAAAAAGAGAAAAGTAAAGAGAAACACAATCACTCTCTCAGTGAAAAATTGACAAAAATGCACTATTGGGTAGGTACCTTGGTGAAAACCTGGTAAACAGGTGCCAAGTGTTAAGGTCCCGCTTTGCCATCAATAAACTCCAAAAGATTAAGTTTGTGCTCCCCACATGCAAGATTGAGTACCCAAAATTATTTTCAGAAGCGCAATCCCCTTTGAGCATCACACTTATCCATGGTTTGTACTAGTTCACCAGACTAGGGGCAATTCTAAAATGTCTTGAAAAAAATCTAAATATCTTAAAAAGTCATAAAAAATCCTAAAAAGAGAAAAATGTCATGAAGAAATCAATCATCATAAAAAATCAAATATTGCAAAATCTCAACAATAAATCATCTCTATTATCAACAAGTGAATGGAGATCAAACAATCAATCAAAGGTCAAAACTATGAGCTTCGCAAATTGGTAATGGAATCATATGACTCATCTTTACCAACAATCCAATCTATCATCAAATCAAATGATTCAATCAATCTTCAAACCAAACTATCAATTGTCTTACACAGTGATGGATATACTCAAAACCAGATAGATCGATCTTATATGAGTCATCCATTCCTGAAACCAGACACAATCAAGCATCAAAATCAAGGATATTAAGGAACAATAAACTGTTGACTAGGCCAGTCATGTTAGTCAGTTGTCAATTTATCTTTTGTGATTATGTTCTTACGCTACTCAAGGATACCACTGAGTGATGAGAGTATCTATGATGGATCATGATCTTGTTTTCTTTGATTGATGTTTGTGGAGTGTTTCAATTCAATTATGGGGCAATGACAATTTAGGATAAATGCAGTAGGAGCTGTCAAACATCTAGAAGCCACACAATTCCATGATTTGAGATAACCCCTGGAAAAGAATTGAACAATCCTTATCTATATTTTCTTTGTTGTTATCAAGAAATCACAACGGTATCTAGACGATCAATATCTGGGTGCATTTAGTTTTCTCTTTGGTAATTTACTTTTTCTTATCAGAAATCATAGCAATATCCGGGTGCATTTGGTTATCCTTTTCATCAGAGATCATAGTGGTATCCAGATGGTCAATATCGGGGTGCATTTGGTTCTCTTTCAATTCAGTTTCTCTGCTTATGGTTATCAGAGATCATAGCGGTATCCATATGGTCAATATCTAGGTGCATTTGAGTCTCCTCCTTTTCATAATAAGGTGCAATGATGAATAAAATTGGAAAACATGACAACGAATTGGTTTCATCACTCTGTCTTTCATTCAGCCCCTTCCTATCACAACCAATTTATCACTAACTTTCTTCTAACAAACACATGCATTTACTCAGACACATGGTACATTTTAGGTTTGCATTCATTTATTGCATAAAGAAAAGAAAATAAAAACATGCATACATCATCCATAGATCATATAGATATGCATTCATAATAATATCCATCTTGCATACATATGTCAACATCATAGGAAAGTAAAGATCATACATCTAAGAGTGCATAATAGAATCACATCAATGCATATAACCATAAAACATCTCATAAAGTGCATCAACACATACAAAGCATATAGAAATAAGTTTCACATCATATAGAATCATGTCATAAATGAAGCATCTCATATATCATATGTCTGAGAACAATGGACGGTCGCAAGTCTCACATTAAGTTGATCAACATAAATGTCTATAAATATCGGTACATCATCGATATAATATCAGTACATAACCAATACAAAAATGGTATAATAAGGTACACAGTGGTACAATGCTACAAAAGGGTCAATAAGTGCTATCCCCACTCTCACCTCCAGGTGGACGAGGGGGTAGCATATCAGATACTGCCCTCTCCTACTGCAAAGGATCTCTAACCACACCACTACTCTGAGATTGTTGTGCTCTACTTGATCTTTGAGAGACAGTGTAACTAGGAACACGCTGGGCAGAAGGAATAACATCCTCATAATGCCGCCGCCAGTTATAAGAGATAAACATAAACCCTAATTCATCAAGGAGCCCTATTAAATCATCCTGGGCCCCAAAATCTTTCACAACTAATATCAAGAGCATTTATAACTATTTTCACAAATTATCAGATGCCAAGACAATCATTTTGCAGTATCAACAAATTGACGCTCCTGTTGCGACTTTTTGCTCAAATTTGTTGAAGGGGCATAAATACACGTGTTTTTGTTGGGGTATGATCAAAATATAAGATTCTTTGACACATTGCGACAAGCCATAATGCATCAAAGAGGGGCAAATGTAGACACCCTAAAATGGACAGACTTGCAACCTTACATTAAAAACACTAATTTTCATCTATTAATTAATGGTTTTTAATCATTAATTAATCATCTATTTCTTCTAAATTCATTCCCCAAATCATTTAATCATATCCCCAAAATTAATTAAATAATTAAGTTTATTTAATTAATTAATCTTTATTAATTAATTAAATTCAATTTCCTAAAGTTTAAATTTAAATATTTAAACTTATTAATTAATTCTTCTAATTAAATTAAATATTATTGAATTAATTTAATTTTGCTCAATAATTCAATTCTAAATAAAAAAGAATTCAATTATCTCATGTTTGAATACTTTAATTACAAATCAATTAAATATTCAAATAAATCCTTTCTCAAGTTCAAAAAGGTAACTCATGATCCACTTTTCAGTTAACTAAACATCCCCTCTTCTCTCCAATTTGAAGAGGTGGAGTAAAGTGGTTGCTTTTCAGTTAACTAAACATCCCCTCTTCTCTCCAGGTTGAAGAGGTGGAGTTCACTAGTTGCTCCTCAGTTAAACTAAAACATCACCCCTTCTCTCCAAGTTGAAGAGGTGGAGTTTACTGGTTGCTCCTCAGTTAAATAAAACATCACCTCTTCTATCCTAGTTGAAGAGGTGGAGTTTATTGATTTCTTCTCTAGTTCATTTTGATCTCAACCATTCGTTCTATAATCTATGAGATCGATCTCAACCATCCGAATCATTTTCCATATTCTATATAATCAACCCTTCTCAACCATTTGAAGGTTCCAGGATTTCAAGATTTGTGCACTCTTACTCTGTAGGATTGTTACAAAGCATCAAGAATTCTTGTGATCATATCAATATCATTTTCTCAACACTCCCAAGTCACATATACTGCCGATACCAATACTGAGCACCATTCATCCAGTGTTTCAGAAGGAGTAGAGAGAAGCAATAGAAGCTTCAAGCATTGCATTTTGCATTCGTTTGTTTTAATCTATCTTTCTTATTATTTTATTATCCATAGATTCATTCTTAGTAGTTTTGATTCCTTTCCCCCATTGCAAATCAGTGCTACTAACCCTCGTTATTGAGTGCGCAGGATTGGATCTTACACAATACATTATAATATAAAAGTCGCTTTATTCAAAGGGGTATTTTATTCACTTAAGTGGGAAAATATATTTTAAAAAGGAGAAAACATGTACATGAGATGGAAATATCAAGGAAATAAGGAATCACATTAAAATAGGGGCCAAAAAAGAAAAAAATCCTAAAATTATAGGAAAGAACAAAAAAAGTGATTTTTATTATCCCACATTATGAAGGAAATTGATGAAACTCTTAGAAAGTGTTATAAAAATGATTGAAGAGCTCTCTTTGGGTATGCTAGGAGATTAAATGAAATTGTGAAACTGTGGAGAATATTTCTTTGGGGCTTGGAGGACGCCAACCCTCTATGCTATCGATCTTGATGCCATTGAAATACATGGTCTTGGGATCTAGTTTAGAGTTACAAGGTAAAATCAAAATTTGTGTTAATTGATTTCAGTTTCCTGGGGTTCAATTTTCTGAGCAGGAAGAGTTGTAAGTGAAGCATCAACAAATAGAAGTTCTGGAGTTTTTTATCAGTCTTCATTGGACCTGTATTTTGCAAGGAGGATGATTTTTTCTAATGTTGGCCAAGTAATACTTTCTTACTGGCACTGAGACTGGGGGTCGTCTAAGATGGGCTTTACCTAGTGTTGCCATATGAACTCATAATTTGCTCAAGAAACACATACATCTGTATTTCAGGGGGTTTTATACTAGCAGAAGAACAACTGGGTGAATTTTGTATAGAGTCTGTACAAGCATTGTGGCCATCTAATGTTGGATGTGGGTCTGGAAAGAAGCTACAATCAACATTAGTTGAACAAAAACCTAAGGTTGCAGATCAAAATGCATAAACAATGATATATTCCTCTAAGTTGGAACCCATAGCTCACTCTTGAAACCTACAGAAGCACATAAGTCAGGTCTACAACAATATTTTATTTGAGTTGTAAACTTTATCAGTTCTGAAACAAATCTGAGATTTATTATCTGTTATCAACAACATGATGAAATTTGTTCATAGTTTTCTTGTTTCAATCTTAAGCTAGAATTGTTCTTTACATTGTTTATGATTGCATTTCCACTTTTCATAACTAAAAATCACAAACAAAATCAAGCAAATCAACATAACAAGCAACATGCTAGGAAACTAAAAAAAAACATATTGCAAGCAAATTGTTTGATAAAATTACTAAGTGCTAAAGATCAAATTTTTAGAATAAAAAAAGGGGTGAGACTTCACACTATTTCTATGCATCTATCCTTTGTAGATTGGCACATGCAATCCCTAATTCTATGCATTTATTCCTGCACAATTGTGCATTCATGACAATTTGTTGTTCTCGAGGGTTTTTGTAAAAATGGACCTTTGATTTGTTTCCTTATTTTCTTGAGATCCTGTTCATGTATTCATATTTTTTCTATTATGATTTGATATAATTTAACTCACTTTTCAATTTAGTTTTAAAATGAACCTAGTGATATAATTTAACTCACAAGGAAGAGTGTAAGGTTTTAGTGACCCTTTAATGGGCACAAGGTGGATTGAAGGTGGCCATGTGATAGAATTCCACGTGGCCACCATGTCCAATTTGGACATTACAACATGCAAGTTGAGGGGGTGGACTAGAGTAGGTTTTGGTTAGCACACCAATTGGTGAAAAAATGGACACATTGGACGAATCGTTGACATCCACATGACAATCAAACTAACAAATTAAAAAAAAAAATGTTTTCTATTAAAGTCTAGTCAACGGTCTAGATAGAGGACATAAAAAATGATTTTCTGGGTTTACGTGACAATCTACATGGACCCACAAAGTTAGGGTGGACACATACTGGCTCCTCTCCCCTACCATTAAATTTTTTGAAACATTACAAATTATCTATTGAAAAGTGCCCTTAATAAATAGGTGTCCTGAATGACATTAGAGGGGAAATTCCCTCAACCAATTCTGCAATGCAGACATCTTGAGTTGGAGGAAAAAGGTCTCCATACTAACTGAGATAGAAGAAGAAAGACTCCATATTCTTATGGTTTAGTCCTTCATGATAGAGTTGTAACCATTTTACTAGTTATTTTCTTCTACTTAAATGCATTGGTTATTTTCGTCGACCCTTCAAGACTATTTTAATCTTATAGATGGATTTCATGACTTTTGGCCTAGATTCAAGTCACAATAATACAATAATGAATACTTTTGCACTATATTTTTTCCTCATACACATTGTCTATGATGATCTAAAATAACCTCCTAGAGTGGGTCTTCACATCCTTCATAGAGAAATATCATCCCTCGTTAGTTAAGCCTTTGTTGGCCATTAAACAATACAACATTCAAATTCTAAGTGATCTTTACTCATCTCTTGATCATAATTTATAGTCATGAGTTTATAATTTTGGGAGAGTAGTTTCAAAGAATCCTACATGGTGAGTTGAATTATCTAGCTCTACCATTTATTATTAAGTGGCCAAAAGACAATGTGACTCCACCTAGAGAGTTGAAGGAAGAGACATTTTGTTGATCTCGAAGATGTAAATTCCTAATTCTCTCACTTTTTGTGTGATCCACCTCCAAAATTTATTCTACCCCCAACCAACCAAATATATTGTTACCAATTATTGAACTCTTATCTTTCGAGAATCACTAATTATCAAGAAAATTTGTAGCCTTATTTGATTGTTTGTACACATGGGAGATAAAAAAAAGTCCTCTAATCCTTGAATCAAATCCCATTTAATTGAGGATTCTAGTTTCCAATTCGATACTTATTTCCCCTTGTCAACTTTTGTGGAAATCAAAGAGTTCTTCACTATATCTAAAACTTTTTTTTCACTTATTATTCCTTGTAGAGGAACTTTTAATATCTATGAGGCTAAAAGTTAAACAATCTATTGGAAAATCAACATTGCCATCTTTGCTTTTTGTAGTTCAATTCTTTTTCTTAAAAAGATGATGATGATCTCTCCTAATTTCTCAATAGTCCCCTCGTTGAAAAGACTATACCAAGAACCATCTATCAAGACATTAACAAAATTGCTTCTAATGTTTCTATAAGCATTACCCTTCAAAATGAAGTGTCTTTTTAATTTGACTACCTCAGAAGTGCAAAAAACAAATACACCCTTTCTTCTAAAGTTTCTTTCAAATTCAATTGCCCCAAAAGTGTATGAGTTTTTTTTGGTCTCTTTTCTAATGATTGTGCAATGATTGAACAATAATGGTGATAAATATATCATACATTTTTGAGATTGGTATAAGCACGCCATAAAATATTTAAGATTTGAAAAGATTGTGATAAATATACCATGCATTTTTGGGATTGGTATAATCATTATATAAAATATTTAAGATTTAAAAAGATTGTGATTTTCTTGAAGATAATTTCTATTAATTTAATAATTAGTTCACTTGAAAGTGATTAGATTAAATGAATGAATATTGTTGCTTTAATTTTGGATTCTAAAAATTATTTGTGTCATGCCATTAGTGATCTTATTTTGAGTATGTTACAAGGCTACTAGTGATATTTAAGATAATGTTTAGTATTTGTTTCTATTTAAGAGTCCAAAACATCTACTTCAATTGTAAAATCTTGAGATTTACGTAAATTGTTGGTTCTTAATGTAGCTTCCCATACACTTCAATATTGTCATCTTATCCATATGTCACTAAGGGTTAATGAAAAAAGACTAATATAATTTAATGAATAATATATTTACTAACATAAATGAACCGACTAAACTAGATTCATATGGTTATGTGGAAATGAGTTTTTGTTTTAATTCATACACACTAATATCTTGAAATTCTACTATATTGATTTGGTAGAAACCCTCGATGATCTTTTTGGGTTTGTAACCTTGAAAAAGCTTGCATGCTTATTAATAATAATTTGATATGTGATAAGAACCTTTCTTGAAAAAATAAAGAAGATACAATTAGAAAATGTTTACAAAAGTCATGGCGTCACCTTTCAATGTGTACACCAAAATCAAGAAAAACAGTTACATTTGAAATTCTATGAACTTTTGTAGCTATTTAGAACTTTTGGCCTTCCCCTTTTGTGTACTTGATTGTTAGACTAGGAGAAAGATCTTTTTAATTATGTCTATACACTACACATTTATAAAAATAGGGAGGAAGTGCAAATTCTAAAAGATCCATTCCCCCTCTCCTATCACTAACTTACACTCACATAACTAAGACATTTGATATTGTCACATGGTCAAGGTCCTAAATCTAATCATATCTTTAAAACTATTACATATGTCATCTTTAAATAGCTGGTGAGCACATGCCATTATCTTGAATAGGTACACTAAATGGAGTGGTTAAATATGACATGTTAAATGGTGTTTTATGTCTTTTTTTTTAAAAATATTTTTGACAAAATTTTTGTACCAAGAGATTTATGAGTTGTATTGGTTGAATAGGGAATATGTCAAGTGGTGACACATGTAATTGGTTGGTGTAAAAAAATACACTATTTTTTTATATCAAAATTTTGGATGTTATAAAATAAGTTCATAATAATGATCTATTGATAAGAAATCACAAAATATACTAACTTATATACTAGTCATACATAAAGACAATTTAATAAAGCGAACTCAAAATATGAAAGGAAAATGCACAATTTTATTACAATGAAATTTTAAAATGAAGAAAGTTCATATAATAATGATCTTTGGACGTATAATTGCAAAACACCCCAATTTATTTAGTAGTTATTAAATAAAGGGCAATTTTATGGAACTCGACCCAAAACATAAAGGAGAAATGCAAGGATTTTTGTTACACCAAAAATTTAGAAATTATGAAGAAAGTTCATATAATAATGGTCTATGAATAAGTTGGTGAAATAAAGTAATTGCAAAATACAAACTAATTTATGAGTCATAAATAAAAGTAAATTTAATAAAGTGGACCCACAACATAAAAGAAACATCCACGTTGTAGTACACCAACATTTTTGAAGTTGTTCACATAATAATGACCTATAGGTTTTTTGACCAAATAAAGTAATTGTAAAGTATACTAGTTAGTAAGTAAAATACTTGATTTAATAAAAGTGGACCCAAAACATAAAAGAAAGCTACATAGGTTTTATTATAGCAAAATTATAGAAGTTACTAAGAAAGCTAACATAATAATGACCTATGTGTCTATTAGCTGAACAAAGTAATTGTAAAATACACCACCTTATATACTATGTAGTACATAAAAGACAATTTAATAGAAGTGGACCCAAAACATAGAAGTAAAAGTGCATGACTTTTATTATATCAAAATTTTAGAAGTTAAAAATAAAGTTCATTTAAGAATGATCTATGGACATGTCATCCACATAAAGTAATTCTAAAATACGCCAACTAATATACTAACCATTACATAGAAACAATCATATGCGGCTAAGCTCCAGACAGAATGCACCATTGACCAAATTTGAAAAATCCGAAAACACCACGATTTTTTGCAAAATTTTCAGCATCTGTTCTTCATGATCTACATATTTTGTGGTCGAAAACCACAAAAAAATTGCCAAAGACTTTCTGTGTTTTCGTGAATTTGGAAAAAAAAAGTTTGTCTTTTTTTTTTTGGTGCATTCTGTCTGGAGCTTAGCTAACGCCGAACAATCTAATAGAAAAAAGATCCAAAACATAAAAGAAAAGGATATACATTTTATTGCATCAAAATTTGAGAAATTACAAAGAAGCTTCAATCATAATCTTTGAACAAAAATGTTGGTTGAGGCATAGTGTCATGGTAAAGTAATTTCATTGGTGAGATGGTCACCAAGGTTCAAACCCTCATTGGACCACAAAGCTTGCAAAGGCCTCGTGTCTTAACTCAACATTGTGCTCGTAGGTTGTGGGCCTTTGTTGGGATGTTGAGCTCACAAATTTCAACAAGTGAAATGTGTGTTAATGAAGACTGATGGCCCCTAGAGCCAAAAACAATTCGAAGAGATAACATACTTGATTAAGAGCTTTGAATTTGTTTGAAAGTGATCACCTCAAGAGCTTATAAGGAGGCTCGCCCAATCAAAGAACTAAGTTCCAAACTATTGAACTAACATCTTACCAACAAAATATTATAATACTAGTAATAATAACCTTTTAAATATTCATATAATAATAATCTATTATCAAAATAAAATTATTTTTAATTTTTATATAAAAATACACCTTTATACATAAAAACATAAGTAAACTCTCAATGTGTCTTTGGTCTTCTACAAAATTGAAAAGTTCTTAATGAGCCCACCATGAATCAAATCTTGTTTAGTGGAAGACTCTATATTGTAAGAGACGAGACTCATGGGATAACCTCCTAGCCCAACCCTAAGCTGAGATTGAGGGGGATGGGAAGCTTCCCTCATAAAGATTTTAAGTTCAATTCTACATAATTTAATTAAAAAAAGAAAAATAAGATCTAGATTGTACCATGAACAAATTTGACTAAATGCATACCGCTCAACTCTAGACTCTTTGTGGAAAAAAGTCAGCATAAAGCTCATGCTCAACTACCTTCTCCACTAAATAAATATGAATGGACTCAAAACATAAAGAAAAGTAGCATGTGGATGCACTTTTTGTCACTGGCTTGATTCAGTACGAAAACCTTATTCATATTCATTATAATAAATATACAAGGTATCACGGAGTTTAACGGAGTTCTCAATAGCGCAAGTTCCGAGATCTGAGCAGCGACACAAATAATCTGAGAGCGGAGAATGGCTGTCATGGAGGCTGTCTCAGTCACCAGGCAAACCTGCTCCAGTCGGGGCCCGCACGTGGGGGCAGCGCCATTACCTCTGCGCACTCCAGGCTCCACCTGCTCTCCTACCCTACATACAAAAATGAAATTTCACTAATTAAGCTTCAAAAATCTTATGTACGGAACGGTATGGATGCCCTTAAAGCTCTCTGGAATGAATCCAACCCTTACATTGTCAGATTCTCTGTCTGTGTTCTTTATTTTATTGTCCTTTGGGATTCGAACGCGCGATCGGACGAAGCTAAGAAAACCCCTGTTGCGGGACGGCGACGGTCATATGGGAGGGACCCCCGGCGGAACAGAAGGCGCGAGGAACACAAATCCGGGCATTCGACAAAGACAGGCTGTGTCCAGCACATATCTCACTCCTTACCTCTCCCTTAATATGCCCTGCGTGCTTAGCAGCCATTATTTTTCAGAACTCAGAGACCACCACAATGGCGCTTAACGCCCTTTCTTCTCTTCCCCTCCTCACGGCCCTAATGCTCCTTGCAACTCGATCCATGGCTTCCTTGCCTCTCAATTGCTCTGACGTTAACCGTGTATGCGAGTCCTTTATTTCTTACAATCTCGCCCCGCAGCAAACCCTAGCCGAAGTGCAGAGCCTCTTTGATGCTCTGCCTAAGGACATTACAGCAGAAGAAGACAGGGGCTCAGATACGGGTTCGAATCGCCTTCTGTTCGTTAAAAAAAAGTGTTCTTGCCTCTCGACGAAGCAATACTTAATCAATACCACATTTACAGTGAGGCGGAGAAGGGGGTCGCTGGGCCGAATGCTGGATAGTGCTTATGAGGGACTGGCATGGATGCCTAACAACGCTTCCAGGAATGTGCATTTGGGGGCTGTTGTGTCGCTGCAGGTGTTCTGCGGATGTTCCAGCAGCCTCTGGAATTACTTGCTCACCTATGTTGCGCAGCCGCCAGATACTCTGGCTTATCTTGCCAGCAGGTTTGGAGTCAGCATGCAGGATATCGAGACTGTAAACAATATTGCTGATCCCAATTTCCTCTCCGTCGGAACTGTTTACTACATACCTTTGAATTCGGGTACGTTGGCTTTTCTGGATTGATGATTTTTTGGGGGGCTTAAACAGAGTTACGATCTCGTTAGTTCACAGTGAATTCTTTTGCTTGTCTTTTTCATTTTCTATTAGCTCCAACAAATCCGATAGTAAAGTACGTCGAGATTACCCTAAAGGGATAATATATGAAGTCTTATAATTCCGAAGTCAAATTTCAAAACAGTGCTCATAAAGCGACGTGAGCTTAACTTCACTGTTCAAAGTCTTCCCCAGAATCTTTGAAAGCATTTAGTGCGTCAAAAGCAGACTTAGTGTGTTCTTCACTTGCTTTTTTCGTTTTTAGTTGTCCTTTTCATTGTTCATCAACTGAATGATTGTTTTGATAGTTACATTAATTTAATATTTTTTTGATGTTTGATTATAGTCTAAGTATATTTGTGTAAGGGAATAAAACATCCCTTTTAAATTACGTTGGAGTAATTAATTTAGAAATTTGTCTAGATAAATAGTTGGAATAGATTATGTATACTTGATGGGATCTGAAATTGGAGTCAAATAATAGATAATAAATGTGTATCATAGAGTTTGAGATGGAAAATGTTGTGATAATAATGTAAATCAGGTTTCTACAATCTATTCTAGGATGAGCTGATTGAGACAATTGGGATCAAAAACTAAAATTGCATGAATCTTTGGTTAATTCCGCACTATATAATTGATCTCAGGAGTTGCGAATTTGAACTTGATCCACATAAATGACCTCCAATATTTTTGAACCTATGAGCAAAAATTATCATGCTTTTTGAACGTGCAATAATTTACCATAGTGTCGCCAAACGCCTTTAGGAGCTTGCTAAATAAGGATCCTTTCCTTATGTCAAGTCTCTAGGTTTGATTTTAATTGTTTTAGAAAAAATATTGAAGACACGTCAAGCAATTGTGCAATATGCTCAGGATGTGTGAATGTTGATGTTATGCTTGAAGATAATACAATTTGTAATGGAACACATGTGCTTGATCATTGATATCTAAAGGTGACCAGGGTTTATCCTTTTGTGTACAACACCCTAACGCAAATTTAAATATATTGTGCTTAATTCAGCAAGGAATGAATAGTTGGGAAGGGTTAGCTTTAGGAAAAGATTAAACTCAAATTTAAAAGCTTGGGGTTTGTTTTCGTGATATGGATTTGTACCAAGCTAAGTTCTATGCCCATGGATTTGAATCTAGTAAGGAAAAGGGTAAAACACAAGTTGAGTTTAAACTATGATGCGTGTAACATCATATGGAAAATACATTACATTGATCTAGCTCTTTTAAAAGATTTAAATCCTAAAAGCTTTTGTTGGCGTGTGTTTGTGTTTTGGTGTATGAAAGAGAATGCTGAAAATGGTTAATGTCAAGATGTCAACGGTAATGTCCCAATTTTTGCGCCTTCCTAAGCATCAATTTTTTTTCGAGGTTAGCCTATTATTAGTGGTCCCTGTAGGCTAATGTGGTGATTAGGGGGGCCTTTGAGGGTGATTCTGTTGGAATCATTTGCTGTTGCACCAAAAGCTCGAACTGTCAATGCCTGATACAAAAGCCAAATTTAACCCGACCCAAGGGAGGCGGTTAAGCCATGTCACGAATCCCCAAGGAGGTTCTGACCACCAAGTCAACAATCTCCCCCTCAACACCGTCTGAGCCTTCAACACCCATTGAAGGGAGATTCAAACCCATAACCTGGCTCTAATACCAATTGTTGGAATTTTTTGCCGTTGCACCAAAAGCTCGAACTGTCAATGCCCGATACAAACACCAGATTGAACCCGATCCATCGGAGGCAGTTAAGCCATGCAACGAATCCCCAAGGAGGTGCTGACCACCAAGTCAACAGATTCAAGGTTATTCAGCTAACCATTTGGGCATCTATTGCATTACTCTCCATCTCAATGTATCAGTTTATATGTGGTTTGCCTTCCAGAGGTCTTTCAGGCTCCATTTATACACACTATTTTTAGTGAGTCACTTGGACGTTTGGGTTCATACTATTTATGGTAAGTAATCTAGATGGTCAAAGGGAACCACATGTATATCCGAAAAGTTGGGAGGATCAATTGTTGCTTTGATATTTGACATTTAATGGAGTTTAATGATTTAATTTAATTTATTAAAGTCTAATCTAGCATTGACTTTAGTATAATTAATTAAATTAAATATCATTATGATTAAAGGGGATATAAGGGGTCAAGTGTGCATTTAATATATGAATGTCATAAAGTATTTAAATATTATGCCAAATGCGGTGACAACTTATGGAGTTATAAGGATATTAAAGTGAATTTATACTAATAAAGAAATTATATCAAGGGGTCACTTTATTATTATTTAATTTATTTCCCATTTTCAAGATATGTATTAAATTATAAAAAAGTGGGAATTTTAAATAGGGTGTCTGGAAACTTCATGAGAGGATTAGAAAAGGGGATTTGAGGAAGTCATTTGATATATTTGGTTTGTTTAATTTCTCTCTAAGAAGCTTGAGAGCTTTGGTTTTCATTTATAGGAAATCTGAGGACAAAAACCCTTGGAGTTTCTTGGTTGTGTGGACGAAAACCCATTCAGCCTATTAGGTGGATTCATCCTAGAATTCACATTAAGATTATTACAGGTATTTGGCATTGAAAAGGAGCTGGAAATGTCATTTATTTGTAGGTGGTTTCAATCTTTTTGGAGCTGTTGGTGATTTTATATGAATTTTTTGTTATTTGAGATGGCTAGGGTTTGAGGAATAATTGCAGTTTGGGGATTAGATTTCATCAGGTTTATATCAGATTCCAGTGGCAAGGGTTTGGCGGCCCATTTGGCATCATATCATTTTTATAACAGCATAGGGATTCATTGCTTCCATACACGCAAGCAAGCAAATCGGGTATGTGAGGAACTGAACCAGACTTTGTAATTGTCAATGTAATGTATTTTCCATATGATGTTACAATCTGATATCATTGTATCGGACCTGATAATAAGTGTATTCAATTCTGATTTATGCCTAATGGAATATCATTTCTTTGAGTTTGTCTTGTCATAGTTTAGTGCAATCGTTGTTTATCATATTCTTTGCATTTCTATTTGATTTGGCAATAGACATAGACCCCAAAACCTAAACAATAATCAGAAAATCAGATAATAGTGAGTTGTGTGCCAAGTATTTGACGAAATGTCAAACATCCAAACTTGAAGAAAACATATCAAAATTTGTAGGGGTTCTTACATCAAGGGTGAGTTGTGTGATGCTATTGCTCTTGGACAGGGGTTACCGCCATGGGAGATATAATGGAAATGGAAAAAGGTTGCAAGTAGAAGAGGTTCTATAAAATTCATGGGAAGACAATAGCCATAAATCATTATTCAATAGAGAGAATAACAAAAATTGCTACATGAGATCTTTGAAAGATTGAATTCAAAGGTGAGTAAGCTCACAAGCAAGCTTTGAAATTGTTTTTTATAAAATTTGCATGCTTGTAGCTGTTCAAATATGAAAAAAACATCACAGTAAGCGGCTTTCCACTGTTTATAAACAGATAAGTACACATAGACACTATTGCAATTGCACTAGTGACGAAGGTCACTATCATGATTGCACTAGTGCCTAGGTGGACATAATGTTTTCATTAAGTTTAAAGATTGATTAGAAACATGTATTGAACTGGGCTGGGTTTCCATCATGTATTGACAAAGGGGTTTAAGACAGGAAATGCCTAAATGAATCCTTAATCATTCCAAGGGGATGGACACTAAGATGAGTACACATAGACACTATTGCATTCAAAGGTGAGTAAGCTCACAAACAAACTTTGAAATTGTTTTTTATAAAATTTGCATGCTTGTAGCTGTTCAAAAATGAAAAAAACATCACAGTAAGTGGCTTTCTACTGTTTATTAACAGATAAGTACACATAGACACTATTGCAATTGCACTAGTGACGAAGGTCACTATTGTGATTGCACTAGTGCCTAGGTGGACATAATGCTTTCATTAAGTTTAAAGATTGATTAGAAACATGTATTGAACTGGGCTGGGTCTCCATCATGTATTGACAAAGGGGTTTAAGACAGGAAATGCCTAAATGAATCCTTGATCATTCCAAGGGGATGGACACTAAGATGAGTACACAAAGTGAAAATTGTAAAGTAGGCGACGTTTAACTCTACAATATGATTGGTAAGAATGTAGGAATAAGATTATCTAAGAGTCGTAAGATATTTAACCAATGTGAGTGTGTGTAATCATCATATGATAAGATCATGAAAATATGTAAACATGTTTTTATTCTTAGGCATGTACTCAAAGCTTGATGATCATAAGATTTATTCATTGTAAGCATATGAATCATACTTGATAGGATAACCATGTGAGTATAACATCATCAAAGTAGAGTAAGGTGACATAAAAGAGATGCCCCTAACTAAGGAAATAAAACAAGATATTAAAGACATGAAACAAGACACAAGACATAATATAGAAGGTGAAATGAGAATGAAAGATCACATAGCAAAAATCACAAGCTAAAACATTAAATGAATGTAGTGAGAAAGGGGAAGCACGACAAACAAGGCTCAATCAAAAAGCCAAAGACTCAATACAAAAATCTATAGTTTTGGTCAACATGATAAGATTGGTTACAAACACTTTATGCTTTCATCCCAAATCCATAAGGAAAACACCAGGAAAAGCATATGCATAACACATGAAGTAAATGACAAAGAACCACACACATCTTGTTCTTAGTTACTTGTCTCATCATGCACTACTTGAGATGTCCTTGAATCATCTACACTCTAAGAACACAAAAATAACACAACACAATACAAAATCAAGATACATGAGGAGAAGATCTCACCCAATTATGTTAGGATCGTGCTTGAATTGTTGCTCATCTTGAATGGTAGGATATGTATACAATATTATGTGATGCCTAGTTGATGGTAAAATAGTATTATGATCCTACATACACTGATAATGGCTAAAATGTGATGTCTTCTTCCTAATTTGCCCTATAATTTGTCCTAAAATCACAATTGCAACAAATTAGGGTTAGGGTTACATCTTACGAAGCTAAATATCTCTTCAAATAGTGTAATCCTGGATTTGAATCCCGCAATCATAACATAAGAAACACATAAACACACATATATCCATTATTAGTGTTAGTCCATAACACATGATATTCATATAATATCTATGGCATCATTTCAACACTTTAGAGAAGAAGCATGATAGGTCTGCTCAAAGCCATCCCACACTAAGCCCAAGAGTGGAACTTTGGCCCTCTTGGCCCCGGTGGCAGGGAACATGGACATCCACTTGGGGTCCCTACCTAGTGGGGTGCTTGAACCTGCTCTACCTATCCATGTTTCATGTCCTAAGATTTAATAGCCATCATTATAGAGTCGGAGAGGAGATCATAATGGAGGTTCCTTGATTGTCCTATCTAAGCCCAAGAGTGGAGCTTTGGTCCTCTTGGCCCCGGTGGTAGGAAACATGGACATCCACTCGAGGTCCCTACCTAGATGGCAATCCTCATTATTCCTCTTTCACTTACACTTCCTTCTATAATAATGTAAGTTTACAAACAAATTATGCATTCTATATCAAATCATAAATAAGTATATATAAAGATAATTGATTGACAACTAATGCATAGGCGATGATGATGCTGCAAGACTAATTGTTAGATTACTAGATGCTGGTAATAACATTTCTGAAATACCCAGGGATCTGTTGCTTTGCTATGCCTGATTTAGATATTGTTTAATTCTTGTAATTGCTTCTGATATGATGATTGCAATTGGTATGATATTCCCGATTTCTGAGTCTGCTTCTTGTTTCTGATCATTGTATCTGATTCTTCTTCAATGATTCCTTAAGATATATTCTTCAGTCATTCCCATGATTATATTTGCTGATGCAAGGGACTGCTGAATGTACTAATTATTGGATACTCTGTTCTTGCCTTATACTCTGATCCACCCTTTAATGAGTACTGATGGCTGATTGAATAATGATTATGTATCCCTTCATTCACAACACATTGTATCCCTTTCAATGCTTGGAATGAATCCTCCTTTATACTTTATTAGTGGAAGGGTCACCACCTTTCATATGGATTGAGTCACCACTTTACATTGTTGCCTTGGAGAATAATATATTATTCCCCAAATTGATTTCCCTTAGACATCCTCCTCAAATGAAACCTTCTCCCCTTTATATCTTCCAATGTGGGGGAGAGTCACACATCTTCATTATGTCCACCCCTTTCCAATGGTCACAACCTTTCAAAATTACCACCCTTACAAAGAGTCACAACTCTTCATAATTGCAACCTTTCAAAATTACCACCTTTACAAAGAGTCACAACCCTTCATAATTACAACCCTTTCAAAGAGTCACAACCCTTGAAAGAGTTACAAGCCTTCATCATTGCTGCCCTTTGAATGAGTCACTTCCCTATTTTCTTCACTTTGCTTTCTTCTTTCATTAATCCTTCTTTAATTCCTGTCAAATGAACTCTCCTCCCTTTTATATCTAATGTTGAGGGAGTCACAACTCTTCATTACATATCTCTTGACCTTTCATTATACTTAATTAACTTGTAATTATATTTGTTTATTATTTATTTATTTATTTATTTTAATTTTATTATTATTTATTATTAAATCTTATTTAAAAATTGGGACATTACAATCTGCCCTTCCCAAATTTGCTTGTCCTCGAGCAATGCCAATTTTATCCAAATCCTTCAATGTGAGTAGCTTATGCTGCCCAACGTTGATATTAACCAAGGCATTGAGAATTTGCAAGGTTTGCAATTTTAAGACAATTTTTCTCTCATCACTCTGAGAGAAGGAACAATGCCATCTTTGTGATAGCATCAAATTGATTTGGATTGACCCAACATTTGCACAATAGCGTGACTCACATCTATGACCTCAAATTTAATAAATTCATATATTTTAGTTCACCCTAGTGACTCTCATGTCCTAGATCAACTAAAAATATAGAGAAAAACATGGAGTATACACAATGAAAACACGAAGTATACACTTTAATATCCCCTAGAATTTGTCCTAAAATCACAACTGCAACTAATTAGGGTTAGGGTTACATCTTACCAAGTAAAATATCTCTTCATATAATGTAATCCTGGATTTGAATTCTGCAATCATGACATAAGAAACATATACACGTGTAATATATATTTCCATTATTAGTGTTAGCCCATAACCCATGATATTCATATAATATCTATAGCATCATTTCAACACATTAAAGAAGAAGCACGGTAGGTCCACCCAAAGCCATTCCACACTAAGCCCAAGAGCGAAACTTTGGCCATCTTGGCCACGGTGACAGGCAAGATGGACATCCACTTGGGGTCCCTGTCTAGTGGGTTGCTTGTACTTGCTTTCCATATCCATGTTAAATCTCCTAAGATTTAATAGCCATCATTATAGAGTCAGAGAGGAGATTGTAATGGAGGCTCCTTGATTGTCCTATCTAAGCCCAAGAGGGGAGCTTTGGCCCTCTTTGCCTTGGTGGCAGGCAACATGGACATCCTCTACCTAGATGGAAATCCTCATGATTCCTCTTTCCATTACACCTCCTTCCTTCTATAATGATGGAAGTTTACAAACATATTATGCATTCTATATCAAATCATAAATAAATATAAAGATAATTGATTGACAAATATTGCATAGGCAATGATAATACCACAAGAGCAGTTCTTAGATTATAAGATACTGGTAATAATAGTTCTAAAATACCCAGGGGTCTGTTGCTTTCCTATGCCTAATCTGGATATTATCTTATTGTTTGATTCCTATAATTGCTTCTAATCTGATGATTCCATTTAGTATGATATTGCTGATTTCTGATCCTGCTTCTTGTTGCTGATTGTTGTGTATGCCTGATTGGCCTAGTGGCTGAGAACTTGTTCTCTTGAAAGAGAGGTCACAAGTTCAAATCCTATTGGGGGAGAGGTTATGTATGCCTTGTTTGTAGCACAGTTAGGTGCCTCCCGCAAGGAGTAAGGGGTAGTCCCATATTGTTGTCACCATATGTAGACCTAAAAACACATGGCTGGCATTGTGGACTATAAAAGGACCTTTCCTTTCCTTTCCTTATATATATATTCTTCAATCATTCCCATGATGATTATATTTGCTGATGCAAGGGACTGCTGAATGTAGTAATTGTTGGATGATCTGCTCATGCCTTATACTCAAATCTGCCCTTAAATGAATACCAATTGCTGATTGAGTACTGATTATTTATCCCTTCATTCACAGCACAATGTATCCCTTTCAATGCTCGGAATGAATCCCCCTCTGTACTTTATTGGTGGAAGGGTCACCACCTTTCATAAGGATTGAGTCACCACTTTACATTGTTGCCTTGCAGAATAATATATTATTCCCCAAATTGATCTCCCTTGGATGTCCTCAAATGAAACCTTCTCCCCTTTATATCTTCCGATGTGGGGGAGACTCACACCTCTTCATCATGTCTGCCCCTGTGAAATGGTCACAACCTTTCACAATTACCACCCTTCAAAAGAGTCACAACCCTTCAACATTTCTGCCTTTTGAAAGAGTCACAACCCTTCATAATTGTCCCTCTTTGAAAGAGTCACAACCCTTCATATTACAACCCTTTCGAAGAGTCACAACCCTTCATAATTACAACCCTTGAAAGAGTTACAAGCCTTCATCATTGCTGCCCTTTGAAAGAGTCACTTCCCTATTTTCTTCACGTTCCTTTCTTCTCTTATTAATCCTTTGATTCTTATGCTCTCCTCTTTCGTCCTTCCTCCCTATCCCCTTTCAAATGAACTCTCCTCCCTTTTATATCTAATGTTGAGGGAGTCACAACTTTTCATTACATATCTATTGACCTTTCATTATACCTAATTAATTTGTAATTTTTATATTATATTTATTCATTTATTTTAATATTTTAATTTTATTATTATTTATTATTAAATGTTATTTCAGAAGGGGGACATTACAAATGCTTTATGCTTTCATCCCAAATCCATAGGGAAAACACAAAAAAAGCACATGCATAACAGAAGAACTAAATGACAAAGAATCACACAACACTTGTTCTTAGTCACTTGTCTCATCATGCACTACTTGAGATGTCCTTGAATCATCTACACTCTTAGAACACAAAAACAACACAACACAACAAAGAAGCTAAATACACAAGGAGAAGATCTCACCCAATTATGTTAGGATCATGCTTGAATTGTTGCTCATCTTGAATGGTAGGATATGTATACAATATTATGTGATACCCAGTTGATGATAAAATATTATTATGATCCTACATTTACTCATAATGTCTAAATGTAAAAACTTCTATGAAAGCATGTATAAGATCCATAAATGAAGAATAAGAACCGTAATGCAAATCATACCACAAAAAAGCTTCATCAAATAAAGTTTCTTCAAATGCATGCATTAGAAACATTTCACCATTGATACAAGCATAATAGACGAGGCCAAGCTTTTTGAAATTTATATGTATGCCTCTATGCTAACTATTTCTTTCACCACTAGAGCCCTCAATTCATGGATTTCTGATAATATGAGAAATACAAAGCATAGGATCTACAAGGGGTGGAGAATAAATAACCTTGTCATTAGTCATAGGGTTGGTATCGCATGAGTCATAAACCCATGAATATCTGTAGAAGTGAGGGTTGAAGCACCAAATGTATTATGAACTATAAGCATTATCATATAAGGAAACATCATCATAAAGAGGTAGTGCATCACCATGATGCATAAAGAAATACATGGGATCTCCCAAGAGAAGGACACTAGTGCAGGAGAAATAAACATCAAGCGCAGAAGATAGACAAGCATTTAAAGATGCAACACTTGAAGGCATAAACAAGTCCACACCATCCTCAATCACCCTAAGGAAAGATAAATGTTCAATGTGGCAATGTCTTAAATGATCTATAAAGCATACAAGAGGAAACAAATCAAATCATTTCAATGATTTATCAATTAAAGTAAGTATAATTCACTTATCAATAAGATATCATCCATGCATTCATAATTTGCAAGAATGACTTAACACGTAAAGATGTATCAGTAAAACTATTGAAGTCCTGAAGAAATATCTCCTCATTGAGAGCAACAATATCATGCAATGTAGTATGAGCAAGTAAGCACCAATAGAGTCAACATGACAAGCTAATGCATGGTCATCATAAGAAACAACATTGTTACATGTAAAAGAAGGTAACTTGTATGCATCACTATCTTTAGGCTATGATGCATAATGTAAAGTTCCGAACCCAGAAAAAAGAAGGAAATAACAAACATTGAACACATTAAGGATCTGATATCATCTAAAATAAGAATTGCAAGACTGGGTGCATCATTCAATGTGCATTATTTTCTCAGGACACAATTAAATTTTGGATCTACAGAAAAACAAATGAAGTAATGTGCCATGCTGAATAAACAATCCTAAGACAAATTCGCTCAGTCTGGAGCTACACACCAAACTAAATAACCCCGTTTGAGAAGCTATAACCCCGTCTGAGAAGCTATGCCCTCAGAGCATACAAATAGATTATTTTCCAAATTTTTTCGTATCCAAAACAAAATTTGCAATCTACCTAAATACCCGCTAGGATGCCATACCCAAAGAGGTTGGCCACAAGGAAAATAAACAAAATTCAAATAAATTGGTTAATTAAATAGGGCGCGAACCCAGGATAGGTCGACCCAGATTATTTTGGGATATTAGAGTCCCCGCTTCCAGATGGTTGCTTGTCCTCAAGCAACCTTAGATTTGAAAAGACCTCCACTCCTTCCCATGTAGCTTCTTCTACAGGCAAATTCTTCCATTTCACCAAATACTCCGGAATAATCTTGTTCCTCAACCGCTTCTCTTACGTCCATAACTGTCCTAGGTTCGAGAATGAGTTTGCCTTCATCATTGAGGGGTGGCAACTCCGTTGATGGGGTGATCTGTTGTCCCAAAGCCTTTTTTAGGCATGAAACGTGAAAAATATTGTGAATTATGCTCCTTGGAGGCAACTTGAGTTCATAGGCAACTTCACCGACCTTCCTTGTGATCTTGAATGGGCCATAGAACCTTGGCTTCGAATTCTCCGCTCCATTCCCCTTGAGGGATGACTGTCTAAATGGCTGCAGCCTTAAATACATCAGATCATTAATCTCAAAGGCCCTTTCAGTCCTATGCTGATCTACATACAATTTTTGTTGATTCTAGGCACGCTGCAGATTTGCCTTCAAGGAGTTCATGATGTCAACATTATGCTGTACTATATCCCTAGCACCTGGAACTTGACTGTCTGCAAGAATCAAATTCATGAAGGAGATAGCTTTGTAACCATAGAGTGCTTTGAAAGGGGACATCGATAGACATGTGGTGTGTGGTGTTGTAGCAAAACTCTCCTAGGTGTAGCCATTTTACCCAAGCTGATTGCTGCCCTGTCACATAGTTTCTTAACTATCCTTCAATCCATTTGTTTGCGATCTCCGTTTGCCCATCCGTTTGGGGGTGATAACTAGAGATGGGAGTTAACTTTGTGTGGGCCAAATGAAAAATTTCTTGCCAAAACATGCTGATGAACCTCCTGTCCCTGTCACTCACAATGTTTTTTGGCAACCCATGGAGTCTAAAAACTTCCTTAAAGAACTTAAATTCTGAAGTAATTGCATAGAGATGAGCATACTTAGTGAGCCTATCCACCACAACATAAATACAATCTTTACCTTGCACCTTTGGAAGTCCCTTGATGAAATCCATTGAAATGCTCTCCCCTTTTTGACTTGGGATGGGCAAAGGTGCAACAGTCCTGCTGGTAACACCTGCTCTGTTATATTTTGTTGGCACATAGAACATTCCCTTACATGCTGTAACACATCATTTTTCAGCCCCTTCCATGTGAAACGCTCCCTTGCTTGTATGTCTTGTAGAAACCCAGGTGGCCAGCAAGGGGAGTATCGTGGCATGCTCTAATGATTCTATTTTTGATCTTGGAATGAGGCACAAGGTAGATCCATCCCTTGTAGAGAATGAGTTCTTCAATTACCCTGTATTTGTCATCAACTGTCTTCCCTTCCAAAACATCGTTAGCAAATGAGTCCTTAGCATATTCAGCTGTAATGCTCACCTTCCAATCAACAAATATATCAGTCATAGCACAAAGATCAGGCTTCCTAGATAGAGCATCAACAACCACATTGTTCTTACACTTAACGTACTCAATATCAAAGTCATAGGCTTGGAGCTTGGTTACCCATTTTTACTGCTTATCATTCAAATCTCGCTGATTGAGGAAGTATTTTAGGCTGTTATGATCCGTCTTCACCACAAATTTCCCACAGACCAAGTATTGCTTGAACTTAACAAGGGCATGCATGGTAGCTAACGTCTCTTTATCGTAGATGGAGAGGGCCTTATTTGAATTGGTGAGCTTTCTACTCTCATATGCAATAGGGTGCTTATTCTGCATCAACACGGATCCAATACCTTCCCCCGAAGCATCACACTCTAAGACAAATGGTAGTGAGAAGTTAGGCATAGCTAAAAGAGGACACAAGCTCATCACCTCCTTGAGTTTATCAAAGGATTGCTGTGCTGTGGGGTTCCATGCGAAAGCTCCTTTCTTTGTCAAATTTGTTAATGGTGCTGTAAACTGGGAGAAACCCTATATGAATCTTCTGTAATAGCTGCAAAGACCCACAAACCCTCTCAACTGTGTCAAATTCTTGGGTCTAGCTCAATTGTGAATAGCCTTAATCTTTTCTTCATCAACACTGACACACTCTCTGTTGATCTTGAAGCCTAAATACAAGATTTCTGATAATCCAAATTCACACTTGGGACATTTTAGCGTAGAAAGACTGTTGCTTGAGAATGCCCAACACTACATCTATGTGTTTTAAGTGCTCTTCCCAAGTTCTGCTATAGACCAAGATATCATAAAAAAAACTAGAACAAACTTCCTTAATTGAGCAATAAATACCTAATTCATGCATGATTGGAAAGTGGCCGGGGCATTAGTCAGACCAAAAGGCATGACCAAATATTCATAATGCCTATAGTGACACCTAAAGGCTGTTTTATGCACATCCTCTTCTCGAACCTTGATTTGATGATAACCGGATTGCAAATCTATCTTGGAAAAATACCTTGCCCCATGTAGTTCATCCAACAACTCATCGATTCTGGGAATAGGATAGCGATTTTTTATTGTTTGTTTGTTCAGCTCCCGGTAATCAATGCACATCCTTAAAGTTCCATATTTCTTTTTTACCAACACCACTGGTGATGCAAATGGGCTAAAGCTGGCCTGATGTGTCCCATCCTGAGTAATTCCTTGATTGTTGTCTCGATTTCATCTTTGTAAGCTTTGGGATGGCGATATTGTGTGATCATTACTAGTTCGGCTCCCTTTTCTAGTTCAATGACGTGTTGAAAACTCCTATTCGGAGGCAAACCTAGGGGAATATCTTCAAAGCCCTTGCTGTGTTTATCCAAGATGCTCTGGAGCTCGATGTTTGGAACTTCTCTTAGTTTGCTTGGTCTTGTATCTATGACAAAAAATTCAGCTGCCCGCTCAACTTGATTTTTGCGAAAAATCCGTTCCATTTTGTTTGTTGAAATAGATATTGGTCCTCTGTTTGTTAGTTCTCGGAGAACTATTCTTCTCTTGTTGTGGTAAAAGAACTCCATGGTCTGGTGGCTGGCCTCATAATTTTCGATCGTGTACAACCATTGGACTCCCAAAACAACTTACATTTCCATATTAACCACGTAGAAGTCATCTTTCATATGATGTTCCTCCAATGTTAGTTCCATTTTTCAGAACCTTCTTGGTACACGATAGAACTAAGCCACCTACTATTTTGACATCGAGTCCTTCGATTGGCACAATGTTTAGTTTCAACCTTCTGACTCTTTCATCGCTAACATAGTTGTGTTGATATTATGGCCTTTACGGCAAATATCTACTACCTTGGATAATAATAAATATATAGAATATATATTTATTATAAATCGATATATAAATATTAATAATAAATATAGAGATATTTATTATTTACTGCTTATTAGAAGATCGATTTAATTTATATTTGAATGGAATAAACAAAGTTTATTTAAAGGGCCCATTTAAATAAACAAGGTTTATTTTAAAGGCCCAAGTCGGCCTTCTTAAGGAGACACCCATTCACATATATAAGGAGATCGATTCTTGAGGAGAAGAATATCAAAAACATAACATACCATCTCCTCCTTCAAGAATCGATCATCCTTGAGTATTCAGGAGCAACAATTTTAGTCTAGCAAATTCAAGCATCCTAGAGGAGTGAATTACAAGGGTGAGATCTTTGGATCGAAGGGCTGGAAATGGTATGCGATTTGAATTAGCAATATATATGAGCAGCTTTATATATATTGGATCTGCAATATTCAAATTGGTGATATATATATATAGATATATATTGGCAGAAATTTATAGATTGGATCTGCAATATTCATATGGGCGAAATATATATATAGTTGCGATCTGGTCTGATCGGCAAACTTGTGCAAACATAAATAGTGCGCTTGGAGTATCAATTCAACCAGATTCTTATATCAGCATTGAAGGTATGCAAATTATATAGTGCAAGTCTTCGACTTGCAATTTAAGGATTATATAGCATGGAAGAAAGAAATCGGAAGTAAATTATATATTCAGTGATCTATGTCACAACCTGTTTGTAAGAGCTGAGAGAGTTTGATCCAGCATTGATGCATTGTGGCATCTAGAGGAAGGTTAAAGATCAGCGATAAAAGGATTTAATTCATGGATCGGGGATCCTCAGCAAATCATTGAGCAACAAAGGCACCATTTCTGGGTATTATCCATCACTCTTTTGTTTATCCTGTGCTTAGTTTTGATAGATCTCTATAGACTGTATATTCCTTGCTATAATCTGAAATATGTTAACATGGTATCAGAGCCTAGGTTGAGTATAAGATCCATTTCAGATTTAGGAATTCAGTCTAACTCTTTCAAAACTAAGGAAGAAATACTATGGTAACCGGGGGTTTGGCCTAAACATAGTAAATT